>OZ059806.1:4286428-4884155 GCA_964057025.1 Standfussiana lucernea
CATCGAAGATATTTTCCTGTACTTCCTGTGGCTTAAGAATGTTTCGATGTTGTGGGAGGACGCTAACGCATATGTGTGCAGGGTGGCGCGGCGCAACCTGTCCTGCGGCGAGCTGCGGCGCGGAGCGCGCGCCCCCTGGCGGGCCATGCGCGGGGGCGCGGGCGCGGGGGCGGGCGGCGCCTGCAAGGCGGCGGGCGGCGCGGCGCCGCTGCAGCTCGTGATCCTGGACTGACAGCCGGCGCCGCGCCCGCCGCCCCCGCACGCCTACGCCATGGAGGCGCTGCTCGGCTAGCGAGCGTGCGTTCGCGAGCGTGGCCCCGAGCCGCGAGCGCGCCCGTGCCGCCGAGCGCCGAGCTGTATATTCGCGCTGTACATACCCGCCGCCGCGCGCGACGCCCCCCGGACCGAACGAAGATTGTATTTTTGGTAATCGAATCGCCGAGGACGGATTCTGTAGATAATATTTTAAACTATATTGTTCTTATGTGGTTTGATCTGGCGTCGAGCAAAATAATGTATTTGATACATAAAACGATATGTAAGTCTAATTCATTCGGAGATTCATTGTAGGATAATTTACAATTTTTTTCATAAATAAAGCACAAATTGAAATATAGGTTGGTTTTATTTTTTGTTGTAATTATCATCGGAGATTCTGCAGTCTTTGCCTACCCCCCATAAGAAAAAAAGACGGGAATTTATGTACCGTAAAACGGGGTGCATAAAACGCACGGGTGAATCGAGACAAAGCTTTGAAAGGGATTTCAACGTTGAATTGCTATGGTATGTTGCCAAGAAATTATAAACTGGGGTACTTGTGGTAACATAGTCATATTAATTCAATGTTATAATCCTTTTCAGATGTTTTTCGATTCATCCCTACTCTATTCACACCCCGTTTTACCCGGTATGTAAATGACCGTAGCTTTCGTCCTGAGATGCAAGGTTACGTGACCATATTCAGTAGGTGCGACCATGCCGGTCTGCAAATGGGCATTCCGTATGGCACTGGCACATGCCGATTTGAATGCACAGTTTCCCTAATCGGAACTAATGCCGCCATCTTGTGTTTCAATGCAATTTCACAAAATGTGCACTATGTCATTCAAGCGCCAAAAGAACCATGCTACACTTACATCACGTTTGTAATCCTCGAGGGTTTAGTCAGAGGTGTATGGTGTGTAGGTATCCATGTGGTATACCTAAATTATTATACAACATAATTATTGACCTATTCCCATCAATCAGCTTTTTTCCCGACGGAAATTGAATCCAAGACCTCACGCACTGCAGCAGTAGCGCTTTCGACAACGAGGCAGTTAAATGAAAAACTGTAAAATCATTGCTCTACTGCATGAGTACGACTAAAATATAAAAACCTGACATCCGTTAGCCAGCCATCTATAGGTGTAAGTATCCTACTCTGCCGGCCACCTATATACGACATACCTAATTATTTCGGTATATTCCAGAAATCCCCGCTGACAAATCCGAGCACCAGTCCCCGGATTGTTATTTTTTTTCCAGAACTCTCCACTAGTTAAATAAAAAAATAACAATCCCCACTGGTGAACAACAAACTACTCATCTAGGCCAATATGAGTGGGTCTACAATTTGTAAGTCCGAATGCCTGTGACCTACTTCCTCTATAATCAGAATATGTTAACTACTCAGTCACACATCACGAACAATTCTATAAACTCCAAAAGTATGGAGATACTTTTGCAGTCTGCTGTACGTTTTCCAAGAGTTGGTTAGGTTGCAGGATCATGTCTAGGACACCACATTATATCAGTGTCTATTGTAATCCAATCTGAAATAAATTATAGTTGTACGACAAAGAACCCAACACTAATCGGAAAATTGCTGATTTTCTTCAGAATATCTTAAAAGAGTTCCATGAAACATGAAATAGCTCAGATCCAAATGTGGAATCAAGCCTTCTAATAAAAATCAACATTGAACTGGGTCCACCCGTTCCTCTTACGAAGCCAGACTCAAGGACAAAGGCGTCGAACTTATAGATACTTCTATGTTGACGTTGAGATGATCGTCTATTTCGATTTTCGGTACCTTTGGTCACTTTTCCAAGGGGACAAGTGAGAACTATTATAATAAATAATGTAATTAAGAGCAATAAAAGGTGGATTATACAAGTGATATTGACCATTATTACCTATAATGGTCAATATCACTTGTCGACCCTTAGTCACTGCATCACTGATAAACATAAGCGTAACCTTCACAACCATAATTCATAAAGGGGTAAGCAGACATTTAATCGTACCTTTGCCAAAGTTCTCAGTTAGTCACATTGGTTATGAGTTGAAAACGATCTGTTTGCTAAGTTCTGGAGATACAAAACTTTCACGACTATCATTCTTAAAGGGGTATGCAGTCATGGTTCATGGTATCAGGGACGTGTTCGCAGTTGGTCGCATGTCGCATTTGTTATTAAGAGTTGAAAACGATCTGTTTGCTAAGTTCTGGAGACAGAACAACTTCACGACTAAAATCCTTAAAGGGGAAAGCAAACATAGTTCATGGTATCTATCAGGTATGTTTAGAATTCGTCGCATTAGTTGATATGTGATGAAAGCGAACCGTTTACCAAAATCATGACAGCAAAACTTTAGGGCTGCCTGTGAGTATTCTTACAGGATCGTTTTACGTACAACCCAAGAGAACGCCCCTAGAACAATGAATGGTCACCTAAGCCACTTGTATCTCTTGAATTAGAAGATTTCACAAAATCTACTTACTTATTACTGCCCACAGGCAGTAATTGTATAATATGGCGTTTAACTTTTATGGATGTATCAAGCCGCGCTGATTCACTCTATATAGGTAAGGTAAAAGTAAGTTTCTTTATTTCGTTCAATCTCAGAAGATCTATTGGCCAGATCCATGATGGATCTAGTGACGATTGTTTTTCTCATTAGGTCTATTTATATAAAAAATACGAGTAAAATGGATCTAATGAGAATTTTTGATGTAAACAACTTAATGCTACAAGAACAAACAAATATCACTAAAACAAGTGAACAAATATCACTAATTCCAACAACTTACTATTCTGACGCCTGTCCTGGTGCTAATGATTCTTTGAGAACCAAAAGGGAAGATGAGGCAATGAATGAGGAGATAGAAAAAAATTATCACTTATTTTTTTTAAGTAATTTTTCTAAGAAGTGGCCGATGGTAATTTCGCCATTTGCGAGCTGCATTTGTGCGAATGAAATACAATTATCATTTTGAATGCTCGTTTGGCGGCGGTTAGGTGATGATCTTTTTTAAATCTTTTATTGAGTGAAGTCAGTGATGACTCTTGCTGTAAAATGTATCTGTAAAAGTTGCACTTCATTTTTATTAATGTTCGTATTGATGCCGTGATTCCAACCTTCTACACTATTGTTAGTGCGGTGGCGCAGCCCATTCCATTCACTCACCAGATCCTATAGTAGTGGTCATTCATCCAATATTTTTGAAAGTAATTTATTTAAAATTATTATTTGGATAGATCGTAACATAATAAACATTTTTTATTATTACACCAGAGTCGTAAGTCAATCCACCGAAAAAATTATTCAACCGCAAAATATCTGAGATCACCCAGATTGGGCATTTTTTTTTTGCCGGCCAACAAAACGCATTAAATAGAGCGTATGAAATATGGATATAAACATTTTTATTATGCCACCCATGTTCTATACCCCAGTTTAAAGTCTTCTTCTTATACTTTTCGTGTCGATGAAACTCAAATGGTGTTAGACCACTATTTAGCCACCTGCACAGCTCTAACATTTCCTTCGATTAAATCCTGAAAGGTGCAAAGTGGTTGTGCAGGATGGGCAGGACAGTAGGTAGGTGCTGTTCATATTGGCATTCTGTTTAGGATGGATCGATGATACCCCATTTGGCCAGGTTATATCTACAGCAGCCAACCTGGGCCCGCAATCGGTCAAGAGATTTCCAGATTGGCCACTGCAGTTCGTATCCGGGTGACAGGTGTTCTTCCGGGTTGATGAAGTTTGGAGGGATGGGATGTTTGGTGCTCCACAATTCGCATCTCTCATCCGACGCGCTGTATTTTAAAGAGGTTTTCATCTCAAAAAGTTTTTACGACTCTTTAAGCGTGAAGGTGGTATCTAGTTGTTGCATGTATAGGGGGTTGCGGTCGTCTCGATCTTGTTTCCTCTTATCGATGCGATTTGCTATTTTGCGGCGTACATCTGGTGGAGCTATACCTACCAGCGGAATCAACATCGCAAGAGGGGTAGGTCTTAAAGACCCCGTTACGATGCGACAGGTATCGTTTAGCTCTATGTCAACATCTTTAGCGTATGCGGATCGCTGCTACAATGGGCATGAAAACTCCCCTATAGCAAAGTAAAGGCAAAGGCTGGTTGTGTGGAGAGCCTGTGGCGAGGCTCCCTAGCTGGAGAAAAAGAAGAAGCTGAAAGAATATTATTCCTAGTCCCGACTTTGTTTTGTTTTAAGTAAATAATATTGATTGGGTATTAAGTTCTGTAATACATAACTTATTAAGTTCTATTCCGCAGACAGAATAAATATTTTATGAATATTTCTTAATAAACGTAAAAAAATACGGTAATATGGTTAGGAGTCCAGAGACAGGCCCTTAATCCAACAGCCTAGCGAGAGCCACGACAGATGTTCGTCGAGTCTCTTGGCCATCAGGCCATTTGCCGTTACGACAATCGGCACAATGATAGCCGAGTTCACATTCCACATGCCGACAACCTCGTGTGCCAAGTCGAGATACTCCGTTTCTCTTTCTCAGCTTTCACGAGGTTCTTTTCATGCAAGTTGATAAAATCGATAATACTTTGAATTACAATGAGGAAAACAATCGTCACAAGATCCATCATGAATATTCTGAGATTGAACGCTTTATTTTCAACTAGCGCTTGATAATTTTTTGGCGATATTGAGCAGTTTTGGTAACGTCGAGTGGACGACGAGACCGATCTCGTGAAGTGCTTGTAACTGTGCGTTGTTCTTTATACGTAGAAAAGCTAAATACTATTGGTTACATTCAAGGGTGCGCCTCATCTAGCAGCTCGGAATCGCATGCGTGCTGCCAAGTGCATCGTCGATGCTGCTGCGTGCGATGGCAGTCCCACCCGGACGGTTTCTCGTTGTTTTAGGGTTGAGCCTCATCTAGCAGCACGCAATCACAACGATCAACGGAAGAGATCATGAAAAATGTGAAAAAATGCAAAAATGTGAAAAATGTGTGTGGAAAAATGTGATTCCGTGATGCTAGATGAGGTGCAACCCTAAAAAAATTAAGTTGAACTTATGTTTAGCTTGCATAGTGGACAGGGTAAGTAAAGAAAAGACCTAATTTTAAAAAGTTATATTTATTCGAGTAATAACTACATCTTAATATAAATGGATAATAACTATTTCTCGGTATGATAAATATGATTTTAGGGGGATTTTAAGACACCTGCAAGATCGCGTCTCACGTATTTTGAAAGCACTATCACATACTTCAAGTTTGTGTTATATCATCGCGTAGAAAAATATTTTAGCATTTTTAAAACAACGGTAAAACAATGTTGTAGTTCGGAGAAGTCTGCATTTTCTATAAAACCCATATAAAAATATACTTAAATAAAAGCTTGTGACCGACAACCTTCATGAGGAGATTCACCATCATGGTTACAACAGGCCCTTAGCACATAGCTGAGAATTATTTTCTTATAGCATTAATACACCCAACAGATTTCACTTTAGCCACAAAAAGTGAAAGTCCTCAATAAAGTTGTCGCGTTGTCAAATGGCACTCAAATGTACTTCTTACGTTCTTAGTACCTAATAATGCCGATGGTGAGCAAACGATTTAATGTAGCCACCGGATATAGTAAACAACACATTTTTTGATGATAATCTAGGTAACTACCGTACTATAATTTCTTCTAGGAATGGACAAAATTCTTGAAAAGATTCATTAAAAACACACTAGTTTTGATATAACTTGCGGCACCCATTTTATTCATAAGATTTGCGGAAGCACTATGTAGGTAATTAATTTAGTAATCTTTGGGATCATGTCACTGCACAAATATATGAGGTGATTGACATGATGCATTAACATACAAACGGCATCACTACATACTTGAATAATAATATGATCTCTTTTTATCGCGACGAGAAACAAAAGTAATTCCAAACACTGTCGAGTATATGCAACCCACGAAGTAAGATATTGAAGTTTAAAATAATGAACTAGTGGATGGCATATACTCAATTTCATTTTTCATACTAACAACACAAATTTTAATATAAAAAATACAGCTTCCTCCTTGCTCCATACCACAACATTGAAATAAAGTTGTTCCTTATATTTACTCAAGAGTTAAATTGAGCAGGATGTATTATAGCTACATTTACACTAAGTCAACTTAGTTGGAGGACAACACAATCGTTACAGTAGGCCTTCGGTTATATAACTATTTTATACAGTTCCATTAATGATAATATTACATCAGAAGTCAGTCCCTTACCGTCATTTAACTGTTCTTATAATACATAACCCCATACTTCAACTAAAACTGCAGTAAATCTAGCTCTACGTTTTAATCTCAAAGCCTGCAGGAGCGCGACAGCTGCTCCTCGATACACCCGCCACTACAAGACAGACTCCCGTTATCAGCGTAAACAACATAAAATACTTGTTATAAAAATACTGTACAATTACAATAATTATTTGAAGGTAATAAACTCCTTACTGATAAGTCGTAAACGATTAATGCTCTGATATATCTACGCCCCGAACTTCCATCAATAATACACCATTCACAAATTATATACAATGTCTCTTATTTTTATACATGTTACATAAACACACATCCAAATTTGTTCCCAAAACTGTAGTCTTTACCTCATTTTATTTTCTAAATTAAATAATGAGATCGAACATAAACATATGGAATTTTGCAAATGAACAAGGAACAGGAGCAACAATTGGAAATATTATATTGTATAAAATTTTATTTATATGAATATAAGCAGTACCTATGTGTTATGTAATGTTGTAAATTTGGACGAAGCCAGGATTTCTCGTAATACTTTTCGTTTATAATTAAATATGATCTTAATAGCTTTATTTCTTTCAAGGCACTGAATTTAACAATTGATAACTGTATTTTGTTTATTTAGATCATCTTAGAATCTTACCCTAAAATAATAGCCAATATTAAAATATTCAACTCGCATTACAAATATTTCGTATGAAAATACACACATGACTCTGCATACATACATCTATACTAAAATATAATATTTCAGTGTAATATACATTAGTTTGTAAATAGATCCCCGAACAGAGTGCTCCGTCGGAGTAAACGACAATCTATACAAAAATATTTTTGCATGCTTGCAAAAGATATTTGCTACAGTTACAATATATAAAATACATAATCGCATCAGCGCGATCACAAACGCTGGGTTAGGTGGGATCTAGTTTTTGGACTTTTGCATGCGCCAATCGTTGAGTGTGACAGTGGAATGTTCATAAGACAATTTTATTGACGACATGACACCACAAGTTTACCTATTACTTGTCTTCCACATGTATCATTATTATACTTCATATAAACCATGAATATTGCTGTTTCGCTTATATGCTACATATTATTTTTTAAAGTCTTAGATCGCATTTTCATTATACATAAATAACGCACGTGAAAGGTAGCACGTGACATGGCGGGACCCGGTGTACGACGTGTACATGTCACGTACGACGGAGCGAAATTGACCGATTTTATTAAAAACAATGTTTGTTTGTGTGTTCAGTCTCACGTGTCAGACTTGCGCCAGCGCCGTTGATCTCAGTGTTTCGACAAATTGAGCGGCAAATCTGAAAATATTAAAAAATATCTGTTAGGATGAGCAACAGGTATATTCCTGAATTTTATTTTTCAGCTCTTTTTCCTGATGGGACAAACCTTTACATTTTAATTATTTTCTTGATAAGCCCGAATCAAGTACAAAGGCACAATTAATTATAAAGAGCATGTCATCTATTCAACTGTCTATGAAATTTATCCATAACTTAAGTAGCTGAGGTTGGAGTTTAAACAGCCAGGCAGATGTGGGAGTGGGCTGGCCACATAGCACGAATGCACCCGGAAAGGTGGGCGAAGATCGGCACTCACTAGTTTCCTGAGCGAGGACATCGCCGTCGAGGTCGATCATGTTCGCGAGGCAAACGTGGCCAGAAATTGCACAAAACAGAGGAGTTTGGCAGGAGAAAGGGGAGGCCATTTCCCAACAGTAGGGCACGGTAAGGGCTATAAAAAATTAGCCCCTGCAGTTGTACGACACAATGCAGGGCCAGGGAGGCCCTTCATTGTTTTTTCAATTCTTCTTAATTCTCTATATCTTCTGTGGACCAATCTTGCAATCTATGAAATTGACTCTTCCACAACCAGCAGGCCAATAAGTAATGTTTTTCTTCAAACATTAATAATGTTGACATTTTCATAAGAGTAGGATTGTGACTCACCTGATGTGGGTTCATCCTTAGGTATGTGGTCGTTAGGGAGCGGCATCGCGAGTGGCGCCCAGGGCCCGGGCGGAACTCCCGGCGACATCGGATACTGCATCCAGAGCGGCGGCGGCGGAGTGCGATAAAGGTGAGGGCCCATGTACGAATACGGGTACATGTAGGCCATGTCGCGGCCCCACTCGTCGCGCGCTGGCGAGCCGCGGTACTGTGCGCCAACGCCCACGCCGCCCCACTGCCGCACGCCGTACGGCGACGTGGGCGGCGGGTAGGGCGCGCGGTACCGCGCCAGCTCCAGCGGCGGCGTAGGCGAGTCGCGCGCCAGCCCACCCTGCCCCGGCGAGCCCATCAACGCGGAGTACCTATAGCGGTAGTTGTCCGGGCTGGGGCTCAAGTCCGGCGAGTTCACACTCGACGGTGACTCGGTCTTCAGCGACGGTGGATGGGAGTGCGGCGAACGCTTCGCTTCCGGAGACCTCCTTGTGGGGCTGTCCTCTGGCATGCTTAGCAGCGAGTGTATACTGTAACTGCTAACGTTCTTTGATACGTGACTTGGCGCCTCTTTCCGCGGCGCTGTGCCGTTGTGCGACCGTACAGGCGTCTCGACGGCTGGTTTGTGCGCGGTGTGGCTGGGGCCCGGCGACGGCGGGTACGAGGCCGTGCTCAATGCGGGCACGGTTTTTGCGCGACGCTTCATTCCCTGGTCTTCGAGACTCACTCGCTCCAACTCTCGGAGAATGCGCTTTCTCGGTGAGACCATCATGTGCTCCTGCCTGCAGTTCGCTAACTTCGCGTTGACGGGCGCAGGCAGCGAGGAAATCCTCTCTCGAAGCTTGTTTATTGTTTTGGTTAACTCCTTACGTCTTATCGCCGGTTTCGTCTTTTTATACACCCTTAACTTACGATACTGATACGGTTTCTTTAGTTTCATATGATAGTATTTTTCTCGATCGTATTCTGACCATCGATCGTCATCCGAGTTGGTCTTCGCTTTGGGAGCGGTGCCGTCGACGACGTCCTCGCTCCGACAACCCCTATTCTCAGGCGAGCCGACGTCGCCGTTCTTTTTATCGCACACTCCATTACTCAGAGTTCTCCTGGAATTGCTTCCGTTCACCATTCCATCCAGATGGGTGGTGTCATACGGTCTCCTCCGCTTGAGCCGGCTGGCCACTTCGATAGCCGCGGTGTGCAGCGTGCTCGGTCGGCAATAGTACATGGCTAACTCTTTGGAAATGTTTCTGCGCGGGGCAGTCTGCTTCCAGCAGTGGTCACGCTGCCAGGGCGAGGACTGCACGGAGCTGTTGTCGTCGGAGACGGACAGCGAGGCGGAGGGCGGGTGCGCGGCCGCGGGCGGCGTGGGCGGCGCGGCGGCGGGCGGCCAGAACGTCTTGCGCGGAACCGACACCCAGCCCGCACGCTCGCCCTCCCGCGCGCACCCGCGCACCAGCTCCAGAATAAACTTCCCATCTAGAAAAACAACACATACATGCTTTGATACCACTTGTTGCTCCCACTCATTGTCAGATACATACAGGGTGGAAGGGACACCGACGCGTAAACGGAATCCACATTCTCAGTACATCGTTCAGAACAAAAAAATACAGCTGTTTCCTACAAAAGTGCAATACCTACACTGTCAAAATGTATGGAACAGCTGTTTTTTTTTGTTCAGAATGATGTACTGAGTATGTGGATTCCATTTTCGCGTTGGTGTCCCTTCCACCTCGTATAGAATTCATTCTCATTTTTTCTGTTTTATTTTTTTAAGTCCTTTAGAAATGCTAATAGCAGTTTGAAAAAAAAAATTGCTGCTCTACGCCATGCAAATTGCATGGCAAATAATAATTAAAACGCTGCATATGTATATTATTGTTTAAATAAACCTATCAGATAGTTTCTCATAATGAGCAGGCACTTTTATTAAATCCTAAAATCCCTGATAAGATCAAAATTATCAATGGTTTAAATCTATTTCAGAATCACAAGTGCTAACCACATCAGCCACTTATACATGATAATTACTTATTAATCCCTATTTCATGTTGTTTGTTGATAAAAATTGTTATAACTATTAACAATAT
Organism: Standfussiana lucernea; assembly: GCA_964057025.1. Lineage (NCBI taxonomy): Eukaryota > Metazoa > Arthropoda > Insecta > Lepidoptera > Noctuidae > Standfussiana > Standfussiana lucernea. The sequence continues at coordinate 4,297,053 of OZ059806.1, forward strand.
ACACATTGATAACCGACTACATATTTCTATTATGATAATAAGTATTTGTGTAAGAAACTACTGTTAACCCATATTTTGTTAGACTATTAAAAGCCATTAGATGTACTAAAGACCATTGGTAAACACAAGAAACAGGACAACACAAAGGTCAATCAATCAACAAATGTATAGATTGTAGACACATATGTCTGTTGGAATGTATTGATATTGTTGTATTTGTTAAGTGATAGAGCACTTCACATTTCACTTGCACATCCAACACCTGTCTGACTGGCTCAAGTGAAATTGACATTGGTCAACAATGACATCCACTCACAGGTGTTAAACATGAGTTAAGTTGTGATGAACTAACTGCCACAGCATATTCAGATAAATGTGTTTTAGTTATAAGATACACATATTTTCTCCATCTGGAAATCAATATTTTGTACCATATGTCTGAATTAATTAAAGGAATGTAAAAAAATGAATAATATAATCTATTCACTTATTGAATGTTGTATAAATTACTAACTAAATCTTACCATACAAGCATGTTTGCATACCATGTTGTCTAGCAAAAACAAGTTATTTTGACACTAATACCTGTCAAATAAGAATTTGTAAGGAATTTCTTATTCATGTGGGATGCAGGTGTTCAACACAATTACTATTTTACATTTAGTTTTCAATAATAGCTTTACATTCCATCACAAACTATTGAAACTATGTTTTCATAAGCACACTTCACACTAACTGATCCAAGTAATAGTATTTCACCAAGACATTATCAAATAGTTGTTTGTTTCCGCTAGGGTGGCCACAGCAACTTACGAAACTCACAACAATAGCACAGAAGCTGTGCTCAAGACAATTGGCAACAGCTCAGTCAAATGTGCTTATGTAGGTTTATCAGAGCATGAATGACTTTCTAGTTTTTCTTAACACACTGACTGGCCCAGCGGGTGCCACAATGAACATGAATATCTAACTATGTAATGAGAGTGACCCATACATTTAGTAGCACTGTGTGATGTGACATATGACACCCACCTTTGAAAAACTTAAGCCTCCCACCAGTAGCAGAGAGAGCAGAACTGTTCACAGGAGCATCCTCACTAGCGCCCTTACTACTGCTGTTACCATTCACGCCATGTCTTCTGTCTACTTCCTCTGTCATTTTGGTACATGTTGTCAGAGTTGTGTTTGTTCCTTCCTGTATATGCATTTCATTTCTGACCGCTCATACATCACGCGAGCGACACTAGTCCGAACCGTCTCGCCATGTCGCACCGAGACTGGAGAACACCGACGCATCAAACACTCGCGAATTCGGATCGACATACAATATATCCGTCAAAGTCCTCATCCTAATGCCACCTGCGGATTGTGGGCTCCACCGAATCTTTCGTATAAACACATTACCGACACGGTGACTTCTGAATTGTACAATATTACGGTCGATCCTGTTTCCTATAACACTTTACGATTCTCACTGTTTAAATAATGGCTAAACAAAATCGCGACGCTGGATTCCCAATTATAATCGGGCCCACGACACAACTCGATAAAAAGCTGTTCGTTTTTCAGTACATAGTTCATTCACACCCAGCATCCATTTTGATTCGTTCAAAATCAAATATGATCGTTCTTTTGACCACAAATAAACTCCAAATCTGAATGGTCCGAATGCGTTCTTGAATGCGTTTTGTTATTGCGAGTTGCGACCAATCAAACAATCTGCACACGGCCTTTTTTCTACTGTAGCAAGATTATTTAAGTATTATTATGTAAACAAACATTAGCACTAAAAACTAAATAAAATATAGTAATTTTTTGTTTAGTTGTTTATTTAGTTTTTAGTGTTAATGTTTGTATGATGTCATCATTCTATTATAGTACTCCTCCACATCGCTGGTATTCGGAAGCGTGGCCAGAACACAAATATGCAGAATGGCAACGAGCTTGTCTTCTAGGCACGTAACTCTAGTTGGGGCACAATACAGAATTTGTGTCCTTGGACAGCGGTAGCGTATTGCCATCAGGCCTGCCATGCAGCATGCGCCCTAGACAATAAAAATGTTACTTCTCCTTCTTTTCGCGTCGATGAACTCAAATTGCTTAATACCAGTAGGTAGCCACCTGCACAGCGCTAACATTTGCTTCGATTAAATCCTGATAGGTGCAAGTGGTTGTGCAGGATGAGCAGGACAGTAGGTGGGGTATATCCTGCAGAGGGACTCCACATTGGCAGTCTGTTTGGGATGGATCGAGGATACCCCATTTGACCAGATTATTTCTACAGCGGCCAACCTGGGCCCACAATCGGTTAAGTATTTCCAGATAGGCCACTGCAGTTCGTATCCAGGTGGCAGGTGAACTTCTGGGTTGATGGAGTTTGGAGGGATAGGATGTTTGTTTCTTCACAGTTCGCATCTCTCATCTGATACGCTGTGTATAAAAGAGGTTGTAAATCTCAAAAAGCTTTTACGACTCTTTAAGCGTGAAGGTGGTAGTTGTTGCATGTATAGGGTGTCTCGATCCTGTTTCCTCTTATCGATGCGACTTGCTATTTTACGGCGTACATCTGGTAGAGCTATACCCGCCTACGGACACAACATCGCAAGAGGGGTAGGTCTTAAGCACCCAGTTACTTTGCGAAAGGTGACGTTAAGCGCTATGTCAACCTTATTAGCGTGGGCGGATCGATGCCACGCTGTTAAATGTAACTGTTAGCCTACGACATTCCACCTCTGGGCAAAGGCCTCTCAACATATCTGCCAGATCTTTCGATCCAGGGCTAATATGAATATTTGCTGGTGGTTTTGTCCACCCTTGCCAACTATCTCCCACGTGATTACGAACTGGTTGCGTCTGGGCTCCATAAAGTAGTTATTTTGGCTCACAGCTCGTCATACATACAGTGGACTATTTTTATACTGTAGAATAAAATAAATGATGATATGAGACTTAATGAACTGAAATTGTCACTATTCATCTCACAGATTTTTTTGCTGAAAGAAACCGTCACATATACAGAAAAAAATGTTCGTGTTTTTAGGCGATTAGTCATTCTTTCCATCACTTATTTTATCTAAATCTGTGGTATGCGTATAATCTGTGAACTACGCATCAGCGGCCATATTGGTGGTCGATGTTCATTATTTTGTTTCAGATTTGTATACATCTCTCTTTCATTCGTATGAAATAAGAAAAAGAGGCAGAAGAACGGAAATTGACACACCACTTTATTTGCTTGAACGAGTGAATCCAATTCCAACCTCGTTAATTTCTTCAAAATATTTTGGTGATTCTTGTATCTTAGGCGTGTATTCGTATAACAAAAGTACAGTTATACAAAGTATATTAAGAGTGAAGCAAGATGACTGCATCAGAAGTTTCCTATAATCGTAAAATAATATCAGAAGACTTGTCGAATGTTGAATTCGACACCAGCGAAGATGTGGAAGTTATACCAACATTTGATTCCATGGGATTACGAGACGAGTTACTACGAGGAATATACACTTATGGTATGTATAAACATAAGATATCAGGGTCTAACTGTAAATAATTGTATAGTGCTTTTGTTTTGACGCGGCAATACATCACCCACTTTCACATTTTTTCAGGTTTCGAGAAGCCGTCCGCAATCCAACAGAGAAGTATATTGCCTATAGTTAAAGGCAGAGACGTGATAGCTCAAGCTCAGTCTGGTACCGGTAAAACTGCAACGTTTTCAATTTCCATTCTGCAGTCTTTGGACACTACATTACGTGAAACTCAAGTTCTAATCTTGTCACCTACCCGCGAATTGGCCACGCAGATCCAAAAAGTGATACTTGCCCTTGGCGACTTTATGAATGTGCAGTGCCATGCCTGCATTGGTGGCACAAACCTTGGTGAAGATATCAGGAAGCTGGACTATGGTCAGCATGTTGTGTCAGGAACACCTGGTAGAGTGTTTGGTAAGTTGATTTAAAATTGTATGGATGTAGAAAAGTATGGAAATGTAGTAAGTAAATTGTTTTCTTAACCTGGACTGCCCTGCTGCTGGGCTTACTCTTGTATATTTCACCAACTTATGTAATTTAGCTGAAAACAAGCAACTTGTTGTACTGAATATTACGAGCTGCTCCATAAAATGATGCTCGAGTGACATTTGTTTTATTTTACGTAAATTAATTTTCAGACATGATCCGAAGACGTGTACTGCGAACACGGTCAATCAAAATGCTGGTACTTGATGAGGCTGATGAGATGTTGAACAAGGGTTTCAAAGAGCAGATCTATGATGTTTACCGTTACTTACCGCCTGCCACACAAGTTGTGCTCATTTCTGCCACACTGCCTCACGAAATCCTGGAAATGACTTCAAAATTCATGACTGATCCTATTAGGATCTTGGTAAAACGGTATGTATCCTAATTATTGTTTACAAAACTATTATAGGTTTGAGTATATTCATCACACTAACTAGACCATTGTAGAAATCTGTTATTTGATTGAGACACTGTGTCTCATAAGAGTGCACACATCTTTACTAAAATGTACCATAACATGTTGTGTCATGTGTTTCCAGTGATGAGTTGACACTGGAAGGAATCAAGCAGTTCTTCGTAGCAGTGGAGCGTGAGGAGTGGAAGTTTGACACTCTTTGTGACCTCTATGACACACTGACCATCACCCAGGCAGTCATCTTCTGCAACACTAAGAGAAAGGTGGACTGGCTCACACAAAAAATGCAAGAAGCCAACTTCACGGTCAGCTCAATGCATGGTGATATGCCTCAAAAGGAAAGAGACAACATTATGAAGGAGTTCCGGTCTGGACAAAGGTATATTATATTTCATTATTACTTGCTTTACAGAATATGATCTGCATCTTATTTATCTTACTTATAATAAATGCGAAAGTTTCTGAGGATGTATGGATGTATGTTTGTTACACTTTCATGCAAAAACTACTGAACAGTTTTGAATGAAGCTTTACAGTGATATAAAATAATATATCTAAGCTATAATTTGTAAAGATATTGTGTAAAAAAAAAAAATACATGGATGAGAGCTAGAAACTCATTTAGTGATAGCAAAATATGCAGATCATATTCTGTGATTGATTATGGTTCATTTGAAAAGAGTGTCCATGGGGTTTCTTGCCCATTCTTCTCCATGAGATCGACGATACTGGAATGGGCAACTATAGTCCATTCACAGTTATTATGCCTGTGACTGAACTGTAGGTAGCTTATTTTTGACTATACAAAAGTGCCTGTCATGGGCCTATTTGAAATGAATGCTTTGAGTTTGAGTGAAGCACATCACAGTGGAGTGGCTTAGTTGTTACACCATAAGTGTATTACATGCAAACTCTTGCATGTAAAACACTGCAACAAGTAAGACATTCCGCACGGGAATGTATCGCATGGTATGATTCACCAATTGTGCAGTAACATTACTACTTCCACAAACTTAGAATAATTTTGGTTCAAGATGTTATTGCAGAAAGGGAGAACATGGATCAGGCTCGAAGGCCCACGTATCTGTGTTAATTATTTTAGCTGAAAAAATATGCAAAATAATTTAATTATTAAATAAAACTCCCAAGTTCACTTGAAATTGCAGGCATCATTAGCCAAACATTCTTGTGTAACTGCTTGTTACTTTGGATGATGTAACCAATTACCCAAAGGAATTACTCCAATTTTATTGATGTTGGATTTAATTGATATAACAAACTGAAGTATGCAGTTAATAAAAATATATTAAAATGTTTCAGCCGTGTCCTCATCACAACTGACGTTTGGGCAAGAGGTATCGACGTGCAGCAAGTATCACTAGTCATCAACTACGATCTGCCCAACAACCGTGAGTTGTACATCCACAGGATCGGTAGGTCAGGTCGTTTCGGACGCAAGGGTGTTGCCATCAACTTTGTCAAGTCAGATGACATCAGGATCCTGCGAGACATTGAACAGTACTACTCCACCCAAATTGATGAGATGCCCATGAATGTGGCAGATTTAATTTAAATATTATTATAAACACCATCCTTTTGTCATCTTTCTTACCCAGCGTAAACTGGTGGAACGCACAGTGGTGATGGAATTAACAGCACCCAAATACATCTTACTTTGTAAGCTATTTTCTAGATGTATCTCAGTATAATGTCTTAATAAATAAATTTAATGTAATATGATGTTTTATTTTTGAGGAAGCAGAGCTTTCATATCACCCAAACCCTGGTGAAGGTAACTTCTGTTGTATGTGAAAAGCCTACTTCTATTATTGGTGAAGACTACAAATCATTTACTAGACAACATGCAGCAAACCACTCATTAAAACTAAACAGCCCTGCACTATAAAAACAAAAGGCAACCTTCATGTACTTCCTGTAAGAATTTGGGACTGCAAATAATTACACATTTAAGTAGTGGATTTACAAAGTTTATGTTTGTCAAACAATGCAACACAATATTCTGAAAGCGATGTTACAACTAATTTACACACAGTAAAATATACATATCTAAATAAAACTTATCACTACAACAATTTTACTTAAAAAAAAAACTTATGTATTAATACAATGCTAATTCCAAAAGATTATTGTAATGACATCTAAGCTCTTGGAATGTTACCAGTACAGGTCAGAAGCCTGTACTCAATACTAGTGTACTACTATCCACAAGAAGGTGCAATATTAATTTACAAAACAATAATTTAGTTATGGTAATAAAGAAGAATTCTTATGAGATAATAAAGATCATATAAACATTTATATTTTACAAATAACTATGACGGGATGTTAGTCATATTTGCTATATCAAAGAATCCAGCATTCTAAACAGTGCCATAGTCATTTAATAATTAAAGGGATAGGAAGATTTTGAATCCTGGCAAAAATAAAAATAAAATTAAATGGCAGAAGTTAGACAGCTAACTTCTGCCATTTAATTTTATTTTCAAAATAGCAGCCATGCATAAAACCTGTACTAATCAATAGCTTCGGATATGCGGTGCTTAGGTGTGGTGCTTTAGAAGATTTTGTCTCATACAAAACTTATTTGTATTGATGTAAAAGCTCTTGGTTACTAAGTGTTTTATGTGTGGATTTTTTTATTTTGAAAATTGTATAGAATGGCGGAAGTTTGGCATACTATAATATTAAAACCCCCTTGTACAATAACAGACATTTTATAAGTCTTAAGATGTTACAACTATAGCAAAAGACTTTATATTATTTAATTTGGCTTTTGTCAACACAAATATTTTTTTCTCATATCAAGGGATTTTAATCACATGTCCATTGCGACCATACTTTACAATTATACATACAACACTTAGACATGGGCCTTATATTATCTAAACATTCCTGATAATGTGTATGTAAAAGTAGGTCACCTAAGTTTCAGAGATCACAAGGTGTAAAGATCATCTTTCCCAATATTTGGCAAGAAATAATAATGTTAATATCCAGTTTGAATTCATGCAAATTAATATTTGCATACTATTCAGAGTTACTGCATAACCCGAAATACTGTGACTTTTCATTTTGCAACATCATGCCTCCTGATATCCAAACAAATAAATTATACAAAGTAAAGCACAAAATAGAGTGATGCAATTTTGTTTCCTCTTAGAGAGGTTTTGGATGCCCTTATTCTTAAGGGACAATTGAAAATCACATCATTTATCGGAAAAAAACTTAGATAGGCATAATTACGACCAATACTGTTTAAGCTAACAAACCAAATTGGATTATGATCTCTTAATAAAGAGGAGGATGCATCATTTGTCATCATTTGCAAATACATCAAAATTATTCTTAGGCCCTAATATCAAAAATCTGTCAAAAGTTACAGCTCTGTCTCAGAAGCTGGATAGTGTGCATTCCAACGCCTGTAAATGAAAATGCCAATGGCTCCCACTAGCAGGGCAACCAGTATTTCCGTCAGTTGATCCAAGAAACTATTAGTAGGTTCAACTGATTCCAACACTTGAGGCTCTGGCTCTTGGACAACCTGCTCTTCAACTGGGGGTTTAGGAGTCTGCTCCTCCTCTGCTTTGAATGCTATCTGGTTCAATACTGATTTTTCTTCTTCAGTAATTGGTTTAGCTGCCGTTGACGACAACAGAGCTGATATCTCTCCACACTGGGCGCACACCCAAGTTACGGATTTCTTGGCGAGCACCTTACGTTCAGCAGGCGAGTAGTCGAGCGATCCGATAGTCCCTTCAGCTGGAGTCGGCATAAACGCGATCAAAGCCAATAAGGCAGTTCTTATTGACCATGAAGGTTGCCAAGTCTCAGGGTGATGTCCAGAAATGGATAAACAAATCTTTTTGTTAACTTCGAATCTTCCGTTCGGTGTCAGAAGTATTATGTGAGGTGGGTGCATAGGATATTCTTTGGGCAATAATATCCTACCATGGTAGATACCACCCTCAAAGTCTGTACCTTTCGGGCCTTGCACAGTGAAGTGCCACTCGAACAGGTTGTCCTCCAAAGGCCGCGCACAATATTCCTCTGTGGCCTCCGCCAATTCCATGGCCTCTCTCATTAAGCGTTTCACACCAGGACATTTTGTGTTATACTTTTCACTTATTTCTGCCATCTTCTACAAAATATACACAACAGGTAGGAACTACTGACAGTATGATAATTATAATGACGCAACAAATAGGTAGAGGTACACGTATGTTGATGTAATCACAAGAAAATTTGATAACAAAATCCTTTTGTATATGGCCACAGTACCTAAGTAATATTGTCAAAATGTCAGGTGATTGTCAAGCTAAAGCAGCTGAATGACAGTGTTCCTATTACAGAAAATAAAAATAAAAAACTTCCGAAAAGAAAATAGTGGTAGTCACCGTAGATTTGCATGCTATGTTCAATCTTATACTTGTATGGTTAAAGTTTTCAGCGCGCCCAGCAGGACAACATTAACTCGACTGCAAGAAGAACCGCTGCTGGAGATGCTTGAAGACTTGCGGATTGTTATTTTGGGTACCCTTATTGGAATAGGACTCCAGACAGACAAAGTACAACTTTAGCCAAAGACGATTTGCCTCTAATGACTTCGTTTTGTTGTAGCCCGAGCATTATTTTAGGCACAACATTTTCATGTGTTTTCCAATTTGTCATAAAGTTGGCAATATTCTAAAAATCGATCCAAAACGCAGCTGTCTTGTCTATCTAAAATGTCAAAAAACATTTGTGAAGGTTTGAGTTTGTGATTATAATTTTGTATTACCACTCCTATTTAAATTAACTAATAATGTGAAAAACCATGTTGTGTAGAGTTTCTGACTGCATTTATATCAATGTAACATTGAGTACTTAATCCCTTTTTTTGTGTGAAGCATTTGTGTCATAAACATTGCAAGATGGGTAACATTAACAAAGATAAATCGATTTATATGGCTAAATATTCGGCATTTAACCCCTATCGCATAAGACAGCGAGAGCTGGGTTATCCTTGTTCTATCGGAGAGGGTGATGCGCTCGCGAAGAGTTTGTACTGCGGAATGCGACCTATCGCATCATGGGATTCCGAACGCGACAAGATTCCCCCGACTGGAGGCGTTTTCAACCTAGAATTTTCTCCGGAAGGGTTAGTGTGCTGTATTCGAACAACGCATGTTAGCCTTGACTTTGGTTTCGCTTCAATTCCATTCTAAAACCATGAATATACTTAAAAATAATTATCTGCTAATTAACTTGTTTTGCTAATAAACATGTTGTACTACTCCTGTCGTCATTAAAACTGCATTAATGAAGTAAAAATAGTTTTAATGACTTAATTAAATAGCACACATATGACATCAAAATATACTTTAGTTGTTCGTAAAATTCCAATTTTATGGACATAATTATTTACAATAATTACAATGATTGTAAGTTTTTATTTTTAGTCATGTGCCTGCAACATAAGCTGTATGAGCCTGTATCGACAATTTTTTATTGATAAATTGATAAAGAACTAAATCACAACAAAAATAGGGTCCAAAAATTATTATGGTGTGTTTTTATCATGCATATGTAGGTATATTTTAGCCCAAAATTTCACAGCTAAGAACATGCTTGAGCATTTTTCTGCTCATTCTGCATTGACCCTCAATCTCCAAGTTTTTAATAAACCACCAAATGCCACTGTCTGCAGCCCTGGCGAAACCCATACGAAAGAATTATGCCTAGCTTTACTAACATAGTCTTAAGTCTTATACTAATATAGTCTTAGTTTATAAGGTATACAGGATGGAAGGGCACCAACGCTCAAATGCTTACTACAATTCAGTACATCATTCTGACATATAAATTTTAAATTGGTTATTTAAAAAAAAAACAGCTGTTTCCTACAAATGTGCAATACCTACACGGTCAAAATGTACAGATGTTATATTAAATTACCGATGAAAATATGAGGGATGATTCAGAATGATGTACTTAATACGTGGTAAGCGTTTATGCATCGGTGTCCCTTCCACCCTGTATATTATGTATGGGCCATTTTAGCCTGTAATTTATAAATGATGTTATGTTCTAAACTCATTCAATCCAATGAGTCTCAACTTTTATTGAAAGAAAAAGAATTGAACCAGTGGAATTAATCAATCAACTAAAGTTTTTATTCAATATTGGACAAAAACTAGAGAGACTAGTAGCATTATTGTTGTTTTATACATGAATATGCATGTCGACACCTGCAAGGAATATCATCGTAACTCAGTTTTAGGCAATTTTGAGTTACAATCATAATTATTCTTGTTGTACAAAAAATGCAGATTTTTTTTGCACTCACTCCTTTGGCTATATTCCTTTATGTAAAGACTTTTATAGTGTCAAAACATTGTAAGTGAGAGTCAACTGCAGTTAATAAAAGGGTTTTTTTTAATCTTTAACACACTCTCCTCTAATAGTTGCTAAATATTAGTTATGATGTTATTCCTTGCAGGTGTTGATGTGATGAAAATCAATCATACAGCTAAGCAACTGTGACTGGATTTGTATAATAGTTTTTGACAGTAAACAAACAGTTGAACATTTCAGGACATTATTGGTGGCTGCCTGTGAAAAGAAGTCGGTACAAATATTTGACCCACTCACACATGAGCGGATACATTCAGTTAATGGAGCACACTCAGATTGTGTCAACTGTGTCAAGTAAGTATAACTTAGCTTTGAACTTTATTTGTATACTTTGATTGTATACTTTGATTGTTTAGAATTTATACCTAGGTTGTTAAATCATTTTTAAAATTTAAATGAACTTAAAAAATATAAGTATTTGATTTATTTTTCTTTTATTTGGTGTCGTCAGTGAAGGAGAAAGACGAGACTAAAAGAGTTTTATTCATAGTCAACAATACTACTAAAAAACTTGCTTGTTTCATCTCTTCCAAGTCCCTCCTAACACTTGGGTCTACATTCAGATACTTATACACTTTTTTAGATTCCTTGACGGACGAATGTTCGCGACATGTTCAGACGACACGACAATCGCTCTATGGGATGTCAGAAACCTCAAGAAGAAAATACGAACTCTACTAGGCCACTCTAAATGGGTGAAAAACATAGAATTTTCAGTTAAAGACAAATTACTGGTTACTTCGGGACTAGACGGCAGCATATACACTTGGGATATCAACTCCTATACTGAGTACAACCTTGTTTACCAAAGAGTATTTCACACGTCGAGCCTCATGAGATGTCGGCTGTCTCCGGACGCGAAGCAGATGGTCATGTGCACGACGGGCGGGCTTATTGTTCTCATACATGATTTGAATTTAAATACACTAGCTCAAGACTTGAATGGATTTAAAGTAAGTCTAATTTTTTTACTTTTTATTTAGCAGGATCAGGATTTGCAGGGCAAGATGGCCATGGTTTATAATAGTACACTGTCTCAGGTCGAAATCGAATCTGACAGCCTTGTAGTAAGTTGTCTGGCTTTACTTGACCTGAGTGAACGTTCCTTAGACCGACATCTAAACTGCATTGAGGAGCCGTAGGATGGTGTCAAAATTCCATAGCAATAATGACACTGGCACTGCTAACTATTGAATGCAATTTAAAATTGCTGATCGCATTAAGGAAAATTGTTGAAATTCGCTCTTAAAACGAATCTAAATCCTACAGAGGCTACTATAATCTCCTTTCTATTTCACAAACTATTCTATTGCAGCCGAATCTATACCGGTTGATGCAGATGAGCCGGCAAAGTATCCCGATCGCCGCCATGTACGACCACCTGTTCGATAGCAATCGCAAGGAGAACCGAGTGGAGTTCGTGTCTGACTTCCCGGATGGCAATGACGCTGAAGTCGTCAGCGCTTTGCAGGTATGAGAGAATTTGTTAAGGATTTTTTAGCCAGACAAGTATTTGAAATTTCGTGCTAGGATTATTCAAATTGTAGATTACCCTGTTTTGGACATAGGGTGTGTAGGAGGTTTTGGTGAAATGAATTGTTTACTATGTTTTATAGCTTTACATTGTACCTATACACAATTATGGAAAAAATGTTGTAGATTATAAAATGGATCCCTGTCCATGTTTACATATTTTTGGGGCTGACTGTATGTATGTTAATGATGAATATATTTTTTTTTCCAGATTCACCCACAGGGATGGAGCGCATTGAGCAGAAATATCAGTCATGATGATAAATCAGAGGTAATTTTTTTTTTATATTAACATTTTATTTTAACAAAGAAGTAAGGATCAACACGTACTTTTCGGTTACATTTCTTCTTGTCTGTAATTATTACAAGTGTACATAAAACTGTTAAATAAATCAAGAATATCTACAAAAGTAATAACACCACCCTTGCACAGTGGACATGCATCCACGATATCCAGCCGATCAGTGAGTCCAGCACCAAGAGTACGCGGGATACCTCCCCATCGGGCGGCGGCACCTACCCGGGCAGCCAGCCCCGCGCGATGCGACGCCGGGTAAGAACCGCCCGTATGGTCCGGTCGGTCGTCCACAACCCTATGTGAGTTTCAACCTCTTTACTACCTGAACGGTTATTCCCGTAGTTGAAAACGTTCCAAATCAAAATCTCATTCTCTGCGACATTTAATTGTCAAAAACTGTTTCAAAATGTTAAATTAGGGATACATTAAGACACAATAGAACGCGCATGTCCTTAAAATACGGGAATTTCCTGCGTGAAGAAACTAACATTCTTGAATTCATATGCTAAGTCGTAAAAAAAGAAACAATATTTCGTATAGAAGCGTTATCGTATAACTCGTCCATCAGTTTTCACAAGGCCAGATCAAGCGGTGTTTGATACGCCCAGTGTCGCTTCTATACGAGATTTTATTTATTTTTCTATGATTAAGGGTGCTTTTGCCGTATATACCTCCTGTCTTGTAACATTTCATCACACGTTTATTTTTTTCTACTGTCAGCCAGTAAAATTTAGAACCTTAAGATTCTATCTCCACTATACACAAATATTCATAAAATCCAAGCCAAAGTACGTTAGTAAACAAGTTTTATTCATGTTTCAAAAGCGCTATGCAGGGATACACTAAATTTACTCTAACACAATACTTCTGTAAAGTAGTTTAACACTAAGGGCGAGATTTATAAACATTATGGCTATGACAATAATTAATAATTCTTATAGAGACTTGGTTTATACCAAGCATATCCTATATTTAATGTTCAGATGCGACCGCAAGTCTGACAACCAGTCTTACCAAAGGGTATCGTATTGTGTGTATTAGTAACCCATTTGGGTTGTGGGGGTCAGATAGGCAGTCGCTCCAAGTAAAATGCTAGTGCTCAGCTTAAGCCAAACCGTTGGCTTCGCGTCAATCATAGGTAAATAAAAAAAGTTTGGAATCAATCACATTCTGTATCCAGTTAGATTGGAAGCCGACCTCAACATAGTTGGTAAAGGCAAGACGATGCGACCACGACCGCTGCACCACGGGGAAGCGCAACGGTGGTGGGGTACTGCTAGTTGTTCTACGCACATTAAGACCAACTACCATTTTGATGCGCCCCACATCATCTTCATGCTCCTGCCAATTTATTTGTGGTCGGCTCAGCATGTCTTCTTCTTCCAGACTTCTCTATTACTCATCATCTCAACAATCCCTCCTTTCTAGCCACATCATCCTTCACATATCAATCCATCGTTTCTTTGGTCTTCCTCTTATAGTCATCCACATTCATGCTCAAAACCCTACAAAGCGCCATATCAATACTGCAGCCTATGTATAGTTCTGTTCAAACTTTATGGCGGCTCGGAAGTTAGCTGCGAGTGACGGTTAGCGCAAGTTTAACGGTTCAAACTTTATTGCTGCTCGGAACATCTAACGTAAAGCTGCACAGAATACAATTTTAGATATCATCGGGGTCTAGAGGACGCATCGTCTTGACTGTATAATGCGCAGACCGTCACTCGCAGCTAACTTCCGAGCCGCCATAAAGTTTGAACAGAAGTGTTCTGCCGCTATCTCCCCGAACAACTTGTACACATCACATTTAGATAAGGTGCTGGATATTATCAATGACACTAGTACGGAGTACGCATTCTATACAGGGTTGCGCCGACAATACGACAATAAATTAAAATGCGTATATCTCATGACGTTCCCAGTATGCATACAAAAAATCATTCGAATATATCCAGTAGTTTAGTCACAGGACATTATTTTTCATTTTCAGTATTTAACTGGAGTTGTTTTTGTCTAACGTTAACAGAGTCTAAAACGTGTACCACATTTTGCTACCGATTGTTGGACCCACCTTTCTCGATTGTAACATCACTTTTTACTAAATTTAGAACAATGAAACGTCACGTATCTATGAGATACAATTTTTAAAGCTAATTATGAATAAATAAAAAAAGAGTTAAGTATTAGACTGGAATCAACTGCTTAGCGACCTTTCTGCTGAACGATCGGTTATGATGGATTTTATGATCAAATATACAGGGTGGCGCCGACAATACGACAATGAATGCAAATACTTGTAATACTTGTTCATACTTTCATAGGAATATTTTAAAACTATCAAATAAATCCTAACATTGAAATTGAAAAAAAATATTTTTTCAAACCAACTAATTAGCCTAAAACTGTTAATAAAATACAACACGATTTATGAACATTGGTTAACTAACCCTGGGTATAATTTTCACTAATTCGCGTCTGGAAATAAAATAAGGACTGAATTTAGCAAAGCGTGTCGACGTAGCGGGTTGGCAACATGTGTTTAGTGTTTATGTTAGGCTCAAATGCCGAAAACGCCTAATGAACGAAAAAACCGACCTCGACAAAAACCGACATCGCGTTGTGTATGAATTTCAAAACGATCACTAAGCGAAATTCGCGTTGCGGCTTTTTTGAAAACGACCACAGCGCGTTCTGGCAAACACAAAACGATGAGCCAATTTGGGGTCGTGGTTGTTTTGATTTTCGACCACAACGCGTTTTGGCAATAAGGAAACGCCAGAGCGCGTTCCGGAGCTTTTTTCAAACAGCCGATGTTGATGGGTAAGGTTATGCTTAAATGAAAATTCAAGATGCCGGCTGCGAAAATTTTCAACATATGGGAGTCGTTTTCATAGTTTTCGAGGGCGCTTATGCTGATAGGTGAGGTCTAAATGAAAATCCAAGAAGGCGAATGTGAAAATTTTCAATTTTTCGACATGGGTGTCGTTTTCGTGGTTTTCGGGGGCGCTGACGCCGACAGTGAGGTCGAAATGAAAATTCAAGATGGCGGATGTAATGTGGCAATTTTCAAATGTACGTCATGGGAGTGGTTTCTAAATTTTTCGGGGGCGCTGATGCCGATCGTGAGGTCGAATTGAAAATCCAAGATGACGGATGTAAAAATTTAAAATTTTCGTCATGGGTATCGTTTTCGTGGAAATGTTCCAAATTACAAAAAACAACATAATTTTGTAACACTTATTTCAATTTAATGTTGCATATTTTGGCACTTTTTTGCATATTGCGAGCATAAGTATTTGTTCGACGATTTTAAGTTACATATAATTTGGTCTTTACTAATAAACCTATGTTACATTGTGCCTAGAACTTTGATGCGCCGAGAGGCGCGCTTGCCCCGGCTGGCCAACAATGCAAGGTACGTGCAGGACTCACGCTGGCGCACGGGCGCCTCTCCGACGCATCGCAGATACGTATAAAATTATACACTTTATACAACTGGATTTTGTTCGCGCTTACACACTTAAAGTTCAAAAGGATGGCTATTGACTCTTTAAAGAAGCTATCGAATCCGTAACTAAAATACATATGAGTACTTACTTACCTAATTCTCTGTAAAATTAACGCATGCATTTAAGTAACTATTTCGTAAGCATTATTTCGCGAACATTGGTGTGGGTTACTCGTTTAGCTAGTATTAAATTAAAAAGTATATTAAGTAGGTATAAAATTTATTTTGTCATACTATAATAATTTATTGTAATGTGTATCTAACTGTTAAATATCACAATAAATTAAAAATTAACGACACACAAACATTGACAAAACCCAAGCCAAAGTACGTTAGTCAACATGGATTTATTTTTATAAGTTTTAAAAGCGCTATGCAGGGCTACACATTTGTAACTTGTATGGATCATGTCATCATCTATGGGAGTTTGTTGACAGATTCGGCTGCATTGCGGCACAGCGTCGCCGCCGTAGGTGCGCTAGTGCCGCCGTATCTGTACAAGCGGCCTTAAGGTGGATGCGCTAAGGCAGCCCGCGAAATTCAACAAAAAATTCAAATCATCAACATACAACGTGAAACTAACCTGAAAATTACAAATGCGTGACAAAATTTGAATTTCGCGGGCTACCTTGGAGCTTTCGCATAAATGTAAGTAAGTAGAGGTACGTTTGTCGGCAGGGCGATGACTCACATTCACATAACTAGGGAGGGCGACGTGCCGGCGGCGGGGCCCAGCTCGTCGCGCGACGCGCCGGCGCCCGCGCCCGCGCCGCCCGCGCCGCAGCCCTCCCGCCTCGCCGGGGTAAGCACACCCCATAGCCCCACCACATGTACCGCTACTGATGCCCTACCTCACTAAGGCCCGGTTTCCACCAAAACGAAGCAACATTCGACCAATCACCGGAGAGACGCGATTGGTTGCGAAACCTGGCCTAAGACGGATTGGTTTTCACAGTGTGTGTTGTATGCACGTCCACTTTGTTTTCTGAGCGTATGCAAGTGAACTCTCATATAAGATGAACCGCGATCACACACACAGGAACAATGTGCACGTGCGTCTAGAATTCAAAAAATTTAAAGGAGACACTTGGTGGGATAACTTATCTGTAACTAGAAATACAATGGTCACCAAGTTTCATACAATATCCGCTATTAGCGTGGCTACATATTTGAACCAACTCATTCAAAATAGTAATGGTTTTTACCATTAATTCGAAAGAAAAGATACAATATCCATGAAGGGAGAGAGGAGAATGATCTATTCTATTGCGACGCGAGGGTATGAAGCTTGGTGTCTGATAGGCATCTAGTCTGTGCGTTTAACAGCGATTGGTTAACTACATCACATCGAATACTCTCTCTTATTCATTATTGCTCGCATGCAAATATCTTTAACAGCAACAAGTCATCGAATTTTAATAAAAAGAAACACTGAAACATGCGTATTGAAGAGTCAGGTTTAAAGTGCCTACTATTTTTACCTAATTATACCTATACAAGAATTAAACAGTGATCTTTTATACTCTTCCTAACCAAATAACGTTTATCGACATCCATTATCCCATTCATTGTTACACCAAATGTTAAAAGTCCTAACCTCCTTATTCGTAAACGTCCTATAACTAGAAAGACTATTCCTATCTCCCTTCATCGATATGAATATGACAAGGACAGGTATTATAATCTGTCAAATTCAAATGCAGAATAAGGAAGTTATGATCTTTAAGTAGATATAAACAATTAACAAAGGCTAGTATATTCTTCAGGGTCTTTCTGGTATACAGAATGATGTCTGGGAAGCTGCGATCACGGTCAAACAGCAGCGAATACTGCAAGAGATGTACAACAGGTGAGCCTTGTAACACTGCACGAATGCTAGTAGATGCATCTTAACATAGTTTGAGCAAATAATACCTACATATTCATGTTATTATGGCTCGCTGATCTGTATATTGTAAACTAGGTGACCCGCGCAACTTCGCCTGCGTAACAATTTTGATTGATGCTCCGCTCCTATTGGTCGCAGCGTGACGTTATATAGCCTAAAGCCTTTCTCGATAAATGGGCTATCCAACACTAAAATAATTTTTCATTTCAAACCAGTAGTTCCAGAGATTAGCGCGTTCAACCAAACAACCAAACAAACTTCTCAGCTTTATAATATTAGTATAGATTAAACCCTTAATTGTTGTTATTCTACGTAAGAATAAAATATAATAAACAGTAGACACCAGCTATTGGTGAAAGTACAGCCGCCAAAGTTCGTGGTTAACCACTTTACAAATGCTAAGGGCATGAGTTTCGAAAGTGGTCAACCGCAAACTTTATCGAGTGTACTTTGAAAATCGGAGTGGTAATCGGACAATAGGATGGGTCTGTATAATTAAATGTACCTACTAAAAAGTGATGCACCACTTTTCACTGTATTCCAAGTTATAATAACGTACCTGCATTGCGCTTTGAACAACAATATTACAGTCACAATATTTAGCTCCCCTCAGCACTGAATCACTATAACATTGAAACACAACTTTTTATCTGACTGCAATCAACGATTATGGTGTTAACACTTAGAAGCACCTAGTTTACTCAAAGAACCAACAATTTAGGATCTTAAATCACTTTTTTATGGCAACCGCACTTAAAGCTGCAAACGAAATATAAGCTCTGGCAACACTACCATTGAACGCAAAGTAGCATGTTGACATTTTACTATGGTTGAATGGGACAAGAATGCACCTATTACTCCGTATTCATAGTTCATAATGAACATGATCGCAGTTATTAAGTTTCCTTTTAACTTTTGGTATTTGGAAAGTGGATCCGCGAACTAAACCAGTTATCTAAAAAAACCGCGTGATGTCGTATTGTCGTGGATCCGCGTTCCGGCAGTATAACGGAACGCGGAACGGTTTAACGATCTGGTTTCACCACACACTAACAAAGGCACAAACCCTGAAAATCGTAGCTTAAGACTGGCTTAGTTTGGACAGAGTTTTAAGTTTAGCTCTGTTTTTACTCCCAAGTATTCGTAAAAAAACCCACATTTTAGTTTGTTTTATCATCAAGAATATTCGTCGAAATCCTACGAGTGTGGCCTTGTTAAAAACAGTACTATATGGATATAGTAGTGTTTGGTTTGTTGGGTGTCTTTGTCCGTGTTGGAATACTTATTAAGACTTTGTAAAGGGTTTTTTCTGAGGGTGTAACTAGGGCATCGAAACCCGGTTTCGGGCCCATAGTAAATACCCGGGAAAATCTGGGTTTTACTATGGGACCGAAACCTGGTTTCGCACGCCCTAGGTGTAACATCAAGATTCTTAAGCCGATTTATTACACATAGAAGTAACTTACCAACTTGCCAACTAATTTACTACTACAAAACCTATTAATCAAGAATCCGACAATAATATCATCGGTGGTCTGTGTAAAACGAATCATTTCGGCCTCATGTAATGAAACTAAAGCCTCCAATAACTCCAGAGGGCAGGTGCGTCGCAACTTCAACATGCAGCGTATAACGGGCATCAACACAGGCCTCCAGCCGCCGGCCGCCTTGATGAACCCTCGTGCCGCGCTCACGGCCCGACATGGCGACGGAGTCCCGCCAAGGTATACTTAAATATGGCAAAAAGATCCTGAAGTTATCCAATGAAACTTCCAGAAACGACTAGTATAAGTAACTGATGAATAAAGCCAGTAAATAAACGAAATGAACGCGAAACGCATTTAACGAACATACAAAAATCTATTCCATTGGATTTTTTATCAGTCAATTGTTCGCTTGCCTGTGCATCAGACACGGTAATGCCTACTTGACTAAGTTGCATGCCATCACTAGTGTTACCACCACATTTTTTCGACCACTATAAATTTTACCATTTTAAGCAGCAAAGGGGTTATATTCGGCAATAGCTTTACGCCACTGTCCTAGAAAATAATTATGCTAGATTTCTTTATTGACGGTTGCGTCTGTATGTGACTGTGTCCTCATCATCTTTCTCTTGCCCTTATCTCAATTCATTTGGGGTCGGCTCAGCACGTCTTCTCCTTCCATACTTCTCTATTACTTGTCATCTCATCAGACTACCTCCTTTTTTGGCATATCATCCTTCGTGCAGTCCATCCATTTCCATTTCTTTTATCTTCCTTTAATCTTATACCCGATGCATTCATACTCAAAATTTTCCTCACGACATTTTCCTAATTCATCATTGTATATGACTGTGTCCATGTCCCATAAACCATTTATTCGATTTATTTCAGAAGTCTGTCGCCATCATCTTCCGGACAGACGCCGCCGCGTGACAGTCCTGGCACGAGTGACGAGGAACAGTCTAAAACGTCCATCAGACAAAACAAAGAAAGGCTTCTCTACTACACGGAGGAGACAAACGAAGGGAAAGGATTCATCAAGGTTGGATTTTACTTTCTTCTTCTTTTAGTAGCACATCTCGCATAGCAACCGTTTAGTCTAGAACAAGGCTTGTGTTGCACCTTTGCAATTTGTTGCACCTTATGCCAACCACTTAAAGTTCAAACTGAATGAAAAGTGTTAAATATCGCATTACTTACCTTAACCACAGCAGGCTGTAGGTTCACAGGTTTAGTCCCTACATCTTAGTGGGGCGGAAAGCATTGTGTTCCACGATACTCTGATGCCGAATTTCTCCTCGTACCGCCGCGCGCTCTGCCGTTACCACCACACATTATCACCACAAACCGCTAATATACGTACCATTTCATCTGTGTACCGAACGTTTGTGTATGATAAAGACATGGGTTTACTTTTTACATACGATCAACCGAAACACAACTGTAATGCCCACAGTGGGTGCGCTTTCGCGATGTCGTGATGTAACGGGACGGGAGCGTGACGCGTGCGCGTCAACTTGTAGCATCCGGGCGACTGAAGGGGTTGTGTTTCACCCCCGCCCCGCTGTGTGCCCGCGCCTTTGTTGTGCGCATATGATTGCGGATAGGTATTTAGTGTCACTCGGTGTCCAACTCGTAACCTTTTTCAAATATTTTTGGGACAAAATATAACAAGGTGTAAAAATTATTGGACTCGATCCAGTTACTTATTCTGAACAAACTATAATTATTCAGGTTTCGCATATACTAAAAATAATGTTGTAAATTACCGGCGTCATAGGCAGAAATTAGATTTGTAAATCAATTATATCTTATGAAACTGTAACTTTGTACAGGAACTGTGTTACTCAGCGGACGGTCGCATCGTGTGCTCTCCATTCGGACGAGGAATGAGGCTCCTAGCGCTCAACCACGAGTGCGGGGAGCTGTGCAACTGCGTGCAGGACTTCAGCGGTCCGCGGCCCATGGTGGAAGTGGGCCAGAGTCTTGGCATCCACCAGGACCTCGTGGTCAGCTCCAAGTTCTCCCCGCGCTACCACATGCTCGTCACCGGCTGCCTCGAGGGCAAGATCGTGTGGCACCAGCCCTTCAGCGGGGAATCCATGTACTAGACAATCATTTGTGTGGTTTATTATTCGAATCATGCTGTACTTATTAGGTGAAATGTTTTAACTGCCTACTCAGCTTTCTGCACTCTCCTGCCGGGTGACAGGCATGTAGTCACCATACACGCATGTAGTTACAATGTTATGGTCTTCGCGGCGTCCTCGGCAGAGATGAGTTGCACGGTCGTCCACAATAGTAGGCTCGATACTTATGTTACAGAAATATTACAAATATATGACTAGTAAGTGTTGTGTATCATTTTTGATGTTATATAAATTCGTTGTATTTTTTCTTACCTCAGGTAAGAAACTGAGCCATTTGTGCATTTGAATGTTTGTAATATGTAGAGACTAGCCAATTTTTTTTTTAATCTTGCAGCTACAATTAGTAACATTGAATAAAGAGGAATTTATGAATAAGGCTGAATAAAGATGGATATAATGTATTTGTAGAATGTTTGCTACACTCTCTTGGATTTGCTAGATGACAGCAACTAGCAATAAATGTAATCTATTGTAGAGTTTTAGAGGATATTTATCAACCACACTAGAGTCTCACCTTTGTAATTTAGTCTCAAATTGAGTGTTATACCTGGTTTCGGATTAGAGAATATGAAGTTGTCAAACTCAACTTTAACATTTAATTGTCACCTTGAGTACACTTCAGCCAACTTAACTGTGCAGGCAGCTAAACACAGAAAATAAATAAATGTACAGTCAGCGTCAAAAATATCGGGTAGAAAAGACTGTTCAAAATGATATCAACAACTAAGAAAATTAAACTTTATCTCAATTGGATAAAGTTCTTGTCAGAATGACAGTTGTCATGTACTGTCTTCATCCCGAAACATTCCCTGTGTCATTGGATTAATATTTAATTTACATAGTTGTTTAGATCATTTTGAACAGTCTGTTCGTCTCAATATTATTGACGCTGACTGTACCAAGTTTGACATATCAATGCATTTTTTCATTACAAGCAGCGCCAACTTGAACAGTATGACCACTGTAAGTGTGCAGACACTAGCAGTGGTCATACTGTATACCGGGTGGAAGGGAGACCGACGCTAAAACGGTCACCACGTCTTCAGTACAAAAAAAACAGCTGTTCAGTACATTTTGACCATATAGGGATTGCAGTTTTGTAGGAAACAGCTGGTTTTTTTTTTTTTAATAACTGACGAAAAATTTGTTTGGGGGGGGGGGTTCAGAATGATGTATCGAATATGTGGTAGCTGTTCGGTGTGCCTTACACCCTGTATACTGCAGTGCTGCAGTAGTATGACAGGTTCTCAACTTCAAATTCTCAATTGAGAGACCAACAGTTAGACAGCCTGAGCCCCTGTTCAGATGACATAATGCAGTTACTTAATAAAATTAATTTATCGAGTTGCAGACTTTAATTTCTTCTCCCTAAAAAATATTTAATAGGTAGTTCATTTCATTTCCTTTCATCGAGTTCCACCACTTGTTGAGGAGGGACGAATCGAATCGAATGTGACTAAAAGAGTGATGAATATAATGTTGATGAAAAACGAGGAAATGGCGTGACGGTTGACAAAGGAGAATGGAAGAAAAGAACGTGTTGCGCCGACCCCAAGTAACATGGCACAAGGGCAGGAAGATGAGGAGTTCCGTCACATGTAAGAGGACGTTGAATGAACATTGATACGAATACAGATTGTGAGACATGTCTGCCGCAAGGAAACTAAAGATAACAGATTAAAAATGTATTTCAACAATTTATACAATGTAATCTACAATCGACGCTCATACAAAATCTCAGTATAAATATTGGTATTTTTGATTTTGAACACACACATTTCGATATTTACAATGGTATTCAGATGTGGCCTCCTTCCTTGAGCTTGGCAACGAGAGTATCAACGTCGGGCACCACTGAGCCAGCCTGCCTCACTGGGGGGTCTTCTACGGACACCACCTTGATCCTAGGAGCGATGTCTACGCCTAAGTCTTTGGGGGTCACCTTCTTTAGGGGCTTCTTTTTGGCTTTCTGTGAAATAAAGAATTTGTTCTATGAGGCTGAGGCTGGTTTACTACAGATATCCTAAGGGAAAATGATGAGTGGTTACAATTTGAGTCTTATTTGGATCGAAATATAAGCACTATCATATTGGTATCCGATTTGAATTTTAAGGGAAGATTTGTTCTCTGTATTATTTAAAATTATGCTGCTATTGCTGTACATTCTGTGTGCTGTAGGTTCTGAGATAAAGAAATTAAGTGATTATGTCATGGTGATAAGGGAGAGGAAGGTTTCTGCCTAATAGTGTGGGACAATACAGGCTAGTTAGTTGATACTTACCATGATGTTAGGTAGGGTAGCGTATCTGGGCTCGTTGAGACGCAGATCAGCGCTGACGACAGCCGGCAGCTTCGTCTTGATCACTTCCAGACCGCCGTCGATCTCGCGGGTCACGGTCAGACCATCGCCTGTCTTCTCGACCTGGAGACAATACAATGAGATAGATATGGGGATCAACCAAGCATTCTGCACTACTAAGTAACCTCATGCAAAAATTATTGCTGGGAAACAATTTTTTTTTGGGGCGAAAAATCATGTTTTACGAACTCAATGTAACGCACTCAAAACATTGTGCTGATGGATGCACCTCCATGTCCTGGTACCTGTATGGTAAACGGGACATGGAGGTAAAGGTTTAACCTTAAAAAACGATTAATTTTTTGAAAAGTTGTGAAAATAAAGCTCTTTAAAAGCTGGTACTTTGACCCCCAATATCTCCGTAACTACGTGTTGTCTAGGACAAAAAAAAACGCAATGACGGGGAGAACAGGTGCCTTTCACCTTCGTTAAAGGTCTATTTACACCCTTTATGGATTGGGGTCGGCTTCCAGTCTAAACAGAACTGAATACCAGGATTTTACTTTGAGCATTTGCCTATCTGACCTCCACAACCCAGTTAGTACCGGGTAATACGATACCCCTTGGTAAGACTGGTTGTCAGACTTTCGGGCCACTGACTACCTCAGACTGCCAAATGCGAATGCCAAAGATCTACAAATGACAGCCGGGACCAACGGATTAACGTGCTTTTCGAGGTACGGAGGAAACTCGCGGCATGTAATGGGTAGTCACCCATCCACGGACCAACCTAGGCAAGCGCAACTTAACCAAAAGATCGACCCGGCTGTTATTATTTAACCACAAGCTGTCTGAAAGAAATTATGTTGGGCAACATACAAGTTCCTTTTTTGGGTCTACAAAATTACAATAAATGCTTTACAACACTGTTTGCTTTCACGGTTTATTATTAAACTTTCACTGTCACTTACGGGATAACTTCCGTGATTATTATTAGGTATGGTTTCTTATGGTTTATCGCAGCATAATAGGTGTGAAGCGTACAGATCGCGTTAGAAACACGACTCTGCGTTCCATAACTCAGGTTGTGGATGTCGGAGAAAAAACAGCCAAGCTAAAGTGGGAGTGGGCTGGCCACGTAGCGCGAATGCACCCGGAGAGGTGGGCGAAGATCGTCACTCACTGGACGCCTGACGGAGGAAATCGCCGTCGAGGTAGACCGCGGCGAAGGTGGTGTGACAATCTGATCTTGTTTGAGGGGCGAACATGGCCAGATATCGCACAAGACAGAGAGGTTTGGAAGGAGAAAGGGGAGGCCTTTGCCCAGCAGTGGGACAAATGACAGGCTAACAAAAAAAAAATGGTTTTTATTTTTTACCATCCATCCGCATTCTCCAGTCATCTCGTGATCATGGCGCTTGCAACAGCGTCGAAATATCGGGAGCTCAAAATAGACAATAATCACGGAAGATATCCCGTAATTGACAGTGAAAGTTTGATAAGTGCTTTGATAGGTAATTGTAAGTTTTTCTACATAACAATCTAATATTTTTATTAGATTCTTGATTGATTTGATAAAGTTTATTAATGATAAAAGATTTTTGTTTTGTACATTTGAATAAGTTAGTTCATTGTTTTGGCAACAAGATTAGAATCAGTAATGTCCGTGTCGTCCGCGAACAGAGCTAACTGAGCCTTTTTGCTCTTAGGGATGTCGCTGGTGAACAAAGTAAAAATGAGAAGGGAGATGACCGAACCCTGTGGGACTTATTGCTGATAAGAGTTATAGGGGTATGAAGAACAGGGTATAAAGTTTTTGATCCCTCATAGAGATGGCAGAATCCTCTGACCAGACGAGTGTTGTGTCTGGTGGGCTATTGTCGATAAGTTGTGGGCGGGTTTTTCTATATAATCTTAACTCACGGATAGCTTTAATAGAGTGATTCATAATTTTGCCGTTATTCATTTGGGTCATAGATGGCGCCGTAGTACTTTTTGTACTGTCCGGAGTAATTTAACTATGTGATAATAATATTGTGTGTGTAGTGTTTTAATTTATGGTTTCTATTTATAATCAACAGTTCACTTACTTTGGATGCAAAGGTAGCCTGAGGCCAGTCCAGTAGGGCAGCCGTCATTTGTGCAGTTTGGTTTGAGTCATCATCGATAGCCTGAAAGATATCACAATTTCACAAGTCTGTATGTAGTTATAAATAATTATATTTATCGTAAATATATATATATTTATTTATGAGTTCCTTTACTTCAGGGTCAGCTTCCCAATGCCCTTTGCCTAGACTGTTGAACATGCTCAAGAGGCTAACTAAAATGATCTGATTGAAAAACATCTACTGAAGTCAATATAATATTTATACTACTCCCACTTCAGAATGCTATTCACTATTTACATCCATTATTTTCTATACAATAGCTTGTATAAGATGATTGTGAAAAAATAAACATATTTGTAAATGGGAAAACATTCAGTTTTACACCATTCTTTTAAGTTTTCATTGCCTTTATATCATAAACAATTATTTTCAGGAATTCAGGGAATTTTAATCTTTCTTCATAAAAATTGCCTCAAATTCGTGCCGACTAACCTGCTTGCCAACAATAATAATATCAACTTTCTCATCCTGCGACAATTTAGCTAAGATCTTGGCCACATGTAGGGGCTGCAACGTGTCATATGCTGGACCCGTAACCTCCACATGGATGGCGCGGTCAGCACCCATGGCAAGAGCCGTCCTGAGGGTTTCCTGTGAAGAGTTTACAATTAATTATGTTAGAATTTCATGTATTTGGTGAATAAAAACAATAGAATTGTACTGTAATAGATAATTTGTAGTATAGTATATCATAATATGTGATATTAGCAAAATTTTGAATTGACAAAATCATTCCTGAACCGAGCAGTATTATGAAAAGGGGGAATGTTAAATATAAAGTGATTTTCAAGCTTTAGAAATTGGCAGGTTTTATTCAAAATTTATTATAATGTGATTCTTACTTGTGATTGAGCAGGTCCGCATGACACTGCGATGACCTCGCTGGCAATCTTCTTCTCCTTCATTCTGACTGCCTCCTCCACTGCTATCTCATCAAAGGGGTTCATGGAGTGCTTTACGCCATCTGTCACCACACCAGTCTTGTCTGGCTTCACACGGATCTATAAATTGTAAAGAGGTTACAATACATTGCTGTAAAAGATAGTAACCCTGTTCTATAGTAATATTGTTACTACTTAACCTTACAGTATTTTATAATGTGGTATATGATATGATATGTGGAGTGTGTGATCTTTGTTTACCTAAAGAGTTAATGTTATAGTCATCAGTCATCCTATGAATATACATTTCA
Organism: Standfussiana lucernea; assembly: GCA_964057025.1. Taxonomy (NCBI): domain Eukaryota; kingdom Metazoa; phylum Arthropoda; class Insecta; order Lepidoptera; family Noctuidae; genus Standfussiana; species Standfussiana lucernea. The sequence goes on from OZ059806.1 coordinate 4,324,430, forward strand.
TGCTTGGTTACAAACTCATCATGGTTTTGTTGGCATAATTCCATAAATAAACTAATAATTTTATATACATTATTGGCACGGGAGTATATCTGTTCATCTAATCACTATCCCGTATTTTTTGTGTAATGTGTAGCCAGTTCAAGGCTATTGATGATAACGAATCTGACTTGAAGGTGTGAGCGGTTGTCGAAGAAATTCTTCTGTTGAATGAAAAATGTAGGCATATTTTATTTACAGAATTGTTTCTTTTATTCTGCTAGGTGTTGTATCTAGGGCGCAAACCAACACTATTATCGTTTTCTTTTCATGAACTTGAAAATTATTAAAACAACAAAGTAACCTTTGCACTTGACGTCAACTTACTTTTACGGCATAGTCGATAACTCGCTTGACTCCAACTAGAACGCGAGACATTTTGTTATTTGTGCGGTTAACTACACTTACAACAAACTAACACAAGTTAATTCAATTTAATAAAAACAATTGAAAAAAACTTTTAACGAAGTACGAAGTCCAGCTTCTTTTTTTTAAATTGATTTCCATACGAGCCTTTTCAGCCAGAACCGCTGACATTTAGAAACTTATGTTGCCATAAAACAAATCGATTTTTACGGTTTGTTGGAAGCCCTTAAGTGCGAATAAATTTTATCGCGTACCACAATTTATTTATTTATTTATTTGGTACACCAACAGCAATACATACGAAACATTTATAGGAGACAATAAAAAAATATATAAGAGTACTGGTATATTGTATGCCTATTACAGGTATACGCAGCATGTACATATAGTTGGTAGGGAAATAATTCTAGTAGGGGTTAAAGTATGAAATTGCCGTTTTATAGTAATAGATACTTGGAATTGACATTAAATTTTCATGGTGTGAGCTATTCGAGTGAAACTTTTTTTACATTATACCTATAAGATTTTTGTTTTAAAACATGTGCAACATTTGATTTTCGAATTTCAATCGTTTTTTTTATTCAGCCTATACGGAAAAGATGGATGAATGACTTATTCATGAAATAGTTATTCAATGGGGTTGTATGTACTTTGAGGGTTGTATTGATGATTTTAATGGTTATAATTCTGTAACTAAATACCTTACAGCCTGACAATGACCGACAAATTGCAAAAAACGTAAGAAAATTTGAATTTCGCGGGCTACCCTGGCGCTTCCACCTTAAATAAATATGTTACATCTTGGAAAAAAACCAGTTTTAATATTGCAGTATTAATCGGCATATTTTAACCCCTAATATAATTAAACTCCAAAGAAGTTTAGGATATATCGAAGGATAGGATAGGTTGATAGGGTTTTCTGATAAGAATAAAACTTTTCTATTGATGTAATTCTTTATTCATCACAATTATTAGTTGTCACGATGAAAACCTGAATGTCGAATATATTTTAATGTACTACCCAAGAATAGAATAACAAAGGTACAGATACACTTATAAATATCAATTAAAATAATAATATGTCTATTCACACTATTAGAACTTGAATTCTTTGTATTTTTTCGATTGCTTGGAGTCTGTATTTTGTTGTCGCTTTCTCTTGTTCTGAAAACAAAAAAAAAACAATGAAAATTATTACATGGGTTTTCAGCCACTCTATTCGAAAAATTACTATATTGCGACAAAGTTGGTGGCCACCGCGGTTATTAAACGTTAGGAGCGAGATCACACGAGACTCGGCTTTTCCTGCTTCTCGCTCGTTTTCTGACCGCGATTGCTAGGAGTCTTTGGTAACGATTAGGAAACCAAAACATATTTTCTATCAAGTCTAAAGTTGCTACAGCAACCGATTGATCATCATACCTTCTGCCTGGCGACGTGGTCAGCCAACATGTCGGAGAGGTCCTCGTGCGCCTTGGGCCTGGTCTCGCGCAGATGGCGCTCGTAGCGCGCGGCCACGGCCTCGGGCTCCAGCTCCAGCTCGCTGGGGTCCAGCGCCACCTCCACGCCGCCCAGCGCCGCGGCGCCGCCCTCGCTCGTCGTGCCGGCGCCCGCCGCTACAGGGGCTGCGCGCTTGCCTGGGTACGGGAAATAGTGTTTAGTTATAGTAAAGCTTCATCCGAATAGCGACCAAAGTTAGGAAAAAGAAACTAAAGCCCTTTGGGGTTGACTATATCGTCAAAATCGCGAGAAACATTGATCAACCAAAAACTGGATGAGGAGACGCACGGAACCGTAAAATACTTTGACTTTGAAAGAACTAATTCTTGCGTATGGTTTTTAAAATCATGATAAGTAACAGAACAGGCGACTACAGTAAAATTAAAACACTGCGCTACGAAACATCGCTTTACTAATTGGCCTGATTTTGACCGCGATCTCGCCTAGCCTAGCGATGAATGAGGTCTACTATGGAATGAGTACAACTTCACGGATCAGACAAGTGTCATAATCCCGTCATCAATAGGTGGTATTATTAGTGTTACCAGGATTAGCGGCGCTGATGTCGTACACGTGAGTGGAGGCCATCATGCCGGGCGTCAGGCCGACGCGTCGCTCCGGTAGCACTTGGTATAGAGCTGGGGTGTCACCACTGAAACAGAACAAAATTATTATCATTTTCGTCCTAGAAAATCAGCAGAATCTGCCAGAAATAGAATCAGATCAAAGGGCGGAAATTTGTGAATGGGAAATTAGAATTCAAATTCCTCACTAATTTTGACGTTTAAGTGACTTTTCATGACCTAATTTAAATGAATGGTTGGACTTCGAGTTTAGTTAGCTTTTTATTACTTTTAACTCCAGATCCAATTGTATTGTATAGCGGGCCGGTGTCCGCAACTCCACGACCAACGCGCGTACTCCAGATCCAAACCTATTTCCTATTTTCCCAAGGTTTTTAAGGATCGTCTTTAGTTATGCTCACCCTTCCATATCACTTTCGACCTTCTTCTTTCTGAGCTCAATAGTGTCGGGTGTCTCCATGCCGGGCGGCACGGAGCTGATGCCCAGAGGTGTGACCAGGCCTTCGCCTGGCGTCGCCACGCCGGCTGCCACCTCACCCTCGCCCGGTTTCTCGCCTCCTTCGTCGGATTCCTCTGTGGAGACACATAAGGATTTAGTCCAAAAGGCATTAAACATAATAATTGAGATAAAAAAAAAAACACTGCACACAATTTATAGTAAAAGACAATATACCTTCTTCTGATTCTTCCTCAGATTCCGATTCCAGTTCTCCCCACATCGTTCTATCAATGTCTTGGTCTTCTACATCCTATAACAAAACCATTTAGATTTTTTTAGTTCACATAAGTATTTTGATTTTAAATCAGGGATGGGGCACCAATGGCACGCATGCCGTTGGTGGCACGCGACACAATATTTTGGGCACGCCGCCGATTTTAAGTATATTTTAATCTACCTATGGCCTGAGAGTCATTCTTTCCAGATATGATTAACAATATAAGACTCGCTTAGAAACCGTTTGGCAGATGACTCCAGCATGCATTCTACTAAAAGTAACCTCTTACAACCCTAATTTAAGTTATTTGTCATCTAATCTGCAACACAGAAGTCAAACTACTACAGTGCAAATTGTATTTTTAGGTAATAAATAAAGAGTTTTGAGTCGTCAATTTCCCAATACTCACTAAGTCAAAATTATTTGACGGCACATCTATGGCCTCATTAAGCAATTCTTTAGAAAAAATGGCACGTTGAGCCATAAAGGTTCGCCACCCCTGTTATAGATGAAGACCGCAAATTGGATCATACTTTAGTTGAGGGTATATTTCAGAAATCTGCTCAATGCACACAGCATACTGCACTACTCATAAACGCACTTTATATTACCAAAAATCTCTTTCATTAAAGCACTGTTCCAACAAGTTTACTCGATAAAAGCTCATATATATTTACTCACATCCTGCCCACTGCTTTGATGACCAAACACATCACCATAGAGCGGCTTGCCGGTCTCGTCCACGGGGGGCTTGCCCCACCCGCCGGCGTGGTAGCCGAAGGCGCAGCCCTCCGGGATGGGCGCGTTCAGGCCGGGGATCTTCAGGTTCGGGTACGACGGCGGCGGCCCGTAACGTTGCTGGGCTATCAGCCATGGAGGTGGCACCTGGAAGGAAATATAATATGTGTGACTAGTGGTTTATGATAAAAATATTTAGGCATCCATATATCTATTATGAAATAGCAGAAAAAACACACACACTACAACTGTCTACATAATTATCTTTCTTCATTTTTCCTATTGCAGGCCTGATGGTAGAAATTTCTTTAGAAATAAGCTGTGCCTTTGTTCTCTAAGTTATGCTATAATGTTTTCTCATGTTCTCTCTAGTGAGTTTAAAATAAATAAATAAAAAATTAAGGGCAACCGTTATTTTTTGTTGTTATTTATAAAGATTTCAACAAAAAGAAGTTATGTATAAAAACATTCATGATGTTTGTGGTTATTTACAGTTTTAAAATCACACTTTGCTTCACTATTCTCCTTTTATGTAATTAACAATTGCTGTGTTTCCCAGAAATAACAATTAGGTACATGTGATTTATTAAGTCTGCAATTCTGGATGCAGTTTAGGTTGGATTATGACACAGAGCATTTGTTTTTAACCAACTGGCCCATAGAGGTTAATGTTTTTAGTATAAAATAGTGCTACTTCATGGGTTAAGCCACTAGTAATGTGAGAAAATAAATTAACATAATGACGACTGTACTGACCTTATGTGAGCCCGGTCCTACAGGCATACCGAGCGCTGTCCTCAGCTCCTCAGACAGGTCACCAGGCTTCTTCTCACGGAGGCGCGTCTCGAACTCCTTGCCTTCGTAGTACAGGTCACCGTGGATAGTCATGCGAGGCTTCGTCTGCCATCTAAATACACGAAGGCATTTGGTCAGTTAAATTTGAAACAGATTGACGTAATAGTTAATGCCTAGCCTTTTTTGGAGTTGGCTTCCAGTCTAACCGGATGCAGTTGAATAGCAGTATTTTATATGCAGTGCCTTATCTGAACTCCACAACCCAGTCACTGGGGAATATGAATCCTCTTGATATAACAGTTGGTACACATTGGAAAACAGGCACTAAACAGATGGTACTGTCCATTTTGTAAAGAAATCAAAATTATTTTGCTGTTACTCACCAATATTATCGCATTCGCTCTGTGCATTCCTCCTCCTGTCTTCCGCTAAGGAAAAAAAATGCAGGTTCCAGTTTTCAAACTGGGTGTAACATGATCAAAAATAATGCAGTTATAGTAACTTGCTTTCATGATCACATTTCTTTAGAAATGTTTGTAAGTTAATATTTAAAATAAGCAGAATAATTACGTATATGTACTTATTAGTATTTCAGACTGTATACGAGAATATTCATAAGTAACCAACAGAAGCATTCAAATTCAAGATCGTCCATAAATTTAAATTCTTTACCGCCTTTTTTAGTTAACCCACTGTTGGGCAAAGAGCTCCTCCATATTCCGCCAGTCCACTCGATATTTTTCTTTATCGCCTTACCACCCCAGCATTCAAATACAAGACAGATGAACTTACTTGAAGAAAGCATCATGGAGTTTCTGGTAATCAATATCAATCTTGCCAAGCTTGGGCCTGGTGCGTTCCCGCATCTTGGCCTTGAGGGTCTTGGTCTCTTCCTTGTCCTGCAAGGAGGCTCTCATCTCCATGATACCAGTCTTCTTGATGAAGTCTGGAAGGTCGAACGGAGGCTTCTCGATACCTCGCTTGCCTTGAAGATACTGGATAGAAAAGAATCATAAAAATAAAAGAGTCTTTTAAGGGAGTAGAGGGACGAATTTATCGTTTTTCTAAGGTGGATAAAATAGAGTATTTTTAATACAGGAGGCTCTGTAGAAAATTTATTTGCACAATATGTTTTGGTTTTCAAGTAGTCTGAGCAGGGCTCCATTACTCTCTGCACTATAGAGTCCTGTTACAGAGGAAACTGGAGACTATCAGTTATTTTTTAAACTGCAACAGTAGCTGTACAAAATGACTGGAGTAGACTAGAAAAAAAGACATTGTAGTACAACTAAGAACACACCGTCTAGCAGTTGACCACAATAACTTCAGTTAATTCTTGGTCACTTCCTTGAAGGCTTTAGTAACTCACCTTCCTCTTATAGCACCAGTGTCTCGGCACCTGTACGGTGTTCCTGTGAGCCTTTAGCTGCACCAGCAGCTTGGGGTCCCGCGCTGTGACATCATACATCTCCACCACGTCGGGTCTGGAGACCAGCTGCTTCAACTCCGCGACGGATAGCCGCGACAGCTTCTTTAGTTTACGTTTCGATAGACGCTCTTTTTCGTCAGCGGCATTTTTCTGGAAAAGAATCATTGACTTTATGACATGCCTTTATTCCTTGATGGGATAAGCAAAGTGTATTCACCAGTTATGATTATTACATTATATGCGGGGGCGAGCCTTATGGTCAGTACCACAGATAATTGAAGTGTCATTACACATGGCATTATGCAGTTTCTGCATGGGGGTCATGAGAAAAAGACGTGTATTTATATCTGTATAGATGTTACAAACGATCTGATTACGGGTGTGCTTCATCAACTCGATTGGCCCTATCCGTTAGAAAAATTGATAAATAAAAATGGATTAGAATTTACATGACATTATTTTAGAAGTAATTTATCTGGAAGGGGTGAAAGATTTTCTTTTGACAGATTTTAAGCGTGCTTAAAACCATGAGCTCCTTACCTCTACAGCCTCTTCATCAGCAGCAAACTGATCCTGCACCTTCTCCAGAGGCTTGGAAGGTTTGGGAGCATCCTTATCCTCTTCCTTGATGGTGTCATCTTTCTTCTCCGTGATCTTGAATGCCTCCAAGATGCGGTGGAACTGACGGTACATCGGCTCCAACTCATGGAACTGGATGTTCTCTTGGACATATCTGGTAAAAAAATTACAAGTTTCATTTGTTGATTTTTAACTGACTTCTAAAAAAAGAAGGAGTAGGAGTAGTTATGTATTTCACCAAGCATTCAAGCCTTGGAGCCAGTAGTATAAAACTCTTGAATAATTTATCATGAACACAAGGTCTATTATAATAATGATCAAAAGATCTTTTCCCTGAGAGTCCCAAGGCCAAGAGTAAGGAAAAATTACTAGACAAAAACTGAGTGGATAATCTTTAAAAAAAAAATTCAAGTCTACTCACTCAATCTCAGCTTCCTTGTCATTCTGCTTGTCACTGGACTTCTTGCCTTCTTCCTGACTGGATGCTGTGTGGTCATCATCCTTCTTCTTAGAGTCCTCTCGTCTCTTCTGCCTTGCCGCCTTCTTCTTCTTTTTCTTTCTTTTATTTTTGTTGGCTTTGTTTGCAAGACCCTAGGATTTAAATAGTATATATTATTATTAAAAAAAAAAAAACATTATTGCAAGCAGTTTATTTCAATAATACTTAGCCATAGTACAAAAACTCAATCATGCTATACATAAAAGTCAAAAGAAACATTTCATTTTATTTTTACATAAATAAAATGAAATGTTTCTTTTTTCATTTCATCATACAAGAGGAGCTCATAAACTATTGACTATTTCATGTGTTTGGCTACCAAGATGGGTGATGGGTGCAAAACCGACCCTGTGGCACATAATTATGGACAAGCATGACCCACTATTTTTATAAACATTTAGCTTATGTCAAAAGAGATTAACAGAAATACTTGCTAGGCTAGTCTTGCCAGTCTTCTTCTTTCTTTATTGTGTAGTTAGTGCCTAACCTGGAGGTCTACTCTCTAAGCACGGAACCCGTAGTTTCGGCCGAAGATACGGGCGTTTCCTACTCCGTATCACTTACGGACATACGATTAGTAAGGGATCCGAACTAAAAACGAATGACAACACGATTGGACAGTTGTCCCTACTTTCGATGTATGTATTTTCAAAACTCATGAATCCGAAAATAATAGGACGTAGGGTTCATTTAGAAGTTTCGATCTACTTTCGGACGGGCCCGTATCTTCGCTGACGGATTTAGTGAGTAGACCCCCTGGTGTCAGAGTTTATATGCCGCCCATGGGCTTCTGACTTGGCTTTGCATACCAATGAGAAATATCTCTCAGGCATGCTGGTTTCCTCATGATGTTTTCCTTCATCGAAGCGAGTGATAATTATACAATACACACATGAATCCGAAAAATCAGAGGTGCATGTCTTGGGTTCTTGGGCTAGGCTAGTAATGTTCTAGTATACCCACAAGATTAATGAAGATTCTTTTTATGAAGATTCTTTTTGAATCATCAATATTTTATGGTAGAATAAAGTTAAAAAGACTCTTACTTCTAGATTAGAGATGACTGGAGGCTGTGGTGCATCAGGAATGTTGTCATCATCCGAGTCTGCATCGTCTTCTTCAGCATCATACTCTGTACTGATCACTGGTGCCGGTGGAGCTTCTGGTTCTAGATCTTGTGCTGAAATAGGTATTAAAATACAGTTCATCATCATCTGCCTAGCCTTTTCCCAACTATGTTGGGGTCAGCTTCTAGTCTAACTGGATGCAGCTGAATACCAGTATTTACATGAAGCGATTGCCTATCTGACCTCCACACTCAATTACTACACCTGACCTACCTACATAATTATTGTATGCCTATAAGGCAGGACATATTGTTACTTTAATATATTGTTAAGACCTGTAATTTATATATGCCCACAATAAAGATACTTTGACTTTGAATTAGTACTGGGTAATACATCTTGGTAAGACTGGGTGTCATACTTTCGGACTACTGACTACCTGTTAAGACTGTCAAAGATCTACAATTGACAGCCGGGACCAACAGCTTAATGCGCTAACGTGCCAAGGTCAACATAAATAGTGACTTATTTTGTACAAATAAATGTATTTAGGAACTTTTTTTCTTTATATGTATGTTTATGTTGAGTTGTATCCCTGTTAATGTTGTATCTGAACAATTAAAAATTGATATTATTTTTATAGGCATTGCATGTAGTAAATGGACAGCAGATTGTGCACCTCAGATCTTCGTTTTGGTTTAAAAAAAATAGAACTCTGATCCACTTTTGAACTATGATTGTTACACAATAATTTATTGCGTAGAACAGATTTTCAATTTGTTCACAAGTTAGTGCACACAGGGTTAGTACAGGAATATGTTTACAAATATAAATTGAACTGTTAATACCTTTTACTACGTCTGGTTCTCCTCCAAGAGCAGCCTGTCTTTGATCTTTATAAGCCAGAGCTTCTTCCAAAGCCTTGGGCAGTACAACCCCACCCACACCAACTGGCTTGTTCCTAAACTCCTCAGGAGTATCTATCTTCATGGTCAACAGCGATGGCAAACTGGTTGGAGGTCCTTGCATTCCACCTGAGTCCTCGCCTTCACCTTCATCCTCATCTCCCTCATCACCGTGATCATCCCACCCCGGTGGACCATCCTGCCGACCCCAACCTGGGGGACCCTGTCCATCCCAGCCCATGGGAGGCATATTCGGTGGCGGTCCCATCCCTGGTGGGCCCATATCCATTCCCTGGTTCCCAAAGTTACCTTTCATATTGGGTCCGCGCATCATATTTGGAGGCATTCTTGGCGGACCCATGCCTGGAGGACCCATCGGTGGGCCCATTCCCATACCTGGTGGACCCATACCGGGCGGCGGTGGACCCATTCCAGGAGGACCCATGCCCATATTACCCATCATACCGGGTGGCGGGCCCATACCGGGAGGCATTGTGGGTGGACCACTGGGTGGTCCGCTAGACGAACTAACAGGTGGCATCGCTCCAGGTGGACCCATGGGTGGTGGAGGCATGTTCCCAGCCCCCATCGAACCAGGCGGCGGCGGCATCGGGGGAAAGCTTGGCATCCCCGGTGGACCCATTGATCCAGTGTTGTTGGGCGGCCCCGTGCCAGGTGGCCCTTCCATTTTTACCAAAATTTACTCTGTACTGGTATGTGCACTGCGTTTTGTAACCAAGTTATTTATATTTAATAGAAAATTCACTTTATTGACACAACACACAAAATCGCATCATAGGTTAGCTTTTGCTAGAGATGTACTACAAAAATACAGACTAAAAAGATTTCGGTAAAATGCAAAGTGAATATTCAGATTATTTATTTTATTAACTTTTTGCATTCTCATCTCAAATATATTTTTTTGGTATAGGTTAAACTTTAACTTTAAAACTTTTCTTTATTTTAGAACTAACTAAGTTACAACCATTTATAGATGCGTTCAAAATTTCAAACAATAATTATTTTTTGGATATTTTGTGAAACTTCTAGGGTCAATCCGACAATGCATAACTACTACTTTAATCACGTATGTAGTAATTACATGCATGATTAGAGTAGTAGTAGAATTTACGTAATCAATGATGCCAAAATAGCCGTCGCAACAAACCCATCTAATATCATCAGTAGCGGAGAGACAGTTGCGACAAAGCGTCTAATAATATTAGGATCATGGGCGTAATTAGAATCAATAAATAGATTTATAGTTCATATCCCAACTTAATTTAATATTATTCATTCTTCTACACAAACGATTTGAAAACGTTTATTTTGCTTTAGAATTTATACCCACACTAACTGGATTGTGGAGGTCGGATAGGCAGTCGCTCCAAGTAAAATACTGATATCGTGCTGCATTCGTTTAGACAGAAAGCTAATGTCTTAACTTTAAATTTTTTTTGGTTTTGTTTCAACTATGCCATACAGTCCATTTATTTGAACAATCTATATATGTTACTAAAACAACATAACATCACGCCCGTTATCCCCGAAGGGTTAGGCAGAGGTGTACCTAATAGAGTATACCCACATTTCGCCAGTCATCAGTTTGTTAAAACAACATACCTACTGGAACATAGGCAACCAAGCATTATTTAGTAGTAGTGTAGCTTCTTCGGAATTTGTCTTCTCCTTCAGATTTAACAAATTACCATATAGCGTCAAAAAATGTTTACGTTTCACTTGTAATGCACATCGTATCTATAGTTTTTTGTGAAAACACTTTTCGCGGGACCTAGGTATTTGAGTCTCTATTAAATCTATGATTTAAATCTGTTTTTCTTTAACATTCGTCGCTGCGAACATTATAATATATGTTAGGCCACGCCCCCTTTATGTTAGTTAGCAAACCATGCTTTTTAGGGTTCCGTACCTCAAAAGGAAAAAACGGAACCCTTATAAGATCACTTTGTTGTCCGTCCGTCCGTCCGTCTGTCAAGACCGTTTTTCTCAGGAACGCGTGGAGGTATCAAACTGAAATTTCTATATGATACTTAGTTCTACTGTCCCTGGAAGCTGTAGAAAAATCAACGCAATCTTCTTCATCGCAACTTCTAAGTCAATGCAATCAAAAGATACAGCCACTTAGGCCGCAAATTTCCGCAAATTTTCGAAACTCGCACGGGAATCAAAACCTACAGGGTACTTCCCGTGAACTTAGAATCTTGAAATTTTGTACGAAGTCACGTCTTATAGTACAGATATAGGAAAAATTACGAAAACCGTAAATTTTTAGTTTCGTCATATAAAAAAAAGTTATATACCCACAGGTTTGTACGGAACCCTCGGTGCGCGAGTCCAACTCGCACTTGACCGGTTTTATTAGTAAAACACGATAACAAGGCGCAGCGGACTCGGCATTACATCTTCAACTTATCCCATTTAAAGTAAACAAAAATGTGTAGTCAACATTCTTTTATTAAATGCTAAACAAAGTTATTATTACTGTACTAATCTTCCCGGTATTTTACCTAATTTAATTATTTTTCTTAAAAATATTCACAATCACAAGCATAATCATACATAAATTAGTTCAATTATTGATTGGCCTAATACATTTACATTTCATGTCAAATAAAATGTCTATTTGGCACAAATTCATTGAAAAGAGCTTACATTATATACCCATAGTTTGAGTATTAGGGGCCATCCATAAATTACGTCAGACGTTAAGGGGGTAGAGGTGGTTGACGCAGTGTGACATTGTGTGACAAGGGGTGGGAGGGGTCCTAACTTTCATGACGTCACATTTCAAAATCTACTTGAACTTTTAACAAAAATTATTGTCAATCCCATCTGTGACGTCACACTTGGTAGAGGGGTAACAAATGTGGCCACCTGTGACAAGGTTGGGGAGTAAAAAAATCATGAAATTTGTGTGACTTAATTTATGGATGGTCCCTTACCAATGTATTTGTGAAGTAGCTGGGGGTGCTGGCACATCATTTGATTTTAAAACAGTTTGAAGATAAACTTCTAATCTCGTCTTAGGCCCACCCTCATCAATATTTTCCAGTACTTTAAGATACTGATTACTTGTTAACTCTAATACTTTCCTAAATTGTTTACCATAATGTTTGTCATACTTTGAACCACACATGATGAAAAAGTCATGCACTAATGTTGCAGAAATATCAGGTTCAGGTTTCAAATTTAAAAAAGATGCAAGCCATTGCCATCCGAACCGCAGGCCGTTTGGATTTGGCATGTTCATAAACTTGGGCATTGAAGCTATCCATATAGCACAACGTAACCTGAAGATGCCAGACATCCTCTTCAGAAACTTGTCCTGTTTCTCAACTACTCCTTCAACACTGTATGTGTAGCCTCTCGACATGTAGAACTCTTTGTCAGACTGTCCTTCTTTCTGGGGCAAGAACATTGGTACTAAATAAGGACAGTATCTATGGAAGTTAGCTTCAACTAGTTTACCAAAGTGAGGGAACTGTGCCCATAAAGCTGCGGTAACAGCAGCTAGGGGATAAGCAGCTTCTGTGCTACTTGAAACTAACAGATCTCCTTGTCTCACAATTTTCTTTGCCAATAACGCTGTGCAATAAAATAAACCTTGTGGATGCTGTGTGGCTGTCACATAAATATCTAGCACTTGCACTCTTTCCCCTTTCAGTAGTTTAGAAAGTTTGTCATACTTGTCCCTCATGTGTGACGCGCTGACTGATGACAATGCATTCACTGGAGTATTGACTGCTTTCTGACAGTCAAATCGGAATTTCTTTAAATTTACATCTTGTAACAAATTACTGTATTGTGCTTCATACTGCTCCAGATAGTTCTTAAGGTTCTCATAGTAATTGTAATTTTCTGCAGAATAAAATACTGGTTGAGTCTTCTTAGGTTGTTGTTCTAATCTAGTTTTCTCTGCCTCAGCTGCAGCAGCTATTTGGGCTGCTTTTATTTGTTGTGCTGCTCTTTCTTTAACTTGTTTTTGTAATAATTGTTCTTCTTCCTTTAGTCTTCTCAAGTTCTCTTCATTTTTAACTGTTTCTATATTTTCCAAGATTTTCTTTTTAATATTTTCAATATTCAGTGCTAGGATTTCAGCTTGCTTTGCATCTTTTTCTGTGACACCACCAGTCTTACATATTTCCATAATATGATTAAGATTTCCTACAACAGTGTTTATAGCTGTTGTATATTTATCACAGATGGTCTTAGCAAGTGGTTCAATGTTCAAGATGTTTGTTATTTCATTATAACATACACAAATTTTAGTGTGGCTGTCTGTAATCGCTGCAAATCTAGCTGTAGCTCTGTTTTGTTCTTCTAATATTCTGTTCATGTTTTCTATAGTTTCTGTGTTAATGACTTGACAATTCTGTTCATCAAAACGGGCCCTTTTCAATACAGATAGATTGTCATTTTCCTGTAATTCTTTAAGCATTTGAAGTTTACGTGCCTTGAATTCCATTGCTCGTCTTTTACATTCCTCACCTTGTCTTGTCCAAAACTTTGTAATAAACTCGGCACGCTTCGATATCATGTTTTCAATTAAGTTTTTGAACAGCTCCTCAGATGAATCTTGGAGATTGTTTTCATATTCTTTCATAATGAGCGTATATCGGAGGTCCTCACGAAGTTTATCTTCTATCAAGTTTTCGTCGTCATTTTCTTCTTCGATGATAGTCACTGGTTCTTTAATCTCATCTTTCTTCAAAGGACTGTTAGGTCCTATCGTCACTTCTTTCACCAGAGGACTCATTTCAGCGGCTTTTGTAAGAGCAGATACTCGTAACCTTGCAAAACCTGATAGTTGATCGGTGATGCTTATGTCGCCTTTCCTTGTCGAATTATTTGTGGATAGATCTTCATAACTACTAAAGCTAATATCGTAAGATCTATCCATTTTTAAAGAATCTCAATATCTAGACGACAAAAACATGGAAAACAATAAGCCTTGCGGTGGTAGATGACAATTTGTCTGACTTGACAGTTTGTCGTACATAGTTTGAACTTTCGAGTTTTGACAGCCAAACAACGCGCGGGGTCTGTTTTAATTTCGGTTTGTTCAAACAATGCACAACTATCGACTAATGTTACTCTTATATACTTGCGATAAATAAATTACAAAAATCTGAATACCGAAATTATTTCACAAGATTTTCGTATAGTGCCATTAAATCCACTATGCCGTGATCGCAATAATTGAACGCAACTTGCGTTTGCTGACCGTTTGCTGTGAGAAATGGCGCGAAAATATGACAGCAGCGGTAGCAGCTGATGATATGTCAACTTAGTTTTTTAACAATTACTATAATACATTTTTTATACTTTATTATGTTTTAAAATATTTACGACGCCATGGTTCTGCAAAACACGGGAAAGTACAGAAAAGATAGAGATGATTCCAACAGAAAAGACGCTGGCTCGTCTACTGGCCCCAGGTTAGTGAGAAATAAGCTTTCTGATATTTAATTTAAGTTGCAGGTTACTTTTACGTTTTCAACAATTGAAGTTGTTGTACGTTGTTCTTTTTTTATAAAGGGAGGAATCATCGGAGTCGCGTATCCGTGTAGCCCTGGAGAATGACAGGATTGACTCCAAGTATGGGTTCGACAGAGTACGGGATATCAAAGAACGAACGGGCTACTTAATAAACATGCATACTGTAAGTGTTTTTTTTTGTTTACATTTTGAAGAGTCTCTATACTAAAATTAAAATATAATTTGTGGTCCTGTAACTTTATATCATTACCTAAATACATTTTAAGACCATAAAACTTGTTTAATCCTCTATTTATGTATTTATTTTGGATTACCAACAAGTTACATTACATTATCATTCATTTAATTAAAACTACTACAGAATACGTTGCCCTGTAACGCACACTCAATTATAGGTAACCACAGCTTGCACATTGCAGCTTGCTCTAAATACATAATTAAAATTAAAATTAGGAATACATTAAAATTAGGAGTAAATATAATATTTAGCTTATTTCTTTATAAATATAGGATAACTTTTGAAAAGTTACTTCAGTATATCCTTTTTAAATTATCATACTTAGATTCACTTTAAAAACAACTTCCATTTTCAGGCTGAAATCTTAGATGAAGACAAGAGGCTAGTGGCTGCCATGGACTACTACTTCATAGAAATGGATGGATCCCGGTTCAAGGTCTCCCTGACCTTCCAGCCATACTTCTTGATCCTGGCTCGCAAGGAGTGCGAGCAGGAAGTCATACAGTTCATATCAAAGAGGTTTGCTGGCACCATACACAAGATTAATGTCATTGAGAAGGAGGATTTGGATTTGGTAAGAATAAGTTGGAATAAAATTAGAACAAATAAGTAGTAATGCTTGCTTACTATTATTTAGTTAGTCTACAACTTTGATGGAAAAGAATCTACTGAATAAAATTTTAAATTTACTGACACCTTATGCATACAGCCTAAAAAACCGAGTCAAAAATTTTGCTCAAGACTTTCCTTGAAGTAGGTTAGCACCAAGGAGGGATATTTGGAAAATTCATCCCATAAAGGCATTAAATAAGGTTTGAAAGTTGTCTGTTTTGCTTATAACAATTCCCGCTGGGAACAGAGCTCTTGTTTCTATCATTCTGGCAACACAAACATTTAGATACTACCACATCTACTTCTATTTTAAACTAAGAATCATCCCTTCCAAATATCACACTTTTCCCTTACAGCTAAACCACTTATCTGGTATAAAGCAGCGGTACATAAAGCTCTCGTTCATGTCACAAAATGAAATGATGAAGGTACGAAGAGAGATACTGACCGCTGTCAACAAAAACAAAGAGAGAGAGAAAAAAGATCAGATTTATGCGGAAATGTTGACCAATGCATTGACCAGTGCAGCTGCTATTGAACATGCTAAGAAAACTACTGATCATATGGAAAATATTCTTGATATCAGGTGTGTTTCAGAAATTTATAATTCCAACCAGCTCTTTACTTTATTGTATTATAAAACATGGAACCAAAATATTACCCAGTAGCTGGGTTGTGGAGCTTACGTAGGAGTCTCTCCATGTAAAATGCTGGTGTTCAGTTGCATTTGGTTAGGCTGCAACCCTGATCCCAACATTGGGAAAAAGCTAGGCAGATGATGATAAAACTATGTGCTCACAACTCAACTCATAATGTCATCTTATAGTACTGACATGCATTTTAATATTTGCAGAGAACACGATGTCCCCTACCATGTCCGTGTGTCAATAGACATGCAAATATTCTGTGGTACATGGTACACGATCAAAAGCCGAGGGACAGAGACACCCATATTCACCAAAAGAGACGACATTATTGAAAGACCTGACCCGATAGTGTTGGCCTTTGATATAGAGACTACGAAGCTCCCACTGAAGTTTCCGGACTCCCAGACAGATCAGATCATGATGATATCGTACATGATTGATGGGCAAGGCTACTTGATCACTAATAGGGAGATTATTTCTGTAGATGTTGAGGATTTTGAGTACACTCCGAAACCGGAGTTTGAGGGGTAAGTAATACGTATATTCAATCCATTAATATGTACGGAAAACATTTTATTTTTATTTTAAATTGTTTTTTTCTTTTGTAGCCTATTCATAGTGTTCAATGAAGAAAATGAGCTGGCCTTGATACAGAAGTTCTTTGATCACATAATGGATGTCAAACCCCATATTTTCGTAACATACAATGGTAAGAATTTATAAGTTGCTCCTGCCTTATTCATGGCCTTATAGCTTTACTAGATTCACACAACAAATAGACCAAGACTTGTTAATATAATAATAAAACTTCTGACAAACTCATTAAAGCATAAAATCGTTTGTCAGATAGTAAGTCAATAGCCCTATGGTCCTTAAATCACTTTCTTATCACTTGATTGTGATCTGTCACAGCACTTATCAACACTATGTACAGTTCATGCACATTTATTTTACCTCTGACATCAGCAACCTTAAAGCAAGCTTGTTGTTATGACAATAAAGATCACTGTGATATTTGGCCAGTGATGCTAAATCAATGGTAAAATTACTGAAAGGACTGTAATAATTCCTATACTTACAGGTGACTTTTTTGACTGGCCGTTTGTGGAAGCGCGTGCTGCCGCGCTGGGCTTGGACATGAAGCAAGAGATAGGGTTCAGTAAGATAGCCGCCCGCGACGGGACGTATGCTTGTCGACCTGCTATGCATATGGACTGTTTGTGGTAACGTATAACGCTAAAATAAAAATTAATCTATTTCCTTAGATAGACAGCTATTAGCCTTTTTGACTGCGCTCGTGTCTTTGCTTGATAAAATGTTAAACAAAATATGTTTTGTTAAAAGTACCTGTGCAGTCTATACTCACCTTAGGAACAGCCTACTTCAGTCTGAATTAAACTTTCCAAAAGTGATGCCGTCAAATCTGGTCCACACACACGGACACGGACACCTAGCGGAGCCTGTTTCATAACCACCCGTTTTTTTACAAACCATGCCTATATCGTATTCTACTGCTGGGCAATGGCCTCCCCTTTCTCCAAGTCAAACAGTATTTTTTTTTATATCTGCCTCATTTTGAGGGAGTGAAAAAGACCTATGTTTTATCCATATTTTTATTGCCATTGAAGTCATTAACATATTATTTCAGTTGGGTAAAACGAGATTCCTATCTACCGGTGGGGTCACAGGGTCTGAAAGCTGTCGCCAAAGCTAAGTTGAGGTACGACCCTGTGGAGTTGGACCCTGAAGACATGTGCAGAATGGCGGCGGAACAACCTCAGGTATAATATGCAATAAACTGAAGAGATTTTAAACTCCGTGTTAGCTTTCCTTTGTTATGATGTGGTCTCTTACTCATCCTTTTATACAAAGTATTATTTCTTTAATTTTGTAGGTGCTATCAAACTACTCGGTATCAGATGCGGTGGCGACTTACTATTTGTATATGAAGTACGTCCACCCCTTCATATTCGCGCTCTGCACCATCATCCCATTGGAGCCAGATGAGGTAAATTGACCAAAATTGTTGACAACTTATGTGAAAAAATAACAACATAACATCACACCCGTAATCCATGACGGGTTTTATTTATTTACTAGCCTTTGCCCGCGACTTCGTACGTGTGGTAAGTAGAATAAAAAGAAGACAATTTCTGTGGTAAAATGTAGCGTATATTTTAAGTTAGGTATCAAGTAGTAGAGCGGTGAAAACTGCGTTCAAGTCCATGCAGTAGTTTTTGCGAGATGCTTTTACAAACATACATTGACAGACAAAAATTCTAAAAACTGTTGTTTTGGGTTCTGTTGCTCTAATAAAGACTCCCCATATATGTAAATATTTTTTCAAGATCTTCAATGTACAGACATCGGCCTCTTAAAATTTTATTATGTATGCATATAGATTTTTTAATACTAAAAACAGCCTCTTTGGTCGAGTTGTCGCAAGCGCAACTGCTGAGCATCAAGTCCTGGGTTCGATTCCCGGGTCGGGCAAAGTGTTATTGGGTTTTTCATCAGGAATCTATCATTAGCAGCCACGGAGTCTGGATTTGTGCCCGGTTGATGGCATTAGGCTCGCCCCCTATTACATGGGACTGAAACATAACTGGCGAATGTGGGTGTACTATTACGTACACCTCTGACTAACCCTTCGGGAATTACAGGCGTGATGTTATGTATGTATGTGCTTACACCCACATTATGCAAATTATCTATAAGTCCCATGTAGTAGGAGGCGAGCCATTGTCATCAACCGTCACCTAACAATCGAAATAAAGTACTTTTTGTGAGGTCAGGTTGTAGTAGAGTTCCTTTCTGGGCACCTCTACGTCATGTTTCAATTTTCAGTAGTTTAGGCTTAGCAATGTGCCACAATTGTGCAGCGTCAATAAAAACACACTGCCATGAAGGGCATTATTTTTTTTATTTAAATTCAAAATCAACTTCATTCCCTTGAACAAACAACATTTGAAATATCTTAAGGGACATTGGAGATGCTGTTGGATTTTCAATTTTCTTTGATTGAAAATATGATACGTCGATTTTAAGTTTTCCTTTGTTCCAACCCTGTTCTGAGCCAGTGATGTTTATTTGCAGGTACTCCGCAAAGGTTCAGGCACGCTCTGCGAGTCTTTACTGATGGTGCAAGCCTTCCACGCGAACATCGTGTTCCCTAACAAGCAGGTGGAAGAGCTCAACAAGTTGACTACCGATGGTCATGTGCTGGAAACTGAGACCTATGTCGGAGGGCATGTGGAGGCGCTGGAGTCTGGTCAGTAACATATTTATTTACTCAAACTATGTATAAGCTACTCTAGGAACCTTATTGGCTTCCGGCTCATGTAATATTCTTATATTAGATTGAAAATTAAACATAAAAACCTTGTTTTAAAATAAAGCTTAAGATGTCCATATAAGTGCAGTTTCTTCCAATTTAGCAAGCTTTGATACTTGGCCTTTAAAAGCCTTATCGGCCTACAGCAAAATCATGACCATCTCAGCCATGAGCTGTTGGACAAAACATAACCATTGACTCCCCAAACCATAGCTTCAAAGACCAATGAAGAATTCGTCAGTTAACTTTGTGAGAAGGTACCTAACACTCAATACCGTTTCCCCACATGACATGCTCCCATATGCACTGCCTAAACCATTTAGCTCCCAAAAGAACGTGGCAATTGACAATTTCAATTTTCGCAACTCAATTTTCGACCTTATTCATCTCTTATACATAGATTATTTTAGTTTGTGCTCCTAATCATATTATATCCTAAGACTTTTCTAAAATGTAGGAGTATTCAGAGCCGACATCAAATGCAAATTCAAGATCGTGCCATCAGCAGTACAGGATCTGATGGACACAACTGAGAAGACGATGAGACACGCCATAGAGGTCGAGGAAGGGATCCCATTGGACACGGTGACGAACTTTGACGAAGTGTGTGCGGAGATCAAAGCGAAGCTTCAGCACATGAAGGACCATCCGAGGAGGGATGAGAACCCCCTTATTTATCATTTGGACGTCGGCGCTATGTACCCGAATATTATTTTGACTAACAGGTACTGTAGTTTTGTACCTCCGATTTTTTTTGCTGGTATACAGAGTGGTAGGGACATGACGCATCAAACGGTTACGGCGGGTTCAGTACGTCATACCGAACACACCCATATAGATATTTTTTATCGGTAATAAAAAAAAAAACTGCTGTTTCCTACCTGCACGGTCATAATGTATGAAAAGTTCCTATATAATATTTGTGCGTCGATGTCCCGTTCATCCTGTATTGAGGTGACGACATCTACCAGCCTGCATTGGGGCCGCGTAGTAGATTACACTCCCTCACAGAGAGGAAGCCTGAGTGTCAGCAGAAGTAAACTATAGAACGATTACGTTATATTGAGAGAATTATACGTTAGATCCGATTCCTGCAGAAGGTAGCCCCTAAAAACGCCCACTTAATTAATTCTTATATTGTACGTCAACATTCGTAACAGTAATAACACACCCTGCGTACTCAAGGTCAAAAAACCTAGAAGCGAAACGACACGAGAGAGTTATCCGCTGATCTTCTCACTAGTTCATAACCGGAAATGTCGCGAATCGTGTTAAGGGAATACTGGACGAAAATGAGTAATGTCGCACTTGTAACTTGTGCTGTGTTTCTTTATCAATATGGTAGAAAGTCAGTTGTTCTGTTAAAATAATCTACTTTTCATATGGCAGGTTACAGCCGTCTGCGATGGTAAATACCAGCGTATGCGCTGTGTGTGACTACAACCGACCCGGCGCCACGTGCCAGAGGCACATGGAGTGGATGTGGCGTGGCGATTACTGTGAGTACCTCTTATTATTGACAATTAGCTGTTTCCCGGAACCCACGTCCGCGTGAAATTATTATAATAATTTTACTTCCCTATTTGAAACGGATTTTGTTAACAATTCCAAGGGTTTTTAAAAATTTTGCAAGGAACCCTTTTCCTTTTTCTAAAAATAAAAGTAGCCTGAGTTACTTCTTATAACATCAGCTATCTGCCAGTAAACAGTCCCATCTAAATCGGTCCAGCTGTTTCGGTGATTAGCCGGAACAAACAGACAGACAATTATAAAAAAAAATATTTTCTTTTATGTTATGAGTACCGTATATACTTTCATACCTATGTATTTACTAAATAGCTGTTATTTTTGTAATAACAACTCCCGATCTCTAAATATCTTTTTTTCACCACAGTGCCAGCAACTCGCAGTGAGTACCAGCGCATTCAACAACAGCTGGAGACCGAGAAGTTCCCGCCACTTTATCCAGGTGGACCTACTAGAGCTTTCCACGCCTTGCCTAAGGAAGATCAGGTTAGTTAGCATTTTAAAGTAAATAATTATTGGAGGTTACACCTAGTGTAAAGTTCAACAAAGATTGTAGTATTTGTGTAAGGTTTAAAGAAACATCGACGCGCACAGTCAAGTATGAGTAAACAGGAGAAATGTGCTTAATATTAACATAAATGTTCTTCTTTAGGCGGCTTATGAAAAGAAGCGTTTAGCCGACTACTGCAGAGTGGCTTACAAGAAGACGAAGGTGACGCGAACAGAAGTCAGAACTACCACCATCTGTCAGAAGGAGAACTCTTTCTACGTCGACACTGTAAGAGCTTTTAGGTAAGAACCTATTGGGCTTCAAATTAAGGTTGATCCATTCACAGACCCTGCCACAGCCTAGACATTGTGTAGATATATGTACCTTTAAACTCAAATTCTCATTGATATGAAAGAAATAAAAAGTATTTTTTTTTTGTTTTTAATTTTTTTTTTCTTTGACTCGCACAGGACAAAACAAAATGATTAAAGTTAACAACAAAACAAATAATATAAGTAATTTTTTTTATATGAAATAATGAGAAGTAAATGATAGCTTGACGGTTACAGGGCAGAATGAAACAAAGAAAACATTTTGCGCCAACCCCAAGTAACATGGAACTATGGCAAGAAAATGATGGACTAAATCCATCTTAGAAATCATAAGTGTTATACAGAGTGAGTTGCTATCATTAAATAACTTACATTTCGATCATTCCCAGGGACCGTCGATACGAATACAAGGCCCTCAACAAGCAAGCGAAAGCCAAAGTAGCGGAGGCAGTCGCAAGCGGCGATGCGGCCGAGATCAAGTCGGCTAAGAGTCGCGAAGTACTGTTCGACTCGCTGCAGCTCGCACACAAGTGTATCCTCAACTCGTTCTACGGATACGTCATGAGGAGGGGGTAGGTCTGAAAACTGATACGACAGAAATTTTCTCTAGTTTTTATAAAAAAGGCTTAGCAAAGAAAGTTAAAGTATTTATTTGCCTCGCACAGGACAAAACAAAATGTTTAAATATTAACAATAAAACAACATTATATGAAAGAATAAAAATAATAGAAAAAAAAATTAAGACACAAGGTAGACCAGACCACCAGGTTCTATATCTTTCCATATGGTTGATTACTACCAGCCAGCACCGTCCATCGGTGATGCGGTTGAAGGAATACAGTCATAAACTAAATTGGTCCTGTATGAGGCCAAAAGGCCACTACCATGGTGCATTAGCATAACCGTATAAGGTTCCCACTGCAGTAACAAAGGTCTGCCCTCTGTGAAAGGGAGTCAGCTGTAATCCGCCACATGAGCCAAGTGCGGGTTGGTGTACGTCTCATGTCTTTGAAATGTTGCGTCTAGAACATGCTGGTTTCTCCTGGATGTTGGACCTTCAGATAATTTCGTACTCATTTGCATCATAAGGCAATTTTTTTCGCACCGTAGCTGCTTTGTTTTGTGTTCCAAATGTAGGGCACCTGACATCCTCTCACTAAACAAATGAACATGTTATGTTTTGTTTGCTCATAGTGCTCGCTGGCACAGTATGGAGATGGCCGGTATCGTGTGCTACACGGGCGCTAACATCATCATGAAAGCAAGGGAGATTATTGAGCAAATCGGCAGGCCATTGGAGCTGGATACTGATGGTAAGGAATGTACCATCAACGAGTTGCCCCAGCGTCATCAGCCTACAGCAGTCCACTGCTGAACATAGGCCACCTCAATCGCACGCCACTCAACTCGATTCTCGGCAACGCATCCAAAATTAAAAATGACATAAAATATTGTACACATATGCAATGGAATTCCCTGACTCGTGCGATAGTTAAAACTGTGTTGCAGGAGCCAGTGTCCTGCCCTAATAAAAAGAAACATTTGTTTTATGACAAAAAAAGCAAACAAACGAAAACTTCTAAATACTTTGAAAAGAGAGAAAAAAAAAATTAAGTACATTCTACCTCCGCCAGTCCATCCAGTTGCCACCAGCCACCTTGCGAAGCTCGTCGCTCCACCGAGCCTGAGGGCGTCCTACCTTACGCTTGCCGATTCGCGGTCTCCAAGCGTAGTTTCCCTTAATGTCTTGTAATTAAAATGCGAGAGAATAATCGGTTTTATTCTTAGGGAAAATAAGGTTAACAGTGATTTTGATAATTAGTACATAATGCGGCGGACGGTTATTTATTGTATTTAATAATATTTTTTGTTATAGCTGGCTTTGGATTAGTGTAAGTTTGCAAATTGCCACTGAGTGGTTTCTTGCGAGTAGTTACGAACAATGACACTTGAATATATCGCTTTAAAGGTTGCCAATTTATCAAAATCAAAATAAATTTATTTCAGATACCACATAGCCCATATACATTATTTAAATTATTCAATAATAAATAAAACATCAAACACGAATAAATACAATATAACTTTAACTTTTTTAATAAAGTATAATTATGTGTGCAGGTATTTGGTGTATACTGCCCTCCTCGTTCCCTGAGAACGTTACGGTGTTAACAACGCATCCGAAGAAGAAAAAAATCAACGTGTCGTTCCCTAACGCGGTGCTCAATGCTATGGTCAAAGTAAGTTGTTATTTATTTATTTAACACTTCAAGCACAATGTACAGAGGCGGACTTAATGCCATAGGCATTTTCTACCAGTCAGAAGAGTTGGGGGTTACAACGCCCCTTAGACGTTACCAACTGAAATAATTGTATTTTTGCGATTTAATATATCAGGTTAAATAAATAAACCAGTGGTAAGGTAACCATGATATTTAGAACTTACCATCTCCATATTTTCCTCACAGGATCACTTTACGAACGATCAATACTTCGAACTAGTGGACCCCAAACAGAAGAAATACGAGCAGCGGGCAGAGAACTCTATATTCTTTGAAGTGGATGGCCCATACCTGGCCATGGTGCTGCCAGCCTCTAAAGAGGAGGGCAAAAGGCTGAAAAAGAGATATGCTGTGTTTAACTTCGATGGATCATTGGCTGAGTTGAAAGGTTCGTAGATTACAACAAAAATAATTTTTTGATTATAAAAAAAAACAGTTTTCTAATAAAAGTAGTAATAATAAAAATCCAGTAAAAGTTTGCAAAGTCAAAAAGAGAAAAACAAAAACTACTGTTTCCGCCCGGGATCGAACCGGGGGCCTTGTGCGTGTGAAGCACACGTGATAACCGCTACACTACGGAAACTTGTAGTTGTATGCCGAAATTACCAATCTGTTTCAATTAATCTAGAGCGACTTTCACTTCAATGGACAATGAGTGACCCTGATAGTGACTTCAGTGATTGTTTGACGACATTGGACTGGACAGAATAAATTTTTATTTGATTCAAAGCTGTTGTCTCGGTTTTTTTCACCGTGTTCATGATTGATGAAACACATCAAGTATGTATTGAAAACATAATCAAAAATTAGATATACTTATCTTTTTTTATTGCAATAGCAAATAAGATTTTTTTTTGATATAGGAATCATATAGCGATACATTATTATAAATAATAACTACAGTTTTGAGCCGTTTGGGGTCGAAACGCTCGGGTAATGGTGCGCGTCTCCTTTTTAAGGAACTCTCTCGCCAACTGGTCGACGCTTCGCGTGCATAGACGGCTGGCTCTTTCTTTTTGTCTTAATTTTGTATTATTATTTTAGATCTATTTGTAGTTTGTACATAATGAACATAGTTAATGATAAAAAATAAATAATCTCCACTAGGATTCGAAGTAAAACGCCGCGGAGAACTACAACTCATCAAGATCTTCCAGTCATCAGTATTTGAAGCCTTCCTCAAAGGGAACGACCTTAAGTCGTGCTACAGCGCAGTAGCCAAGGTGGCCGACTATTGGCTCGACGTGCTGTACAGCAAGGGCAGCAACATGCCCGACTCGGAGCTGTTCGAGCTGATCTCTGAGAATCGCTCCATGTCCAAGAAGCTTGAGGACTATGGCGGGCAGAAGTCCACGTCTATTTCTACTGCTAAGCGGCTGGCGGAGTTTCTGGGTGATCAGATGGTTAAGGATGCAGGGTTGGCTTGCAGGTGAGTACCCATTTCATGTTACGAAACTGCTTCATATATTAATAATTTACCATGGACAGGTAACACAATACAAGTTTTTAAACTAACATGATCACTAACGCTATAATTAACACTGAAAACGGTATATTTACCATGTTTACTATTTGTTGTATTTGTTTATATCGGGAACTCAAAACAATGAATAAACATGGTAAATAATCCGTTTTCAGTGTTGATCTATCATCAACACTAGTAAGTAACACGATTTAAATTCTAACCTCTTGGTGTCTAGACACCCGAAGAACTTTATCATATGAACATTTAATGCTGCCCTGTGAATTTAGTGCTGATTGTTGCCCTTTATCTTGCATAGATTGCGATCTTAAGTAAACAGAACGCCGGAAAATGTAGGTGTGTTCATTTTCTACTTATTATAGCCAGCATGATGGAACTCCTCCATGTCTTCCAGATTCATAATATCAAAGAAGCCGGAAGGCGCGCCGGTGACCGAGCGCGCGGTCCCGCTCGCCATCTTCCAGTCCCCCGCCGCCGTCAAGCGGCACCACCTGCGGCGCTGGCTCAAGGACAACAGCATCACGGAGGACATCGACATCCGGGACGTGCTGGACTGGGCCTACTACATCGAGCGGCTCAGCGGGACCGTGCAGAAGATTATCACTATACCAGCTGCGATGCAGGGGGTGAGTAGACTAGCTATATGTTTGTACTAGGACAACAGCATCACTGAGGACGTTGACATACGGGATGGACTGGTCTGGGCGTACTACATCGAGCGGCTCAGCGGGACCATACAGAAGATTATTACTGTACCAGCTGCGATGCAGGGAGTGAGTAGAGTCCTTCACTCACCCCCTGCATCACAGCATCAAAGGCTCAAGGCATCAAATGTTTAGTTTATTATGAGGGTGTTTTGGAATAATTTTCAGCACCCTTATAATAGAAAAATGTGAGTAAGGGATGTAAATAAGGAGGAAGACATAATAATCTGGATCATTATTATTTGATTTTTAATATTTACTCGATTTAAACGTTTTCAAAGATATTATTTATTTCGCACAGAAACACGTGCAGCGATATTATTTTTATTATTATTCTTCAGTTAGACAACCCAGTCCCTCGCTGCCAGTACCCTGACTGGCTGCACAAGAAGATGCTCGCCAAGACGGACAAATTCAAGACGAGGAAGATTACCGACATGTTCAGCGTGCAGCCCAAGGAGCTGAAAAGTTGTGATGATGGAGAGGAGCCATCCACTAGTGGCGGTGGGCATATGGTAAGACTAAAAACTATTTATATAATTTTGCTCTTATCTTCTCTAGCTGGACTAAAATAAAACCAGCTTATAATATTTTGTCAGAAGGCATTTTGTCGTCGACGTCGTCATGATTAGAGGAACATTATGTGGCGCGTGGCGCGATTCCATATAATCGATGTAAAAAGACTGCTAAGTTGATAGTGCTAAGTTCCGTTTTATAAAACAACACTTCGGTGCTAAGCACCTAACATTTGGGTCGAACAATAATTCGGTCGCGTGCGCACAACCCGCCTCCCGAGTCGTCGCTATACGTAGCTATACATGACGCGCATACTAGTAAAATTATTATTATGAATTATTTGAACTTAGCAGCGAAAGTGTTAAGAGCGTGTACGCCGTACGGCATTTCATACAAATTTTCAAGTCCTTGTTTTTCGATATGACTGAACCGATTTTAATGAAACTTCATACCCATAAGCAGGATAAATAGGTCTAAAAAGTTAGTGAAAAACATTTTCGCAAAATTGTGTTACATAGACGTAGACCGATTTTAAATTTTCCAATTATCTTTTTTTAAATAAGACATTTCGAAAATGTTTTTCACTAACTTTTTAGACCTATGTATCCTGCTTATGTTTGCGAAATTTCATTAAAATCGGTTCAGTCGTTTCGAAAAATAAGGACTTGATAATTTGTATGAAATGCCGTACGGCGTACACGCTCTTAACTTGTTATCAATTATTATCAAAGAATGTCTATCAATCACTCTCTCTCAATAGGACACGGAAATGGACATAGAAGACATAGGCAAGAGCAGTAATGATAACATGAGCACAATCCGTCCGATAGTGCACACGGTGAAGCGCAAGCGTGAGGAGTCCCCGCCGGCGCGCGCGCGCACGTGGCGCGAGGCGCTGGGGCCCGCGCCGCCCTTCGGGGCTACCAAGGTAAACTACTCAAGGGATATTATGTGACTAGCTTTTGCTCGCGGCTTCGCTCCCGTTATGTACGGAAATTAACCCACGGGAACGTTGTAATCTCGTGTGACCCAGTACGAACTGGGTTGTGGAGGTCAGATAGGCAGTCCGCTCCATATAAAATACTGGTATTCAGCTGCATCCGGTTAGACTGGAAGCTGACCCCAACACAGTTGGGGAAAGGCTAGGCAGATGATTAACGTTAAATGTAGCCTATAACACTCGAGGATAATGTAGCTTCCTGTTAGTGAAAGAATTTTCTGAATCAGATCAGTAGTTCCGTAGATTAAGTACCCCCCACATACAAACTTACAAATTTTATCTCTTTATTATATTAGTATAGATTTACGGCCGGTAGCGACGACTAAATGACTGCCTAAACAAGAGCCTAGTATTAGTGAAAATGGACATAATTATGTAACTGTTATCGGTGCTGAGTTTCATGAATTGACGTGTATTTTTTTTTTTTTTGATATGGCCACTCGCATCTTGCCAACTCGCTAAGGTTGGTTTACTGCTTAACCGGACTATCTTGTGGTGACCTCAAATTAATTTAAAGCCCCCAGCCAGGGCTTAAAAGCTAAGTTACAAATTAAATGACCGCTCGCTAAGGGCACCCCCTGTGGGGCTCGGACCTCGGCTTAGGGCGTCATGTTGGGGAGGGCAGTTAGAGGGGACAGGCTGGGGCATAATATTATTATTTAGGGAATTTAAAGCTACTTGCTCAGCGACGCGGGCTGGCTCGTTGGGCAAGGGTGGGTGGGGAGAATTGACGTGCGGTCAATCCTTGCAATTTATACCTTATGAGTTTATAACTATGATATAAGAGTCGCGTGGCGCGGGCGTACTAGTAACAAGGAGTAGTTGTCTCACATAAAATGTTATATTGATATTTTCTTTTTACTAGGCTGAGCGTAAGGAGTGGATATTGTTCCAAAAGAAGAAGTGGATGTGGCAGATGGAACAACGTGGCTTACGTAACCGCAGTAAAAGAGGTATTGTACTGTCATATCTTGCTTCTCAACTTGTAGTTGTGATGCTATCTCTCTTTAACACTAATTTTGACGGTGAGAATTTGAAATGTTGCGTCTGTTGTTGAATTTTCAACTTTCAGCGCTGAGCCGAATGTTGCAAATCCAAAAGCGCGCTAAGCAACAATAAGGTCTATATTGCTTATTGTTTCTCTTCACTGATAAATAGCTATATCTTGAGAAATGGTCCAAGACACCAATATACAGTGTGGAAGGGACCGCGACGCTAAGCCGGTTACCACGTGTTCAGTACATCATTCTGAACCCCCCCCCCCACATAGAAATTTTTCGTCGGTTATAAAAAAAATCTGCTGTTTCCTACAAAACTGCAATACCTACACGTCAAAATGTACTGAACAGCTGATTTTTAACCGACTTCAAAAAAAGGAGGGGGTTCTCAATTCGGTTGTATTTTTTTTTTGTGTTTGTTACCTCATATCTTCGTCATTTATGAACCGATTTGAAAAATTCTTCTTTTATCTGAATGGATCTGCTTCCCGATTGGTCCCATAGAAATTTCATCAAAATCGGTTCAGCAGTTTGGTTTTTAAATCAAAATAGCTGGAAAAAATATGTCATCCAAGTAAAAGAAATTGCGAAATTGATACATGACAAGGATTTGTGTGTGATGCGATAGCTAAAAAGGGTAAAATAAACCGACATCCCAAAAAAAAAAACACTAAAAAAAGTGGAAAATAACATTACTTTCGGAAGTCGGTGCCAAAAAAGTCAATGAAACAAACCATAGAAGTCGGTTATTTTTTTTTAATATCCGACGTAAAATTTCTATGTGGGAGGGGTTCAGAATGGTGTATTGAACACGTAGTAACCGACTTAACGTCGCTGTCCCTTCCACACTGTATTAACACGATTATATATGTCTGTAAGTAAGGTTTTTATTCTTGGTAAAATATTTTTCAAGATGTCACCGTCAAATTAATTTTCCGTTCTTCTCCATGAAGACCTAGGTTTGCGAACGGACGTAGTTTGGTGAGTAATTAACGTAACCTTGAAATAAGTGACAAGCATTATTTAAATAAATGCTTAGTCTTGTCTTTCTGTGCTTTTTATTCATAAAATCGTTTCCCTACACACCTTACTAGAGATAATTTCATACACAGTAAGTGGATATTAATACATGTAGTCTGATATCCACTTTCTACCGTTAGCATTATCATCTCTGATATTAAAAAAAACTGCATGGTAATTAGTTGAAAGCTTGACTGAATAATTTGGTTTTTAGGTAAAATGGACAAGGAAATGATG
Source organism: Standfussiana lucernea (assembly GCA_964057025.1). Classification (NCBI taxonomy): domain Eukaryota; kingdom Metazoa; phylum Arthropoda; class Insecta; order Lepidoptera; family Noctuidae; genus Standfussiana; species Standfussiana lucernea. The sequence continues at coordinate 4,354,584 of OZ059806.1, forward strand.
CCCCCGCCCAAGACTGGCCCAGCGACTACACTAGGCGGTTTTATCAGGAGAGCTCAACGTACACTGCTCAACACACCTTGGCAGATTATACAGGTAAGGGAAACGAGTCTGTTTATTGCCTTATCAATATCCATGTTACACTTAGCTCATACCTGTGTTACACAAGTTAAAAAAGTCAATTTGCTTAATACTCGCTGCTAAGTTCAAGTAATTCATTTTTACTTGTGACGACGACTCGGGAGGCGGGTTGTGCGCACACGAACGAATTATTGTTCGACTCATATGCTGGGTGCTTAGCACCGAAACTGTTAAATAGCTATTAAAATTATAGCTTATGTTGGATGAGAAGAAATTGTCAGCCGCGCGTGCGCCTAATATCGCGCGGGGCGGGCGCGGGCGCGGGCGGGGCGGGGCGGGGCGGGGTGGGGTGATTCTGTATTGAGAAATAGTATGAGCAACGCTGATTGGCACGCGCGGGCGCGATGAGTTTTCTAAGGATAATTTAACAGAACGTCTGGACCGGACGTCCGCTTCGTGCAGCCGCTCAATAATACACTATAAACTTGTTTTCCCAGGTAGCCGAAACAGCGGAACCAGGGCTATTCAAAGTATGGGCTTTAGTCGGCTCTGAACTTCATCAGATCAAGTTATCAGTGCCGCGCATCTTCTACGTGAACCAGCGAGTGTGCCGCGCCAGTGACAGCGGCCAGTACTGGCGCAAGTGCAGCCGCATACTGCCGCGCGCGCATCCCGTGCTGCATCTGTACCAGTACACTGTGCCCGAGAACTTGTATAGGGAGCATCAGGAGTTAGTATTACTTAGATGTTTTAATGAATTAGAAGTGCAAGGCAATCCTGATAGCCAACCAAGATACATACCCGTATGGGAAGCCTCGTTTGCGCTTCGTCTATCGAGGTCACGAAAATTTTGGTGTAAACAAGGCTTAGAGCTGATTGATACACGTTTAAAATTTCGTATTTCCTTAAAATCAGATATCCTTATGTTATTTTTAATATTTATATTTCCTTTACAGAGAATTAACGTCAGAGCTGTGCGCTCCAGAAATCGAAGGAATATACGAAACGCAAATGAGTTTAGAATTCAGAGTGCTGGTACAACTTGGTTGTATTTGCACTGTAGATCCAACTGAAGCAAGGAAGTACGAAAATGAACTCTATTTCAAACTCTTAAAAGACTAATTTTGCATATTAGATGGATGTTAAAAATGTTGTATATTTCAGGATGATTCAATTTGGTTCGACTAACATGGATTCGTTTGCATTGAGCCAACTTCAATTCAAAAGTGTAGCTCTTCAACCTTATTTGCAAAAACAGGTAATAAACAAATGACGTTCTAGATATAATTCAATCAATTTCTAATAATTCAAATCAGTTCCTTTAAAACAGCTATGATAAGTGTAAGCAACTAAAAACAAAAACAATTATTTTAATGTATATTCCTAATCGCACCTAGGCAGGTTGGTTCGTGGATGGGTGACCACCCATTACATACCGAGTTGCCTCCGTGCCTCGGAAAGCACGTTAAGCCGTTGGTCCCGGCTGTCATTTGTAGATCTTTGACAGTCGTTACAAGTAGTCAGTGGCCCTAAAGTCTGACAACCAGTCTTACCAAAGGGTATCGTACTACCCAGTACTAACTGTGTTGTGGAGGTCAGATAGACAGTCGCTCCATGTAAAATACTGGTATTCATCTGCATCCGGTTAGACTGGAAGCCGACTTCAATATAGTTGGCAAAAAGGCTAGGCAGATGATGACTCCTAATCAAAACTCTTTGTCCCAGGACGGCGTCGCCCCAGTGAAACACATCTACCTCTACCAACATTCCGCTCTAAACTCGTCGCGCAGCATGTGGGCCCTAGTGCTGCCGCCCGTGAAGAGAGCCTACATATACGTACTGGACACCGTGCGGACCAACCAAGTGCCCAACATGAACACGCTGTACCTAGCCGAGAGGACTGCCAAGTAAGCGTTCAGAAAGCGAACTTCTTTGTTAACTTAGCGAAGTAAATGACAGTATTTACTTTGACAAGGGTGCATCCTATTCTGATAGCGCGGGGATTATACCTTTTTCGTATATCTTTAAATTGCCAAAATGTCGTGTTGATTACCAAAATTCCGGGCTAGAGACCAAGCTTCGCCTTTTGCTCTCGATACGAGAGGAAGAAAGAAAGAGCATCCGCAAAGGATACTAAGGTAATTGAGTAATATCTAACATAATATCACGCTTATAACCCCCAAAGGTTAGGCACCCGGTTAGGTGTTAGTACACCCACATTTCACCAATTATGTTTAAGTCTCATGTAATAGGGGGCGAACCAGTTGCCATCAGCCGGGCATAAATCCAGTCTCCGTAGCTGCTACTGAGAATTTCCTGATGGAAAAACCAAATAACACTTTGCCCGATCCTAGAATCGACTACTTGTCCAACAAGACAGTAGGCGAGTAATATCTGTGGTATTTTTTGTTGTAAATCTTACTTAATCCCTTGCCCATTCTCGGATAGAAGAACCCTTCTTATAAGAAGACATGAGTAGTATCATTGGATGGGGTTCTTCCATTACCTCGCAATTCTGGCTTAGTCATAACAAACTTGTTCAACAGGATCAACCTAGGAACCGAAGAGTCTTCCCTCCCCGGCGCGGAGCTAACCTGGGAAGTAGTTATCGAAACAGAAGCACGCGCAGTAAGCCGACACTTGCAACGCGCACTGCAACGTTACAAGGATGAACGTTGCGGGCCCACGTTACTGGCGTTGCAGGCGACTCTGTCTCCGCACTTGTTGATGCAGCTTATGCCAGGTATGTAAGAAAACAATCTACACTAATAATATTATACAGTAGCTGTTACCCGCGAACTTCGTTTGCGTGGTATTGTTGTTATAAAAAATGACGTCCCTATTTGAATTGGATTTTGTTAATAATTTCAAGAGTTTTATTTTTTTTGTACGGAACCCTAATCCTTTTCTAAAACAAAGCCTAGCTTAAGTTACTCCTTATAATATCAGCTTTCTTTCAGTAAAAGTCCCCTCAAAATCGGTCCAGCCGTTTCGGAGATTAGCCAGAACAAACAAACAGACAGACAGACAGATAAAAATAAATACTTTTTTGTTAAAAGTTCCGTATATACATATATACTTTCATATGCATACACATTGAAATTTCGAACAGACATTTCAATTTTATTTAATTGAATAGATAAATAAAAATCTCTAAAAGTCATAATCTTTCCAAACAGAACCACGCGTAATTGTATCTTTTGTCTCTCAGGTTTATCAGACTTTCCCCTCGTGCCGATCCACGTTCGAGATGTAGAAACTTTGTACAGCTCGCTGGAGTGGCAGCGTATAGGTGCCAGAGCTATAGTCAGGCATTACTTGGGACTGGATGCCGTGCTGCAACTCACCATAGAACAATGCAGGTAGATAATCTTCCTTCAAGGTTTAACGAATTTTTTTATTCACACTTGGCACTATTCATAATACTTTTACTTACTTAATTTTACACATTTATGTGACTGCGTTTTCATACAAAAATGCAATATTTAGAAAGTTTGTTTAAAAAAGTTAAACTTGCTTAAATTGCTGTATATGATCACTTTTAGTGAAATATCGTCTAGAATATCATTAGATTTCGATATACATCAGGCGTGCTATACACTTGTTTATACTATACTTCGGCACGATTCGGCCAAACCGGACGGCAAAATATACTTTTGATTTTATCGCCCGATCCAAACCAATCGTGCCGAGCCTTACATGTGTGTAGCACCCCTCGCGACTGTGAGGTTAAGCGTATAAACAGTATTCTCTCCCACGTAGGTACTTCCACGTGCCGCTCGGCAACATGCCGGCGGACCCGACCCTGTTCGGCGCGGACCTGTTCTACGCGCGCCACCTCATCAAGCACAACTTCGTGCTGTGGTGCTCCAACAGAGACCGGCCCGACCTCGGCGGTAGAGAGACTGATGATAACAGGTCATTTGCTTTTATGTACTCTTTTATGTTCTAGTCTTCAAGTCTCGTTGGCTTGGAATCTTGGATTGCCTCGTTGTTTAGTGGTCGCAAGCGCAACTGCTAAGCATGAGATCATGGGTTCCATTTCCAGGTCGGGCAAAGTTTTATTGGGTTTTTCCATCAGGAATTTTTCAGTAGCTGCTACGGAGTCTGGATTTGTGCCCGGTTGGTGGCAATAGGCTCGCCCCCTATTACATGGAACTTAAACATAACTGGCGAAATGTGGATGTACTATTAGGTACACCTCGGCCTAACCGTTCGGGGATAACAGGCGTGGTGTTATGTTATGTCTTCAAGTCTTTGAATGATTTACATTGTGGTGATCTGTTTTTTGTTGTAATGAGGTTGCTGTTAAAGGCCTTGTATTTAATATCGGGCTGTTATCAGTATTTTCCTACCAGTTAGGAAAATACTGATAACAGTATCATCTAGATCCATACTAGCTCCTCAAGAAAGGCCAGCAGGTATCATTCATATATTAGTAACATATGGGTATAATCGATTTCTGAATTGACTTGTCAAGTGCGACGTTACATAGTCCCTCAAACTTACGTTTTTTTTGAATGGTCTCAATGTTTCTTCACCAATTCCCTACAGATTAGTAAGCGAAGTGGAAGAGCTGTCGGGCTGCACGCACAACGCCGGCGGCGCGTACGGCACGGTGTGCGTGGAGCTGGAGAGCGACGCGCTGGCCGTGTGCGCGCTGCTGCAGGCGCACGCCATCCTGCAGGTGGAGGGCACCAGCGTCGCCACCTCCTTCGGCGCGCAACACGCCAACATACAGGACGCCATGGCTAACGCTGGTAACACGCAGTACAGTTTTAGGCAATTTCTACTTGGAATAATAAAAAAAAATAAGTGTGTAAGGGGTGCTACACATACATGTTCGAGTCGGACTGTTTCAGCACACGCCGGGCTATCAAATCGAATGTATATTATGCCGCCCGGCTCTGCCGAATCGCGTTGAACGTGTATGTAGCACAGGACGCATAAAATTGAAAGTAATTCCTACGTATGAAAAATTTTCGTTACCTGCTTTGACTGAATTTCAGAATCACAATTAGCGGCGTCCATTATTACTAATAATAATTACCTATTTAATTCTGTGTTAGGATCCAACGCCTCGATGACATACGACGAAACAGCACAATGTAGTGCGGCGTTCAAGATCCTTCGCACAATGATCGCGTCGTGGCTTCGTGACGTCACACAGTACAAGAACGTCTTTGCCGACTTCCAGATCTCACACTTTTATAGGTATAAGCTCGCTTTATTAAACAGGCAGATAAAGAGTTACAGGCAGTTAAAGACATTATGTTAATCTTCTTCTATATCGTATGATTAGTGCCTAACCTGGTGTCAGAGTTTTTATGCCGCCCAAGGGCCTCTGACTTGGCTTTTACATGCCGTCGAGAAATATCTCTCAGGCATGCTGGTTTCCTCACGATGTTTTCCTTCACCGAAGCAAGTGACAATTATAGGTACAATACGCGCATAATTCCGAAAAATCAAGGTGCGTGTCTTGGGTTCGAACTGGAGACCTATGACTTGGAAGTCCAACGGTCACACCACTAGACTATCTCTGCTGCTAATCTATTCTTCTATATCTATCTATATCTATACATAATATAATGAATCTGTAGACGTGGCGTTTCCATACATTGAAATATTTAGAAAAAAAAATGGTAGGGGTGTTAAAGGATAACAAACAGAACCCATTTCTACTATTTTTAGAATTTTTGTCTGTTTGTCTGCAGTCTGTGAGTCTTCGGCTGTGTTTGTTTGTTTAAGTATCACGTGAAAATTACAAAACCAATGTGGTTAGTTTCAATGCACAAGTATTTTGCGTAACTTAGAGAAGGTATTAGTTTTTGTTTCATTGCAATCCGTGCTCTTAATCAAAAGACATATGAATTTAAAGTGTTCAAGAAGCAATCATCATCATTACTTAAGATACATGCAACGACAACTATTGAATCAAACTGGTACTAATGAATAAAGATGAAGTGCTCACAAGATATTTTTAAATCGACTTTACGGGTTTTTCAAAAAGTTATGATAGCAAAAGGTACTTTAGATGGCGCCGCTTTGAAAATCTTCATAACCTATATTGTTTGTTCGATCGCTTCCCATGCATTAAATTTTAGCAGTTTAACTCCGTGCTCGATAGACGGCGTTGTTCATTTGATGCCAATTTCTGAATCGCGGTGTTAAGATTTTCCGTGAAAGAACGACCCTCGCCGGGTAAATCTAAAAATCAAAAATTTAACGCAGACGAAGTTGCACGGGTCAACTAGTAATCTATACTTTACTATAATATTATAAATGCGAAAGTTTGGATGGATGTTTGTTGCTCAATCACGCCAGAACGGCTGAACTGATCTGCATGAAATTTGGAACAGAGATAGGTTTTAGTCTGGAATAGCACATAGGCTACTTTTCATCCCGGTATACCGATCGCGTGGGTCAATTATCGAATTCCACGCGGGCGAAGCCGCTGGCATAAGCTAGTATAATAATAAATTATGTTAATGTTTCATAATTTTTTTTTAATAAATTGTCATCACCGAGAAAACAGACAAACGATTTTGATCATTTGAAATTCTTTTCCGTAAACCACGTACAGTAAACCACACGTTCATGGTACATTTGTCGCTGACAGTGCCTTGATGCTTTGTAGCAAGGGAGGTTTTTGTATTTCAGGTGGTACCTACAACAGCCGACGTTTCTTGGCGAAACTGAGAGCATTTAACATGTCATGTGTCATTGATTTGCTTTCATCAGCTTTATATCATGGATTTATTCTTTACTCCTTAACAGATGGCTAAAAACCTCATCGTCTCTCCTGTACGACCCCGCCCTCCGGCGCACACTATACAACCTGATGAAGAAGCTGTTCCTCATGCTGGTGGCGGAGTTCAAGCGGCTCGGCTCGCTCATAGTGTTCGCGGACTTCAACAAGATCCTACTGTGTACTAAGAAGAATACTGTCATGGATGGCATCGGTACGTACCTAATGCTCGTGTGGACTTAAATCAACTTTGTTGAGATCGACATCTTGTCTAACCGAATGCAGCTCATCATCTGTCTAGCCTTTTCCCAACTTGTTGGGGACGGCTGCCAGTCTAACTGGATGCAGCTGAATACCAATATTATAGATGGAGTGACTGCCTATCTGACCTCCACAAGTCAGTCACTGGTTGTTTTGTGACTACCTGTAACGACTGACAAAGATCTACAATTGGCAGCCGGGACCAACAGCTTGACGTGTTTTGAGGGGTCTCTGAGACTGACAGCGTTCTGCTGATTTTATGTGTAGGAGTATGTACAGCTTTACTCACTTCACTATTGTGCCACACAATTGTTTTAGTTTATTTATGGCACGTGTTACACTATAATACACAATTAACCTTTTTTTGTGTGCAGGTTACGTGGAGTTCGTTGTACAAAGCATTCGCAACAAGGAGCTGTTCCACGGCATCGACATTCGCTACAAGCAGTGCTGGTCCTACCTGCTGTGGCTGGACGAGGCCAACCATGCCGGAGTGCAGGTATGTTACTTGTACCGGGCGACCCGTTCGCTATCGACATCGTTACAGCTAAAAGATGACGTTGGAATCGCTACATCGACTGGACTAGACCAGTCCTTGCATCCACCCGACTCCCAGGAATTTCATCAGGTGATCCGATTACCTTGTGGGCGGCTTATGAGATCCCTTTTAAAATTAATTAATCAAACATGGTCTTTGTACAGTGATAGATACATAACATTTTCTAAATACAACGCGTTTCAAAAAAAGACTTATAACGCGTTGTTTCTTTCCTCTTGGACGTATTTATAATCTTTTTTTTTTCTGTAAACAGGGCAAACTACCGGAAGGCTTGACTGAGGTTGGGTCGTCACAACTGCCAGCAGCTAGCGAGGAAAATGGGGATGATGAGGTAAAAAAGGTTTATTTTACCATGAAAATCTTAGTGCAGAACTCAGAAGATGGTGGTTACGAAATACGCAAAATTATAAAGTATTAAAAATCGTAAAATAAAAAGTCGGTGGCAAAAAAGCCAATGAAACACCAAAGTCACCGATTTCCGAAAGTAAAGTTAATTTATATAGACTTTTTTAGTTTTTTTTTGGAAGTCGTTTTTTTTTGCAAAAAAGTATTATTAAATTTAATCTAGCTTCAATGATTATGTCCCAGGGTACAATAACGATGCAGTGGAACCTGTCGAGCTTCCTGCCGGCGCCGGTGCGCGAGCCCTTCGCGGCGGCCGTGGCGGGCTACCTCAGCGCCGCCTACTCGCAGCCGCGCGACCTGCCCGCCTTGATACGAGGCGAGATCTCGCAGAAGCTGTTCCAGTACGTTTTACTTATACTATCTACTTCTTATTTATTGGGTGTTCGATTTTTAAAAAGATTAAGGCCTATCTTAGAGTACCATGTAATGTACCCTCATTTGCTTCTACATGATTGTAGCTTTACTTAAATTAAAGGGTTTAGACATAACCCCTTTGGCTTCTTGTAATTCTTAATCTTCTTTATCGTGTGGTTAGTGTTCAAACCTGGTGCCAGAGTTTTTTCCCGCCCATGGGCCTCTGACTTGGTTTTACATGTCGTCGAGAAATATCTCTCAGGCATGCTGGTTCCCAATTAAATCAAGTAATTCTTAATCAAAGTGTGATATTATTTTACTACAAGTTCAGCTTTATGCACAAGGGCTAAAGTTGCGTTTCAATTATTAATTTTAGTTAGTGTTTTTACTAAGCCTGCCTATATTGGTATGAGGTACAAGGTGGAATGTTCCTCATTCCCCATAGAAAAGCGAGGATCCTACGACCTGACGGGTGATGCATCTGGTGAGCTAATGCCCGATGGTTGTGTTGTGGTCAGACTGTTTTATATATTCTAATCTCGCGTATAACTCGATGTGTGTGATGACGTCTGCACTGCATAGTTCGCATATGGCGTTACAGATGTCGCCACAAGCCAACATCATATTGATTTCCTCCACAGAGTGACAGAGAAGATAAACACGCGTTACCCGTCGCTCCGTCCGTCCGACATCGGCCAGCAGCCCGGACTGAAGCCGGACGCGTTCACCGGCGAGTGCAAGCCCGCGCTACTGTACGTCAACGCGGTCTGCAAAGTGTTCTCGCTCGATCAGTCTCTAGAGGATGAGGTTTGTACTACATAATACTGCATCACGCCTGTATTCTACAAAGAGCTAAGCAGGGAGGTACACTATCATTGCGACAATTATGTCCCATGTAATAGAGGGTGAGTCTATTGCTATCAACCGACAAATCAAAAAATAAAAAAATCCAGAAAAAAATAATAAAAAAAATACAGTTTTCGGGGTGCTACTGAGAAAGTGTTATGCTTAGCAGTAGTGCATGCGACCATTAAACCTCAACGTGTTTTTATTTATCAAAACTTCACGTACAGTATGGTACAAAGGCAGACTTAATGCCACAAGGCATTCTATACTAGTCAACGTTTGGGTAAAACAGTACAACATTGTCAAATTCATTTATTTTGTGAACATAAGGAAAAAATTGGTGGTCAAATATGTATGTATACACAATTCAGGAACTATCTATGTTCCGGTGTTAAGCATACAAAATGTTTCTCAAATGTCATTGTCTAGAAAGAGATTGAGTCATGAGATGACGATTAATAGTGAAGTATGGAAGAAGTCATGTTGAACCGACTCCGTATAAATTAGGATAAGAGCAGAAGAATATGATGAGTACAGCGATGGCTCCTGTTCCGTGCAGGTAACCCTCCTCCGCCGCAACTTGCTCCGGCTGATCGGCGTGGGCGAGTTCAGCAGCGCGGCGGAGTGGCGCGACGCGTGCAGCTCCTGCGTGCTCACTGAGATCATCTGCAAGGTGTGCAACCACTGCCGCGACCTCGACCTCTGTCGGGACACCAACACCGATGTGCAGAATGACGTGTGAGTATCATACATAAACTAAAGCATTTTTCATATAGAGAAAGTCAGATACTACAGAAAGCGAAGACCTTTGTACTGTATAACGGGCTGGTGTCCGCAACTCCACGTCCAAAGCGCGTATTTTGCGTACGGGTGGTAAATTTACTCGATCCACCTCAGTTCCCCGAGAAAGGCCAGCCAACGCCTTGGTGTTAAATTTTATGATCAGATTCCAGAACTCCTCCTTGGCGACAACCTCTGACATGACTATCATGGCCACCTGGCAGACCCTTACATACTCGTGTGAGTGTCATCATCTGCCTAGACCTGCTTGTTGTTGTTCGACCTGCAAAATTCTATTATGCAATTTCCTTCAGGTACATTGAAAGTTGATAGCAATATAGTTGAGAATAAACTAGGGCCTAACTTTACATACTAGAATTTTGCAGATCCAACAACTTACCATAGGAACCCTCTCATCCTAGGCTTGTCAACGTTGGAATTTCCTTTCTGATCCACATTGCTCTAATAGTATATAAATTCCATGAAATAAAGTGCTGTTAATGAGCACAAATCCAGAGTAAGGGCTGATCCTAATGGAAATCTAGAAACACCACCAACTCCGTATCAATTCTAAAAAGTTATCTGTAATTTGTGAAAATAGGCTGCAGCCTTATTTTCCGTGGATGGATAGAAGAGAGAATTGATGGAAAATATTGTTTGGGTAACAGTTTTTACAAAGTACTGAATTTCGTAACATTTTGTTCACAGGCCGGTGTGCTTGTGTCCTACGTGTGGCACTCCGTACGAGAACCAAGAGCTGGAGTGGAGGCTGGTTGAGATCATGAACAGACGAACCATGTCCTATATGCTACAAGATCTGATATGTAAACGGTGTCATCAGGTATGTAGCAGTTAACATATTATTTTTCTTTTTAGCATTTCTTGAGTTAGCATCATCCTTTTAACCAGAAAATCCTGGTTTTCATCAAGCTTTTTACATTATATTATTTTTTCGATTGTAATGACTATGACCGTTTTGGTCAATGGTGAAGATGAAACCATTGTGGTGTCGTAACTTCGTAAGAGGCGATATAATATCAGCAGTGTGCAAAAAAAAAGTGCTGTCACCAATCAGTCCATCTCGTAAGGTGGTTAGTAATTTCTCCTATGACCATGAAATCAAAATATTTTATTTCACATAGGCCTGCATGGGCTCTTCGAGAAAAGGTGTACAGTTCGGGTTGGTCGTTGCCTATGGAGAAGAACCGGCAAGAAAGTCATGGAAGCCCATGTCTACCGCCCACCCACCGCATAATATACTCACACTCGCATTGATGAGCACGAGTTTCGTGCGAGTGGCAGCGTCAACAACCCATGGCATAATAACAAACGCATTTTCATTCATGTTTCGATGCATGCACGAATATGAACGTACAAATTAATTCAAATGTGGAGTTCAGTATTTCAACAGACAATTTATGAATGTTTTGAAAAAGACACCAGTCATACAATTCTATTTCCTTGTGCAGGTAAAACGCGAGAACATGACAATGGTATGCGAGTGTGCGGGCGAGTTCGCGCTCATGGTGTCAACCAAGGAGGTCCTGGCACAAATCAACACGTTCAAGACTATAGCAGAGTACTACAAGATGCCGCTACTCTCAGAACTGATTGAATACCACCTCAGCAATACGTGATATGATCTGTATTATTAAGTTTAAGATTAAGTGTAATTAAAATTGTTTTTTAATTAACATGTGTTTCAATATGATGTGAATGAGAAAATTGGTTTTGAAAGAAAAATAATAATTTTATTTGACTTGTGTTAAGTCACATAAGCATACACAAACAACTTGGTTATAATGTTACAGTTGTATCCCTCATGGCTGCGCTAGTAAAGTGTACAAGTTGAAAACCTTACAATTGACAATTTTTTATCCCGTTCGAAGAAACAACTAATTGGAACTGGGCATCCAGTTTCTGCCATTTCATCGTGCCCATGTAGGTTTATGTATGCGAATATAATTATATTGTAAAACTGTTGTGTTTTTTGGTGTACTATAAAGTATATTCTATATAAACTTGATTTGATAGTTATGTTTGGTGGCAGGGGAGGTCAGCTCAGTTGCCCCAATCTTATTATTAAATTTCATGCTCATACACATCTGTACCTAAAGGAAATTCATGTGCTTGTTAGTAGCATTTATTGGATTATTAGATCCAAACCACAGAAAATTTTTGATAGCATGTATATTACTATAAGGAAATTATTCACAAGTTAATTAAAATAAACAAAACATAAATAAATGAATTCAAAGTGTGCTTCTCTCATCATTTGGTGTTTGGCCTAAGCCTTTAGCTACTTCACTAATGCATAACCATTGTCCATCAGAACCTTCACGCCAGAGACTGACTTTGTTGTCTCCTCCAGATACAGCGAGGATATTACCAGTGAGAGACCAGCTCACGCTCCATACAACATCATCAAAAGTGTTCAGTATTGTAGGGGTCCAGGACACATTATCATCACTGGTCCAAATTACAACCCTCTTGTCCTGGGAACAGCTGGCAATCATAGACCTTTGGAGACCCAGAGATGGAGCCCAAGCTACATCTCGCACCCAGTCCATGTGCATTTCTAGTCTGTTTTCTTCTACCCATTGGTCACCTGTTTCCCTCCAAATCTGCAATGGAAATTTGGTTTGAGCGACATATTTAATTAAAGTATTCATAGAAAAGGCTTCATAGCTTAATTCAATTAATATTACATCATTGTTTGTACTATGAGAATATCAACAAAATAGAGTTGTACTCACCTTGATCAAGTTATCACATCCTCCAGTAACTATCCTCTTTGATGCCTCCTTATTGCTGAGGGGGTCCAAGTTCAAGTCGGCGGAGATGGCTGGGCACCAGCTGACAGAGTTCACTCCGATGGCGTGTGCTCCTGGGATCTTCTTCACATCCCAGTTGCCGCCGTCCTGTGAGTATGTTAAGATGGACACGGAGCCGTCGGAGCTGCAGCACGCCAGGATGAGCCCATACTCGGCGGGCGCCCACGCAATAGAGTTCACGGAACTCTCATGTCCGGTATATTCATACAGTTTCGTCCACTCGCCAGATTCCTTCCATATGATAACTTTCCGGTCATAAGAGCATGACGCCAGCAGGTTTCCGTACTTAGGATGGGCCCAAGCGACCTGCCACACTGGCCCGAAATGTCCCTTAAGATCAGCAGCAAGGGTTTGTGTACCACTCTTGATGTCATAAATTTTGACAGAATTATCGGAAGAACACGTCGCAAGCCTCAACCCGTAGTAATCCAATTCGGCATCGTGTATCATGTCTTCATGACCCGTATCGATTGTGTTTAGAACAGTAATCATTTTTAAAATATTTATCAAAAAACACAAAATGAACAATATTATAACCGCGAGTAGCTTCCCAGCTGTCAAACGGTTGACGTGGAATTGAAGTTGCCATAGAAAACGGAAAAAGTGACGACTTTACCTCTGACGCATGACGACAACCAACATAGCTGAATACAAACAATCGAATCGACACCAAATCGAATATAATTATTTTTCGACTTTCTGGTTTTTGAACCGAAGAACGAGCAAAACCCTATTCACAGATCCGATCGGCATGGTAGACGAACAGAAATGAATTAATGGAAATAAAATAAAATGAATGTGGAATATAAATGATCTTTAATGAGTATTTCTATAAGATTTACTATAGAATAGACTGAATTTCCGTCTAGTAACTATAAACATATTTAAAAACAATTAACAATGAGATTATTAATAAATGGATCCGCAACGCCTCTTGTTTATGTTATAGTACAAGATACAAGATATGGTCGTAGTTCCAACTATGGCCACGCGCCATAACATCCACGGAGTAGTATTTTGTTGAAGAGACAATTTCTCCTTTTTCTGTTGATATGCTGTCCCTGGATGGCAGAGCCGGTACACCGTCTACCCAAATAATTTAAAACATTGACTTGTACTAATATGTGAGGGTTACCACGAAAACTCGTGTAAATATTTATGCAGTGGTCAAAATAATAGTAAAACTTTACATGCAATACGTATACGTACTTCAGACAAAGCCTAAATTAGTTAAAATCACTTTTATTTTTGGTTCGATTGCACTTCCGACACCAAATAGCTGTCGGCAGGATTGATGTCTTCATATCGAATCACAATTGAATCGAATACTCGATTTCGGTTAAGTAAATATCTATTAGAGGACTTTTTCGATAGGACTGTCGATCGATTGGATTTGATGGCTAATCGAGTGGTTGTGAATAGCTAGGCTGCTGTTAACTAAAAGAACCCTGTGTAGGTATTGTTGGCAACAGCTGCCAAAACAATGTATGTATTTGTTTGTTGACAATATTTTTATTGAAATAAATCATTGATTAATTACAATAGAGTCAATGTAATTTGCTTCTGTATTATTATATCATAATAATTCAAATTCACTTATTCACTGCCAAACTTCAAAGTCGCGGTGACTTTGAGTTTGCAACATTTAGCTTAAAATGTCATGTTATAAAAAGTTTCTAACAAATCTGAAATTACTGAATACGAAAATACTAATGAGCTAATACACTGAAAATAATGTTAATTAGTTGGTATACAAAATAAAAAGATGTCTGTAAAGGAAGAAGGATTTTTTTTCAAAGTTGAACATCTATTAAATCAAGACTATCGTGGAGTGAATGTAAGTGCAGCTAAAGAAAATGTCATACAAGATTTCTGATGATTATCACCAAACTATTACTTACAGATAGCTGTTTACGCTCTGGCGACTGCTGGCTTAGCAGTATCCATACATAAAGTTCGACCGGTACGTGCCCTGTTTATCTTCGGTTAATAATATTAATGATATTACATAATAACATTTATATTTAAATTTAATTAGGTTAGCAAGTTCTCTAAGGCAAGTGCAGTTCCTGAACATTTTATAAAGAAACATGAGACGCTGAAGGGTACCTATGCGGGTGTGCAGCATTCACCACTTCGTGTTTTGGTTAATCATAGAGCCCCTATATACTTACCTATATGGCATACGCAGAAACCGCCACTTCCAGTCAAGGTTAGTATTATGTTTACAACAATACCATTGATTCAACCCGGTTGGGTTGGTGCCAACACATTTATGAATGATCTGTTTTGTTTAGTTATGGGGAGTAGAGGTTGCAAGTGGAAATGCAGTGAACTGGCTGGAATGTGTGGCCAAAGGCCAGAAATTATCATTGACACTTGTTGCAAGAGAAAATGATGAGATAGTCTCCAAAGTATTGTTGCATTTACCACAACAAAGGGTAAGGATTTTTCAGAATTTGACCCATTTGTAAAAATATTAAAAAAAAAACAGTAATATTGTGTAGATACACCAACTTGTAATTTTCTTGAACATTGTTTTTTTTTTGATCCCTATTAAATGTCGGTCATTTTAAATTCAAAAGTAATTATTATTTAAGTGTTATAATTATAATGTAACGCTTTTATTTCAGAAAAACAAAATTGAGACCATAGACATTGGAGAAAGGCTTGTGGATCTTGGTTTTGCTAAAACTTTGGTGCCCAAAAACATCAAGAAAAATACTATTGAGTCTAAGTTGGCCCCAGCTTTATTGTCTGCTGAAGCTCGGGCTAAGAACTACCGGCAAGGCATCTGGTCTGACAATCTTCCACCTTTACCTTTTTATACACTGTACTGGAGAAAGGGATCACAGGTCGCTGAAGTAGTTGTGACTGTCACAGCCAAGAAATTGCTCCAACTTTTATTAATAGCTTCTCAAGGTATCATTGGCGGAGCAAAGAAATTAGCTCTCCGACCCTTCAAAGCGACCCCGAAACAAGTACAGACTACATGAAAGCATTTATTTTTGAGCGTTATTACTTACATCTAGTTAGTTTGTACCAAATGCATTACAATAATGGTAACTATTTAGGTATTCAGAGACTAGAGGTGATACTTCCATTTTCTAAAAATGTCCAAAATATTCATCTCTTTTGTATATAATGTTGGCAATAAAATGTTACTGTTAATTTACTGTAGTCTTATTATTTAAATCAAATACATAAATTGTAAAAAAGCACTTTATTCAAATTAAATATTATATATTACATTAAAATATATATCTTAATTAAAATAGCAAAAGGAAAAGTACAGCTAAACAATCTATTGAAATAAACCTTCCAACCATTATTTGTAATGATGATAACACCTTAATTTCGCCCTAATATAAAAATAAATCGTCACTTCAAATGTAAACAAATGTACAAGGTAATTTACGAAAAAATACTGTTTCGTTTCAAATAAACGTCGAAGTAGGTATCATAGTGGCGGATATAAAAATACAAAAAGCAAGTCTGATCCCCAGATCCTATGGAGTTGACGCACCAGTATTAAAAAGATCGAAAAATATATAGTTGGTGGGTGTTGACAGGGAACCCTACGCGCTTTGATATATGGCTATTGGATGGCAATCCTGATATAACTCATAGTGATAGATATAGGAGCGCGTAGGGTCGTATGTTACGGGCCTTAATACTTGATATTGCTCGCGTTGTACATGGAGCGGGTAGGGTCCGGTCGGTGCGGGGGGCGGGGGCAGCGGCGCGCGCGCGGGCGGGCGTGGCGCCGTCAGAGCAAGCTGCAGCGCGACAGCCACGACGTGGGCTTGCGTTGCTGCTCGTTGGCACGGATCTGGTGCGCGCCTGACCTCGCGCCCGCTGGGTTACTCGCCTCCTGGATACACACATTCATAATATGATTAGTTTACAGTAAAATTATAGTAAGTTCCTACAATAAATCTTATTTAAGATGACCAACGGCAATAATATTACAGCAAATGAAATTACTAATAACTAAGTTCGTATGGAATGTTAAACGCCAAAACACCTCGATGATACTGCACAAAATTATCAAAGTGATTTCAAGGTAACAACAGAAAAACATTAAGATACTGGTACAAAAGTAAAAGTCAGTCTCGACAGCATGATGAATTGATGATATATTTATTTAAAAGCTGTATATTTACAATTTAAAGGGTAAAATGAAGCCCGGGTTTGAGGCAATTTACCAGGCCACTCAGAAAGTATTGCGATAAATAGTTTTTATATATGGGAGACTGGCCAGTTAGAATCTTTTTCGAAAATATGATTAATTGTAAGTAAAAATATGTGTGTTCCATTTTCAAAATTTCCCTCCACATTTTTTGCGAGCCAATTCAAAGTATCGTGTCTTACTGAAAAATGGATCTGCGCCGGGAACATTTTAGAGCTATGATTTTTTACGATTTCAAGTGTCGCCTGAAACCGGATGAATCGTTCGATAGACTTCAAATGGCATTTATGGATGAAGGCCCCTCCAAGGCAACCGTGTATCGTTGGTATAACGAATTTAGGCGCGGTCGACCAACCTTGGGGGATGAAGAAAGAAGCGGTCGCCCTTTGACGGCTATTACGGAAGAAAACGTGCTAGCAGTGAAAAATTTAATCCAAGATAATAGGCAAATTACATATCAGGAGATTCAGCACATATTAAAGATTGGATCGGGAAGCGTTCACGAGATTCTACACGGGCATCTTCGCGTGAGGAGGATAGTATCGCGCTGGGTGCCGCACTTCCTCACCGACGCTCAGAAGCAGGCCCGGGTGGAATGGTGCCGTGATATGCTGAACAAATTTGAAGCAGGCTCGTCTCGGCGTGTTTACGACATCGTAACAGGTGCTGAGTCCTGGATTTATCAATACGATCCAGAAACCAAGCGCCAGTCGACAGTTTGGGTGTTTCAAAATGAACCAACGCCTACCAAAGTGAAGCGATCTCGAAGCGGGGGGAAGATTTTGATCGCCAGCTTTTTTAATTTGACTGGCCACTTGGCCTCAATTCCCTTACGAGATCAAAGAAGCATCAACGCCGAATGGTATACTACCAAATGTTAACCAGAAGTTTTTTCTGTTGTGAGCAACAAGCGACCAAACACAGGGCTCCGCGGACTACTGCTCCACCACGACAATGCGCCTGCACACACCGCGCTCAAAACGAGGGACTTCCTGGACAGTACACCAGTCAAACTCCTGGGTCACCCTCCTTACAGCCCTGATCTAGCACCGTGTGACTTCTTTTTATTTCCAAAAATAAAAAATCAGCTCAAGGGGATACAATTTTCGTCGCCGGAAGATGTGCTGGCTGCGTTCGAGCAGGCTGTAAACGAGGTGTCTGCGGCGGACTGGAAAAAGTGTTTTGAAAACTGGTTCAGACGCATGAATCTTTGTATAGAGGCTGGTGGAGAGTACTTTGAAAAGATTTAATAAAAATATATGTACCTGTAGAACAATTTTTTTTAGTGTCGCAAAACTTTCTGAGTGTCCCACGTAAATGTAGTTTTTTCCTTTACAAAATAGGCAGAATGCAAGCTCAAAAACTCAAAGCATTTATATCAATTAGACCATTACAGGCACTTTTGAATGTCAAAACACAAAAAAACGAAGCTACATTCCACAGGGCATAATAACTTGTGAAAGTACTGTAGTTGCCCATTCAAAAGCCATGGACACTCTTTTAAATCAATATGTTGTTACAAAATCTGCACGCGACTGCACGCTTCATGTTACCCAAAAATTGTATTTTATCTTTGAGTCGTGTTATTAAAATAAACACCAGCCTTCACAGACAAGATCCGCCTTATTCCAAGGTTTGTCTTTGAATAAGGTCTAAAGTAAACTATCGAACCAGTTATCGTATTTCAAACCTTATTCCGAATAGGGAAAGTTCTAAATACTAGCATTTAAAACCGGCCTAAATCATAAGTTTTGTATGGACATGGTACACATCCGTTCTGCTATCCGCTACTGAACGAATGCGTTAGGCATCTCTATACAAAACTGGTGTTTTTATGGACAAAATCTGAATTGAGCTGAAAAAGTGTAGTTAGGCCTTAAGTTAGAATAAAGTTCAAAATGCAAAAATAGGCTAGATGGCTGAATCTCAGCACATTACATATATTGTGTTTAATGTATAAACTTTGCCGTCAGGATATTTTTGTAATACCTACTGATTTAGAAAATACTTGTCTGTGATGACTGGTAAAGACCTAGATTTCAGCTTTAGAAAATCAGCTCAAAAATTAATGCAAACATCATGCACTTATTTAGTAGGAAGCTAAAATAATTTCAGTAATGCTAAACAATAAACACAGCGCAACAAAAAAAACGAACGCCTAATTAGTGAACTCAATATTTTACTGTTTTGCCATTTTAACTAAGAAGCGAACAAAAAAGACGACACTTAGAAAAACTAGTACCGTATACTCGGATTCATTACCTTCTGTTTTCGTAAAGAATTGCATGAAACAAAAGAAGAAGATTAAAGTGGGGAGAAAAATATTGATACCTACTTGCTATGTAAAATAAACATAACATCACGACTGTATTCTCTGAAGGGTTAGGCAGAGCTGTACCTATAGTTCACCCATAGTTATACATAGTACACCCATATTTCGCCCGTTATGTTTTAGGTCCTATATTATGATAGGGGGTGAGCCTATAGCCACCTCATCGATCACAAAACCAGACTGCGCTGCATTCCTGATGGAAAAACCCAATAACCCTTTGCCCAAACTGGGAATCAAACCCAGGACCTCTAGATCATCAGTAGTGCTTCTAACCACTAGACTAACGATAAGACCGTCGATACGTAAGTAATGTGTTCACTATTACATCAACTAGTGAACTGTTAATTAGGCCTTTGAGTTGTTTTATCGATCGCAATCATACCTCGGCAATTGTCAGGGTCAGCAATGTTTAAACGAACTAGGTTGTACACTTGTTAACAAGTGTGTATTGTATCTTACGCATCATCATTTATTGACACTTTATTGTTTACGTATTGGGAAACAGTTTTCTCAGTATTTTGGTATATTGCCTAACTAAGTACATGACATAAATCTTTAGTCGCTTTTCGCGAAATGTAGCCAGGGCGAAATATGTAAAACTATTTTATGTATAAATACAACTATTTTATGGATAAATTACTGTTTTACATAACAGGAAAACTATTAAATATTTAAGATCAGTTAGAAAGAGAGGACTAGTTTTTGTTTGATTACGAAAGTACCTACCGTCTCTTTCTTACGGCTAGCTGCAATAAACAGGGCTTCATAATTTAAATTCCACATTTAGCACATATTTGGACGTGCTAGTCACGTTGACGTTCAGTTCTCATCACTGTAATTTATTCAGTAGGTGGTGTACGAGATCGCAAATAATTCGCACTTATGAATAAGACCTTGATTCAATTGTTACACACAGACCAATGTACCTAAATAGTAGTAGCATATTTGGTGAAAGTTTTACATTTATTTTTTGGATGTATTTATTATTAACCAGAATTTTAAAAAAATATTTAATTATACAGATTATGAATAAAACTGTAGTAAAACTCTCTGTAAAATTATAATAGGATTTTAAAAATAACTAAATGACAGAATTTACGAATGCGTAAATTAATGACTAATCAATTCATGTTAAGAAAAGTAGATAAGTATGTACTTATTAGCTATACTATACACTTGTTGAATCATTTATACGTAAGTATGTTCAACAGCTGCAATCTGCATCATTCATTTGACAAGGCTATTCATATCAAGCCATATTTTACAATGTATTGCAACTACTTCTAGTGCTGTGCTGAATGACAAAACATGCCAGTCCATCATATATTTACATTCTTGGCCAAATAATACATAGGGTGTATGTATTATGACTGTTTAACTAACAATCACAGTGCTTGTAATGTGGTTCCGTTCCCTCCTGATAAGAAAATACCATGACTCAAATAGTTCCCTGCTTGCAAGCAAAACATTCTAGTTTTCCTTAAGAGGCATACTTGGCAATTAATATTATGTCATTAAAATAGTATAGGGGTATATTTATATTTGGCAGAGCTCATCAATCACTTAATAAACAAAGAAGACATTTTGTTCATACAATCTTTTTATATAATGTTTGTGTTGTAGTGTACACACTAAATTCTATTATGAGAGTAGGGGAAACTACAGTACAAAGAGTGTGATGTATAACACACTGCTCTTTCTTTGTCCACATCATAAACTTGCAAATTGCAATTTTCAATGTGTTTGAGTTTTATTTCTTATTCTGTAAAAAGAGTAAATTGCCCATACCTGTTTTTTCTCCATCTTTGCCTTGATATCTCTTGCTAGGGTATAAAACGCTGACTCAACATTTAAGGAATCTTTTGCTGAGGTTTCTATAAATTTAATCTGATATTCTACAGCTAACTGTTCACCTCTTTCTTTTGAAACCTAGAAATATAAAACAAGTTATGTTAGATTCGCTTAGGGGTCACGGCAGACCAAGGAGAAGATGGCGGGACGCCATGGATGACTTTCTCGTTAAATGGCGAGCAGAGGAGCGAAAACTTGAAGGATGCGGGGAGGCCTTTGCCCGGGAGTGGGACAGTTCAGGCTAATAAAAGAGATTCAATTGCATTGTTTAACGGGCTGGTGTCCGCAACTCCACGTCTAAAGCGCGTATTTTGCGTACTGATTAAATTTAGATTCAATTAATCATGGTTTGAATGGATTATAGTTCATGATTTTGTAATTTGACATGTATAATAGTTAACTGGCTTGTAAGCTGTTCTCCCAGTTAATCCCCAGTTATTCTTATCAGTAGATAAAATACCGCCAAAAGCATGAGTCACGAGTGTGATTGGAATAACATTTACAATTCCATTTGCCACTTATCAATACCAACATAATATTATTGATAACACATTAATGTGTCCATAGAGCTCAAACAGTAGGAAAAAATATTACTTTCATGGTATTATCAACATACACTAAGTGTATTTATAAATTAACTGACAGTATTATCCTGTAATATTCAATCAAGGTTGAAAGAGATTAATTGTTAACGATTAGGATGATTATTATTAGCTCTCTGTTTGTTGTAGTTCAAATTCTAGTCAAATTAATATGAAACAGCAAAAGCTTTATGATGTATTGATTTTGAAGATGAGCTATGAAATACACATTCATATTTAATGAGAGTTCATTGACCTACTCATGACCTTTCAAGTTTTACTTCCAAGTGGGCTTACTTTTATTTAGTAATAAACATGGAAAGATAAATTGAAGATCCATTCATTCTCATATAGGCAAGAGAAGTTCCAATAGTAAGTCTGCTCTTACCTGTCTTTTAGCTTCTAAGTCACACTTGTTGCCAAGAATCATCTTTTCAACATCGGCGCTGGCATTTTCTTCAATATTCCTGATCCAATTCTTTATATTTTCAAAGCTCTTTTCATTTGTAACATCGTAAACCAGCATTATACCCATTGAACCCCGGTAATATGCTGTTGTGATTGTACGAAATCTTTCCTGACCTGCAGTATCCCTGGAATGATCATATTCACAGTACAATAGAAAATTCTTTTTAATAAGAGTACAGAATGCAAGAAATTCTTATTGTTAAATTATTATTAGGTATGCACACAATCAATCATAATTATGTTCTAAATAATAATAAGCTGGAAAAGTTTCCCCATTTACATTATTATCACTTATAGACATATCTAGCACCATATAATTATATTATAAAATCACAGAGGTCAAGCATGACTATGAGACTAGAATTGCAGTGCAAATGTAAATTGTTGTTTTGTTCCCTGATTGTGTTACAGAACAACAGCTTGAGCCATTGTGTTGATAGTTTGAAGAAAGGAAGTGGGTACATTGTGCTAGTCTCATTACTCATTTACGATTGCAAAACTGGCCACTAGCTTTAACTTGGCCGCGCCTCGTAACAGGTCTGGCTCTGTTTCACTAACAAAAAGGAACACAACAAATAAACCCAAAAATCAACTCACCATATTTGTAATTTTACTTTTTTTCCATCGAGGTCTATCGTACGAATTTTAAAGTCGATACCTGCAACCAACAGTTCAGTTATTCGGGAGTCAACTAATTAATTAGTGTGTATGATGTCATGAACTCTCGATTCATTTAATTCGATAAGGGCTCCATTTATCGAGGCGCCGCGCCCTATCCGCCACAAATATGTATGACGATAAAAAATAGACACAATGAACATGGAAACAAAAAATCTTGTTCATGACAATATACGTAAAAAATTATCTTACAATAACCTTTGGTATAAAGACTTGAATCAAAGTACTCACCAATTGTCGATATAAATGAAATATTGAACGCATCTTCTGAAAATCTGAATAATATAGATGTTTTTCCCACACCAGAATCACCTATCAAAAGCAATTTAAATAAATAATCGTAAGTTTTTGCCATTTTTTACAACAATCTGATTACGATACACATAGGTCTGCCATTCATTTGGCATTTTTGAGTAATCACTAGTGTTGTCAAGTAATTGCGTTGGAATTTTTCGTGCGCATTTAGCTTTCATGTAAAATCGATTTGCATTTTTAGAAATAGTTTACTATTATAAGAAGCAAAATGAATAGCGCGCACATAAAATACAATAAAAATTGAGTTTGAGAATGGTTTGTGATTCAAATTACTATCTTCATGCTAAAATTAAACTTTTTTTTTTACCATGGCATCACTGATTCTGGCTTCACTCATATGCTTCACTGACACCCGTATCTATAGTCAAGTTAAAGTAATTACCTGAGCTTAAGTACTACTTAACTTAATAATTTACTAACTTGTGCATTTTTTTTATGCAATAGACATAAATTTAAATGAAGTAAGAACCGCCAAAGAAAGCAAAGGTGAGAATTCTATCCTTTTACAGTTTTAATTTCAAGCAATTATTAAACTACATAATAAAAATCGTATCATGACATTTACTCAAGTAAACACTTTGACTTGTTTATAGATACGGGGGTTACTGTCTGTCAGTTGTTGACATTTAATGTGTTTGTGAGGACGCTTTCATTTATTGCATTTGCGGATGGATTTAGTTTTATTAATAATAAGTTCTAATATGAAGTAAAGAAACTTAGAAGCGTAAATATTTGAACTCCACAATGTTTTATCATGTGCGTGGATTACTTATACTTCTTATCGCACTATAAATTCACTTGTTTTGGAATAACTTTGTTTTGTAAACAATGTTTCAGATATCTTTAGAACACGAAATTCTTCTACACCCTCGGTATTTCGGGCCGCAGTTACTAGATATCGTAAAGCAGAAGTTATATACTGAAGTAGAGGGCACGTGTACAGGAAAGTAAGTGATTAATTTAATTTGTATTTTATAGGTTATGTACTGAAATAAATGTTAATATTATGTATTCATTATCGTTATATTGAGTTAAGGCTATATATAGTCAGAAGTCCTTATAGGCCTTAAAAATTCAGGACACTATTTTTGATCCATGCTATTCTATCTTCAGGTATGGTTTCGTGATAGCAGTGACTGCTATAGACAGCATAGGCGCTGGTCTGATCCAACCAGGACAGGGGTTTGTGGTGTACCCTGTCAAGTACAAGGCTATTGTGTTCCGGCCGTTCAAGGGAGAGGTTCTTGATGCTATTGTCACTCAAGTTAATAAGGTGAGTTTCTAATGTAGCCATCTTTCCATTCTTATTGTATCTACTATCTATGTTACTTGTATGTTATTATAATGTTGTAACTCTTAAGTTATTTTAGTAATGCACATTTTTGTTTTCTTCAGGTTGGAATGTTCGCACAAATTGGCCCATTGAGTTGTTTTATTTCTCATCATGTAAGTGTTTTTGATAAACATAATATTATATCTGTTAAGGTGAGACTAAAAGAAAAGTGGGCCCAGAACCAGGAATCTTGAAAGAGTTATGTGTTTTATTATGGCAATATTACATATTTTATTTATGTCTTCCAACATTAAACATCATGTAATGCTTTTATGGAGTGTGGAACCATTTTCTAAAAAGACTGCTCCACCACAATGTCATGTAAATTGGAAATAATTTGTTTATGGTCTGACAACATATTGCAAATGGAAAAGATTTATTATAAAATGCAAGAAATCTGTGATCACACCAAACAGCAGCTTTCTTGCCAGGAATCAATTTGGTTGAAACATATAAAATTGCCATTAGTAATTCGTTCATTCATCTACTGGTGCATCTAGCTTAGCAGAGTTCAACGGCACATAATAATAATTATGAGATCGTTTTTGTACGCTCGTAACCACGCGCTTTCGCCACACGCGCATCTTGTATTTTTGTAGAGTCGATTGTCACTAAAAATTGATATAATTCTTAGTATGAGAAAATATACTAGTGCTGACATAAATTGGTTCACGCAAACATGTTCATTCAAATGTTTGGGATGCATGCTCTTATAATACAAGGGTCCAAAAACGAGCTTACAAGCGCAGAATATGCCTGATCAATAACCGCCCTAATTTAATTGACTAAAATGTGCATGAAGGTGGCTACTTTTTCAGACGTTGTCCAGAAGGGACGAATTCACCGCTAATAATTACTCGCGAAGTCATACGCGTGTTGGCGAGGTACTGGCATAGAGTACTATTATTATAAATGGAATAGAGAGCCCTCTTGTCAGAGTTTTTGGCACCCCAGTTGCTACTACTGCCATCTGGTAGACCGCTCCTGAATTAATCCATAAAGGTCACGTGACCTCTACTGTATAAATACCTACATATCTATAGCTAGTATATATGGGCAAGATGTTTATATATTTAGGCAGGGCTAGCCTCTTCTGATTATTATTTGATAATATACTACTACATAGATATAGTTTCAGCAATAAAATATACACGTCATTCATTTAATTATTTATTTATTTTCTTTCTTATGCCTATTTTTATAATAATAATTTTGGGCTAAGATATGGTGAATAACGTTGCAACAAACAAGCACAAGAGTTCACAAATAAACAGTAAAGCGTCTATGCGCGCACAAAAAACTTATAAACTAGAGCGTCTTTTCGCAAATGTTTCCGATAATGATGCAAGGTATAATCTCAACAGAAATGGCGAGGAGAACGAAGGCCAACTACACACACTATCTGGAGTATTACAAACTCGAACAAAACAGAATATATCACAAAACGAGATAAAATCTACAAAAACGCGTATACGCAAGTCGTAGCCACTATTTGTGAAAATGACAGGTGTATGATTTTTTGACATGACTTTTTTTTGACGTTTATTATTTATTCTGTTCTGTGAACATTGAATGCAACAAGTTAATTGATTTATATTTAAAAAAGTTTTAAGTACTCCAATTAAAATAATTTGATAATCTAACTCATAGAAATAAATAATTTAAAAAATATATATTTAGTCTATTTACGATTTGAATGCCATCTAGCGGACTTCAGTGCACTAAGGTGATTTATTTCGAGGAGCGGTGTAACAGATGGAGCTAGTACCTTTCAAATATTAAACCACTACGTTATTGTCCCCCCCCCTGGGTACTGGGCGCCAATACATCGTGTCCAAAAACGTCGCGCGTAAATCGCGTGCACTTCACCTAGGGTTGCCATACGGTCGGAATTTTCCGGGCATGTCCGGGATTTTAGCTCAGTGTCTGGAATGCAGGGGGAGTTAAAAAAATCAACTATGCAAGTGACTATATCTACCTATAGGTAGTATATTGTAAATAGCGTTTATTATTCACATTTTAAGCAATAATATTCTACAGTAAATCTTACTCTATAAATATTTCTCTCTAAAAATGCTCAGTAGGGAATTATGAATTCAAGCAAATGCACGTTGTACACTCCTTTTGGAACGTAACGTAGGCGTGTGTAACGCGAGAGATTCACGGCGAATTCGCCGTTTCTGAACAAAGCCTTAGCATTTAATGACGGTTTTCTAGTGATCATTCAGTACCTTGAATATATCTGTTTCAGTCCATCCCAGCTGATATGGAGTTCTGTCCAAACGTGAACCCTCCGTGTTACAAGAGCAAGCAAGAAGACAACGTCATACAGGAAGAGGATGTTATCCGGCTCAAGATAGTTGGCACCAGGGTTGATGCCACAGGCATCGTAAGTATATAATCGTACTTTTTTTGTAAATTATGATCTGCCTAGGGCACTCGCACTAGGTGACAACCTCATTTTGTTACCATCAACAGTTTCGGAACACAATACGACTGTCTGTTGCGAAAAATACGCCGGGAAGGATGACGGCCACATCACTTTTCCTGCTTTAGTTGCGCGCAGCCATTTGGCTGCCGTGCAATCTTGCGCATTGCCTGCCGCAGCCAGACATCCTTGGCCGCTTAGTGCGCGGGCTCCAATATGTCATCACACATCGTAGTGGCTGCCGCAGCTAGGCTGCCTAGTGCGCGGGTGATCTAGTAAAATTTAATAAGATTTTTAGAATTTGCTTGAAATGTGCATTTATTTAAATTTAAAAACAAAAGCAGCCTCTGATTCAACCAGTTTTATATATACCTGCGATAGTCTAGAAGAAACCGTCAAATTAAAACTGGCATGGCACCATAAATCAAGATGGTGCCATGGCAGTTTTAATTTTGATAACACAAAAAAATTGTCGCAAAATTAAAGTTTTGTGTGGGTCAGAATGACAGGGTGGAATTGTTGCAGAAATGAATGTTTTATACGAAAGGAATGTACCAGTAATGGTTCAAGGGTAACATGGGACAAGGGTGATGAGACTTAGTGTTAATTAATTTGTGTTTACAAGCATTAAATGTATATTTTTTTCTTTTCCAGTTCGCCATTGGAACATTGATGGACGATTACCTAGGATTAGTGACACAGTGATTTTTATAAATATGGAATAAGTGTACAAAAATATTTTTCAAATAAAAACAGAAACATCACTTTGTAATCATTTATTTGGCATTCAAATAATAGGGTAAAATTCCATACACAATGTAACAAAAACAATCCATCAAAAATGATAAAATATTTGGACACCTTCAGTCTATTTGGGCAGTATGAGTGGTGGCATACAAGGTGTAAGGGACACCATTCTAAAACTGTTACCGCGTATTCAACACATCATTCTGAAATTCACATACAAAATTTTCCATACATTTTGACCATAGGTATTGCAGTTTTGTAGGAAACAGTGTTGTTTGTGTGTGTTTTTTTTAAATTAAATAACCGACGCAAATTTTCTATTTGGAGAGTTCAGAATGATGTACTGAATACGTAGTTTCCGTTTCAGAGGTTTCCCATCCACCCTCTATAGTGAATCACATGGTGTGTGCATGTCGATGTTTCGCTGACATTCATTATCCTATATTAAAGTAACTTACTTCTATGAGAAACAATTATAATTATTTGAAATATTGTCTATAAATTAGTGCTCAATGTTAGTCCACGACTCATGGTTGGCACAGAGCTGAGAGCAACTTGCTGGTGACATCGAAAACCCCCAAATCGTTACCGCCATCTTTCAATACTCGCGGATAAATAATTACATATTAATTTGATGATTAATGATTCTGGGAAAACCCCAAAAGTAGTCAGTCAGTCCTGTAGCAAACACTAGCGTTTCAATTGATAAATTGTGTTGTGAATACATCTAAGTGTTAGTTAATAACATTAAATAATTGACTAATAATAAGCTGAAAACATACCGAATGCCAAATATTCCAATAATTTAATATAATTTCAGCCTCTATGATATTACGAGAATTTCACGTCAATGAGTATGCTATGTCTATAATTATTTACAAATGTCTAATCGGAATCCATAAAAGATAAAATATCCAAAGGGACGAATCAAAGTCTTTGGTTCACCAATTATATACAAGTTATCAAAATACAAAATTAAAAATAAATAGAACCTAATCAAATATTGCTCGTAAATCAAAATATGGCATCTAAATAAATAATACTCAACATGAGATCAGAAACACAAGCTAAGCAACTCCTGGATATATGTAAAGGTGAGAATAGACGAGAGCATTTACTTATAACAAAACATTGAGCCACTCTTGTGTCTCACCATTTCAAGAATCTAACAAAGAGCACGACCCTCGACGTTTTGTTACAACTTGATGCTGCTATCAAACGAGCGAATATGACTTGTAACATTTCATAAAACAAAGACACGATCGCGGCCAAAAAGTGCACTCGGGAGTTGAAACGCAAAATGGAAAGCAATGTTACAGGTAATGCTCACTTGCCGTGAGCATTACTTCGCACATCGGCGCTAGCATTCGCGGTATTGTTATTACATGGAAATGCTCGACAAAATGCTCTAGTGTATACTCATCTTATGCACCAAAGGAGTCCAAAGTAGCGCATGTCCTCTATAATTATATAAGAACAAGGTATAATAGACATATCAATATTATGCGACAACATGTCCATTTATAACAAAGGGATATCTTTTCTCAATCAAATTTAATTTGCTACGATTTTGTTCCTTAATTTAAATTTTAAGTTACACACCAACACAATTCTGTTTATCGGTACAAGAACGGATACGGATGGGACTGAAAGGATCTAGATGAGCTTCAGTATGAAACACAGGTCATCGACATCCTCCTAATTTAAATTCAGATGTTGTAGCGGCAGACAATCGACTCCTTTCGCTAAAGGAACAAAATACGCAGCGTGTAATAACCTAGTGTACTTACATTCCAATTAGCTCTACTATACCAAATATATTTTTTATTATAATAAAATATTGAGACATAACATTGTGCAATATAGTGTAATATGCATGATAGAAGTTATACTTTGAAACAATCAGTAATTATTTTGCAGTCACAATAAATTTGCACAAATTGCTCACAGAATTTAATACGCCTAATAATGAATGCTGAAGCCGATAACACAGTATAACTCAATGTTTTAATTGATAAATACAATTTTTAGAGATACACAGGCTACGAATCAGCATCATTATGTCAGCTTTATACAAGGCACAAAACAAGAGTTCAGGATAAATATGCATTACAGGCAGACTCTACACAAGGTACTTATATCATTTTACATATAACTGGTATCTACTGGGACGATATTTGGAGCGAATAGACTAAAATAGGATACATTGTAGGAATCTGAAATGTTAGCAGAGATAATAGTGAGAGTACAGTCAGGAGTAAGAATACTTGGCTACTAAAGTCACATGAGCTTACACACTTCACTGTACAAGTTTCTGTCCGATAGGCACCTATCTCACAAGTTTCCAGTTGAACTATACATACAATAACAACTGACGCCCATCACTTGAACACTCTCGCTGTATTTTTACTCCTTCAGTTAACTGTACTATCCACTTAGTCACTAATACTATTAGTATTTTCTACAACAAAGATATTCGAGTATCGTAAAACGATGATTTATTACAGTGGGTTGGCTTAGCCGCGTGCATCGACATTTTATATAGTTCAGAGTTCACATTAAACACATATAGTTCAAAATGTCAATATAACAAGATCTTATACGACGATTAACACTACAGGGGAATAAGATTGATTACTACCTACCAGATAAATCTTAACATCAACGGTCAATACATCTAACTGCAACATTTAGTCTATCATTTTAACAGTAATAATACTGGTATAATTTTATTTTGAGGAATTAATAGATCGGAATATAACAACTATTACACAATAGTGGGTTAAAATTGTTTATCTTTACTGACTATGAAGGTATGTGGATTAATTTTGCTTCCCCGTCTTTCTGGCAACTTAAATCGTCCATTCTGTCACTCAAAACCGAACACCACTTGATCAGATCTGTTGCTGTGAAGTAAATGCTTATCGTTCACAATATATTTAACTAATTGTAATAAAAATTAAAAGTGTATAAGAGTGCGCGGCTCGCATAGTTACCGCGCTTGGGACAATTGAGCTAATGCCTTCCGCATTCAGATTCATTTACTTGTCACACTAAACATTCACTTCTTCATGGCTGGCATTCCCTCCCTTGTTCGACACGCGAGCGTATCTACTCCAAAGATACAATATTACTATCTCTAATAGACTTCTGTTA
The DNA here is from genome assembly GCA_964057025.1 of Standfussiana lucernea. Taxonomy (NCBI): domain Eukaryota; kingdom Metazoa; phylum Arthropoda; class Insecta; order Lepidoptera; family Noctuidae; genus Standfussiana; species Standfussiana lucernea. The sequence goes on from OZ059806.1 coordinate 4,385,530, forward strand.
ACGTATCCTTGGAGTGGACTTAACATCAATTAGAGAACGAGCTTCAACTACAACAATCACGTGATTTTCATTTAGATTTTACTCGACAAACTAAGTGGAAGACTCGAATTATGAGCTAATTTAAACATCTCGAAATTTAGTACTAATCGTCAAAATTTTAAGTACAAACCGCTGAATCGATTGAATCATATTTTTGAATTCGAGATAAGTTTCTGCGTGTTATAAAATCGATGTATTTTTTCAAATCACGTTGCGTGTGTAGTGTCGATCGCGAGTCGAACATTCCTGCGTGTAGTCCGCGGCGTCGCTGGCGTCGCGTCGCTCAACGCCTGACGTGGAAGCACTGGCACTAGGCGGCCGGGTGTCACGACGCCGCGCCGGCCGCGGCCACCGCCGGCGACACCGGCCCGCGCACCGCCTCGATGTAGTCCTTGATCAGTGTGGCGATCTGGTACGCCTGAACACGCAATAAAAAATGTTAATTATTATAAAATTACACGCGGAGGCTCGCTTAGCAAGGTCTATGAGGACTAGCCATTCCAATTTTCTAGCGCAAATCTGTCTTTTTTGCAGTCAAGAATTTTCTCACTGGACAGCCTACACATACCTGATCAGTAGAGAGCACTAGCTTGGCATGCTTGCGGTCTGCCCTGGTGACGAGCAGTAGCGCCCTGGGCGCGGGCGACACAGCCAGCAGCTGGTCGTGGTCGTGCGACACTAGCGCCGCGCGGGTGCCGCGTCGCAACAGCGTCAAGCCTCGTGCGTCCACCGCTAGCCACAGGGCTCGCGGCCAGTTCGATGTGAATGATTGCTGTGATGTAAAAAAAAATGTTAAGGATATTTTTAAACGTAAATTCGTTTGTATAATTGTAATCTTTTCAAAAAACAAACTGACTACAAAAAACAATAAACCGATTGAAAGTTTTACTATACTCGATCGCCATAGGATAATTTTGTGGAAGAAAAAAATCATGTGATAATCTCCATGGGAGTTAGAAAAACAATTCTTTGATACACTTACCATAACATCGAAGATGGTGGCCCTGGTCAAGGGCCAGGAAGACGCCAGGGTCAGCGCCCTCTGCATGGCGGCAGTGGGCGGCGTGCCGCGCAGCGCCAGGTGGTGCAGGCGCACGGCGGGCGCGGGCAGCGCGGGCTGCGCCAGCCGCGCCGGCAGCACGGCGCCCGCGGCCGCCGCGCACTCCTCGCCGCCGCCCGCGCACTCGCCCTTCACCACCTGCGCGTGCAGCGCCGCCAGCATCACCTAAGCACATACATTTATTGTTATCGAATTATGTGGAGACAAAGGAATCTGATTGAAAATTATTAAAACCTTTTGTAAACCCGACTTCCAACTCCGGACTTGGTCTGTCAGATTACCTACTAATATATCTGTAAAGTCCAGTGTCCGGAGACCAAGAAAGTTTGACAGTGTCTATATTTCATAGCAATAAGAGCGGTTCTCGTAGTTCGAGTTTTACTAATATATTTTAGTAGAATTGGCCGCAAAATAGCGCTATCACTTACAGCCTCGTCGGTCTCTATAGGAAGTCGATCGTGTCGCACAGAGTGTAGAACTTGGTAGTACAACAGTTCCATTTCGGCGGCACATGACGTCTGTAGTGGACGCTCGCCCAGAAACAGGCGCTTCTTGAACACCAGCCTAACAAAAAAAGAAACTAGTTATGAACTTGTTATCAGAAATGTTAACATTGACAATGGTTACATTAGACGCAAGACGATATCTTCGTGGTGGATGACTCAGGTGGCTGTCTCGACCTCTTACAAATCCAAGTCTTCCCTACTAAACCTTAAGCAAGTTGACAAGAAACATAGTCCAAATCAATATAGACTAGTTTACCTGCAAGCTGCAGCAGTAGCGCCGGCCTTCTCCCACCGCGCCAGCACATCTCCAACTCGCTCGCTGCCCGCCAGCGCTCGCTCACCCGCGCCCGCTGGCGTCGAGTTCGCGCACACCTCGTATAGGGCGTAACCTGTGCACAACGAAACCAAAGTTATGGAAGAAGTACATCGAGTTAAAACAAAATAAGTTTTGCCGGCCAGTGTTCAAATTGTATGTACATTGGGCAACGGGTGCATGATGTAACTAATGAGGTAAATTATACAGAAGTAGAATTACCAGGACATTTTGCATAAACAAGGCTGTTTGCTTTTTTATTCGAATAGGAAGGTAGGCAATGCCCCATTGCCAACGAGAACGCACATAGCTAGACTATCTATACTCGGTCAAGAGAGACGAGAACTGTGTCATACAAATAACTCGTTTTTAGTTGCTAGCGCTACTGGCTTCTCGCTGGCGATGGGGCAGGTGGACCCAGGCCCTGCAATTTGCAGGTCAGGCTATTTGTTAACAAAACATGATTCGCGACCGTAACACGTATGTATGTATTTACAGAATTATAATCATTAAAATCATCAAAACAACCCTCGTAACTTAATTTAAACCCTATGAATGACTATTTCATAAAAAAGTGCTTAATGTACTGACCTGTAGCAGCATCGCTAAGTCCGATCTTCTCCCTGAGCATGGCGACGAGATGGTCTGCGGTGGCGGCGGGCCCGAACACCAGGCCGTGCTGCTTGCCGTCCAGCAGCAGCACGCGCACGTGCATGGGCCGCCGCGCCGCCGCGCACAGCACCTCCTCCCTGGACGGCGCCGCCAGGCGCCGCGGCACTTGGGCTATGCTTAGAGCGACCTGGTCGAGATGACATTTTTCGTTAAAATTCGGCTTAAGATAATTTTGACATTTACAAGCCTATATTGTGATACAACGTTGACGATCGCGCCTACACCCTGCGAATCAACCGTACTTTTTTTTTCACTGTGCAAATACGTGTGTGTGCGAGCGGCGTTAAAACGTTAAAAGGTGTAAACTTTTTGAAAACAAATTGAATATTCCGCTGCCAATAAAACACGATTTGGTTCATTGCGGAAGCTAATTTTGCAAGCTCTTATACGCTTTAATGCTTGTTAGTATAAGCAGCAATAAATTTAGTATAAACGACACTAGCGGTACTGTCTTTTAAGTTGATTTAATGGGGAAGGTAACAAACTAATGGCGCTAGCATAGCCAGTTCCAAACATCATGATTGGTCAGATTGGGACCTAGCTATGGTCACGCCATCTACAATGAGTTATGACCGACCTTCCCCATTCAGGAAATATGTTATTTTTTGTTATAAAATGTTGGAGTTGGTCTTACCGTCGTACGGACGCGTCCGTCAGACGTTGAAGTGATAATATTTACAGAAGGGATGGTGGGCACTGTGGACAGCATTGTAAGTTGGTTGATGTAAAGGATGATATGGAGGCCAATGGGCTATCTGTTGAGCAATTATTAAGGTCAAGCAAAGCGGTCGTTAAAGGTTAAAAAACCTGTTTGGGTAGATTTAAAGTGTTTTTGTGGCATCTCACCAAATTAATTATGTCGCAGGTCAAAAAGGGTAGTTTTATTTATGGGTGCGATTTGATTAAAAGCAATTTTAAGCCTGGTTTTGCAATTTATAGGAGAAAGTTTAATACATTGTTATTTCGATTCTTACAGTTGTGATTTTGGTTTAAGTATATATGTAGTTGCTTTATTTACAATTTTGCATGTCAGTTACATCTGGCTTTGCGGTCCCATTCCTTGTGAGCTCTCGTGGCAACAGTACATAAGACATTGTAGGTTCATACCTGCTCCGCCCGGCGTGCGAACTTGCCCTCCTCGCCGGCGTGCAGCGCCGTGCCGCGGTAGCGCAGGTGCGCCAGCAGCAGGCGCCGCAGCGGCTTGGCGGGCGGCAGCGCCGCGCCCACGGCCGCGCACAGCAGCGCCCAGTGACGAGCTGACACGCGGGATGAAGGCTCCGGGTGGTCTGTCGTCTGACGAATACGCCACACATTAATCTTATGGCGTTTGAATTAGTGGGAAAGTAGTTTTGCAACACTGTTTCAGCAACACGTTTTTTCTTGCGGGTAACTATGTTGCTGGCACCATTGAATATTACAGTGTTGCTGGTAACGATCTCGCAACATTTGATGTTGCGCAATTGATGCGAAGCTTTGTTTTCAATAGATGTAGTAGTAAAAGAACTTTCGAAGAACAGCTTCAGAGGACAGCAGCCGTCCGGATAGATAAACGACTAAGGGAGTTTCGTCTTATCTTGTTTCCTTACCTGCTTGATGAGCTGCATGTACAGCTCGCACAGCAGCGTGTCCTTCTGCAGACAGCGCTGCAGCAGCGCCTGCGCCAGCGCCACGCGGTCGTCGCTGTCGGCCTCGTGCGGCGCCACGTTGTTGTTGGCCAGGTTCGTGGTGCTGCCGTCATGCGTCGCCGTTAGCCCCGCGTGGCTCATTATGTCCTGTGGAGGAGTTGAGAGTTCAATATAAGGATATGATTTCCAAGACGAGGGGCTCGTGGTTTGGTAACAGCTGCTCGCGTCTATCTATCAAAATCATAATCCGTTTGCCGCGGTCATCCCGGTCGGAATGGGTGACCAATACATTTTCGTATCACGGGAAGTACGTTAAGCCATTGGTCCGGGCTGTCACCTTAGCCAGATACCGAAAGTACTTCCAAAGGTTGTGAATGTCAGATAGGATTCCCAGTAAAATACTGGTATTCTGTTAGATCGGACTAGACTGAAACATAACCTTAAAATAGTTGGAAAATCGGCTAAGCAAATCATGATGATGTGTGTACCTTGAATATCTGCATGGCAGCCACCTCCTCGGCCTCGTTGAGCTTGGTGAGCGAGTGCGGCAGACTGCGCGACCAGCTCCAGTAGCCGGCCGGGAAGCTCTTGTAGCTCTCGCCCTGGCTCTCCGCCGCCATGTCTAGTCGCATCTTCTCGAGCCTGTGCTTACTCAACCTGATAAAAAGTTTTTAAGTTATAATCTTCCCACATTTTTCAAAAGTGTTTCTGGACGTATATCCAGAAGCGTAGACGTTGCGTTCACGCCGCGTGGATGCTTCTTATATCGACACGCTAAGTTAGCGTTGACAATGCGTTTGCGCAACGTCTACGTTGAGTATATGTTCAGCAAACGCCTATGCAGAATTTACCGTCAGATTTGTTGCATAACTCGCATTGGAAAATATATAACGGAACTTGTATGTATTAAATCTTTGACTACCAACCTTCGAAGTGTATTCCTCAAGAAATTTCCAGCAGTAGCTTCAGTGGGTCTCCTGAGCATGCCTGAGTCGACCAAGGCTCGTCTGGCACTCTTGAGCGCAGCGGCCAAGCGGGACCGCTCGGACGTAGGGGCCGCACGTCTTGGAGGCTCATCAGCCAAGCCGTTAGCGAGCACCGGGCTGTACGCTGCCATCAACCAAGCCGCCTCGTTCTTTTGGGGAGACTCCAGTACGATGCACCTATAGGATTCAATAAAGAGATCAGTCTTGATATAATAAGGAATATCAACAAAGTATCGCAGACTAACAGCTAGGTATAGTCGGTGCGAAACAAGAGCACGCGTTTTGAGACTAATATCAATGACGTGAGCTCGTGAAATGCGACAACTATACATAAAGGCACATGGAGCGTTGGCTGCAGAGCAGAGTTTTGGGCTATAGCATTTTTTTTGCTGGCAACATTTTTTTACCAAGAGTATGAGCTGGCAACATTTGCCACCGAGAGAGACGCAGTCTTCTCACAGATGACATTGCAAGCTGTGTGTTATGGTTCTTTTGGCGCTGGAATGACGTTGTCAGGAAAACGCCGTTGATATTTGTGAAATTATCGGTGGATATTTTATCGAATAAAAAAGATGGCGGCGTTAGCTCCGACCATAGTGACGCGCCAAAAGAAACCATGAAGCACTCAATACGTCCTGCTTTTTTGTTCGTTTGGTTAGTTTATCTTCAGCAGCAGGCATTTCGTTACGTTCAAGCGGTTATACCCAAGTCTAACATACCGATGTCCCTCCTCCGTCCCTTGCTGCGTGACATCTCCGTCATCATTAACAACATACCGGTGTCCGTCGTGCTGGCCGTGGTGCGTGAGGCTGATGGTGAGTCCGTTGTCCACGGGGTCCATGAGAAGGGCGGCGATGTTGCTGTACGGGTACTCCGCGAGGACCACCTTGTCCGTAGGACGAACGAGGACCACGCCTTCGGAACCTACGCCGAGGAGCACGTTGGGACCTGACGGGGAAATATGTTAGTTTTCGGACGCGTGCTTATTAGATCAATTGTAAGATTAAAGGTTAACGCAAGCACTGCACAAGATCAGCATCGGCCCGTCAACCTGGCGTCCACAGATTTCAGCATGGAGTTTCGTGAAAGAATTCCGAGAGGCTCGAGGGATCCCGTGCAACACTTATAAATGTGCATTCAACATGATAAAGATCGAATCACTCAAAGTAACTACCTATTGATTCCACAGTAAAGACATTCTACTTACACAATACATTGCTGTTTTGTGCACTGACAAGTGACAACCCGTCATCAAAATATAATAATCGTGAAAAAATCAGAATATCAGAAAACTGTGACTATTATATTATTACTATTATTTCCGCTTACCATGTGCCCAGTAGCCCTTGTAGGTGACCGGGAACAGCGTGACTCCATACAGTGGGTACTGCATCACGCACGACAGGTACAGCGCCTTCGCAGTCAGCTCCGCTCGGCCCGCGCCGTACTGACGGTGCGCTTGCGCAAGGATGTTCGCCTGGTTGGAACAGAACATATTTTAGCCCAGTATTGTCATATTGAATATGCAGACCATGAATGTATTCAATGAGTGACCATATCGTCTATAATGTATATTTTAGGGAGAATTTTCATGCCAACTTACATTATTATAATGTTTTAGTCGAACAAACAGCAGCTGACAAAATTTACCTGCATATTTTATTTACATATCAGACAACTATCATTATCAATTCAAGGGATTTATTGGCTACCTAGTGGGCCCAAGAAGTTTATAAGTCGAGCCATCGAAACGAAAAAAGAAGATCAATTGCAAGGTCAAGGTGACAGTTAAAATAGTCAAGTGCTCACGGTGTAAATGCGAAAGAAACCTCACTTTTTGACCTGTTATAAGAATGAATGGCAAGGTAAAAGGCTGATTCATGTTCAACAAGGTACTTACCCATTGCTGCGCCGGCCTGGCCCTAGCTATGCGCTGCGGCAGGAACTGTTCGGGCTGCGCGTAGTAGGCGCGCGTGTGCGGCGGCGGCGGGCTCGGCGGGGGCTCCCCGAGCGACACCTGCGCCTGCAGCCCGGCCAGCTGCAGCGCCACCTTCTCCGACACCGGGAACTCGTCCATCTGGCCCGTACAACGATATATAATAGCAACTATTGCACACAGTTCCTTGTACTAAACATTGGAAGGCAATTCAAAGGCAGAAAACTAACTAAACGGGTTCGGTAAAAGCATAAACAATTTATTTCAACAGGGATATAGAAAGGTTACTGTTTATTAAAATATAAATAAATATTGTTTTGGTCCTTTCTTTTTTAAGTGTTATTTTTAGACGGTCTCAGTGGTTCAGTACTGTCGGCCAGTAACAATGTGTGATTAAAGTAAGCGTAAGATAGCCTCGAACGTAAGTTGCTTAATACTCTGTGCAATGACTACCCAAAATCAACAGGCGTGGCTTATCTTCCGAGCAACGTCCGACGCCTCAGTTAGTGATACAAAGCCCCGCCCCTTTATATCTCCAATGTGATTGCGTACTGTGTTGTCTTCTTACCTTGACGACGCTGTGCACGGCCTGCGCGTACAACAGCGCGACTTCGACGGGGTCGTGCGGAAGCTCTCGCCCGCCGCGGAACAGGCGGCGCTTGAACACGAAGCGATTGTCTGCGGAACCTCCGCCTGGGCCTTGTTGCCTGAGCGATACAAAAAAAAAACAATCATATAAAGGTGTTGTTTCCAAAAGAGAGAAGTAAGTTGAAATGAGGGACAAGCTCCAGAAGTATGGATAGACAATTCTAAAACCTAGTCTTTTTCGTTTCGCTGCTAGAGTGCAGAACCTAAAGTATTTGACAGCAAAGTAAACGTACCTTATTTTTAGACCGAACAAAAAATTATTCACGTTAATTAATCGAACTATCGATTCCTACGGAATAAACAACTTTTCAAGGCAAGGGAGCACTTCACCTATCTCATATTCATTTACCACCCAGTTGCGATAACGATCAGACGCGAGTCAATCAATGAGGGCTAACCTTTTTGAGCTCACCAGATGACGCCACTGGCGAGTAAGGTTATGTCATTAATTCTATGTTATACTTTGAAGTACCAATAATGTATTCGTAACAAAGTGCAAACTTCAAATACATATTTACAATATTGCCCCTAAAATTAGCAAGCAACAAACATTTAAATTTAAAAAATCATTCTTCCTCCATGTACTATAACTTGCTACTTAAAATCTTCAAGTCATAATTAATAAGGAATTGCTCAATCTTGACCACAATCATGAATATTAATAATATTACATGACATGTGACATTTCTGAACTCTACACAAACGCCTCAAGCGGCGAATTCACGCGCGATAGCCCCTATTGTACAAAGTTACTCACATCTCCCACGCAGCGATGACATCATACAAGTAATGCGTGGCCCGCACATGCTCCTCGGTCCCCGCGCGCTGCTGGTACACGGCCCAGCCGGCGCGCGAGTGCGGCGCCAGCCCCAGCTTGTCGGCCAGCCGCGCGGCGGCCGCGGCCGCGGTGTCGGCCGGGTGCACGTCGATGGCCTTCGTGCGCCCGTCCAGGAAGAAGAAGCGGCACACTATGGTGCCGAGGCGACGCATTGCCTGGGAGAATAGATTTGTATTGAAGTTCGTTTTCTTTAGATAGAATGTTGCAAGGATCTTGATGTAAATGGTCACAAAATGAGTCCTTATTCTGCCCGAGGATGAGTCAAGAATATGCAGCTTGTTTCAAAGCTCAGATTGACAGTTGAAAAGGTGGTTGAAAACACAGGCAAGTAAAGGCTGGGCTCTCAAAAGACGTTACAGTGGTATAACCTACACTCCAAGAATTACAATCTATTTTTGTACGGGACAGTTTAGTTCCTGAACTGTACACTATAATTGTTCGGTTGTTAAGTAGGTAGTGAGTGTGGCCAACATGTAAAACTCTTCACGTAGTAACCCAAAAGTTTATTTATCACAATTATCGTACACCGTAATAAAGATTGGTGATTCCTACATGTATGTCTGTTCCGCGTGTTGGTTAGTTGCACACTGAGTAAAAATATTAGTTGTGACAAGTGAACCAGTTGATTCGCTTCGTCAGCCAGAAGTCGGGTCAATGTACGTAGACCGTACATACTCCTAACCCAAGCAAGGGATGAGGAGAATATAACCATGTAAGAATCACCAGTACAAAGCAAGAAGTTATAGTAAAAAATGTAACATTGTAAAAAGTAAAAAATATTTAAAATACAATTAAAATAGAATTTTAAAATTAAATTCAGTGTCCGTGTTGAAATCCAATGTGGACCTTCGGTGGATGGTTGCCGCTCGTCGTCCGCGCTCCCTCATCTCTTGACTTCTTTGAAGGCGGGCGATCTAGTAGCGAGCGCGACCCTTCTCATCCCAGCCTCAGGTTTCTTGGACTGCATTTCCACGTCTGCGGTACTATGTCGAGTAACACGATTTGCGTCAGCTGTTTTCTTCGTACAATAACCGCGCTTTTTTGCCACCCATGCAATTATTGCAACTCCGATTACAGTCAGTAATACGTAAGAAATGACGTACTGATGTATATCGTGTGTTGTTAGTGTTGCTGGAAGTTGTTCCATACTTTTCAAGTACCGTAGTCGTTCTTCGACGACAGCGATGTCTTCGTTGTGTTTTACTTGCAGCAGAGGTGTTGTATGGGTATTTATGATGCCATTTATTGTTTTGTCCAGGGTAGGGACTTGGATATCGTAATCTAATTTGGCGTTGCTGTCGTAGTTGTTGAGGGAGTGTATTTTCAGCTCCTTTGTTTGAAGAAGGCATCCTTGTTGCAGGGACACTATAGACGACGTGTTGATGACGTGCGATCTGATATAATCGTTGCAGACCGTACGTATAGTGCATGTGTTGCAACATGTCATCAGCCATGTGTTCGTGTTATGTAATTCAATCCAGGCGGTTTCACATTTCGTTTGTTCCGTGATGCATGGCAAGGTTGAATGTTGACCTAGTAGTCTGGCTGATCGATGTTCTCTTCGTTTTTCTTCAAGATGTCGTTTTCTATTTCAACCATAGAAGTCTGGTTTTTTACGAGCTGCAGGATGTAATCTTCATTCTTCTGCACATTCTGGATATCCTTGTGATATTGGTCTGCAAATCTCTGATCCAGAATTCCGAAGAGACTGTTTGCCACGTATCCCACTCCGTCAATCAGACCTCGCTTGCTGCGTCCCGCCAAGTGTTTATGGGGGGCCAGCAGTATGTCGTTGTAGTATTGCAGAAGGTCCAATTCGTGCGAAAGCTGACGAATTGTGGTTTGACAAAATCTTGGTTCCAACTTATTGCAGAGGTCCGAAATGTCTTGTAAGTAGTTTTCGAACCTTTGTACTCCACTCCAGTAGGTAGATAAGTTGTAGTACATCAGCAATCGCCATTCGTCATGGATCAGCTGTACTTTTCCAATGGTGTCGTAGTATATGGGGCGATCACTTCCTAAAGTTGTTATTTGAACACTTGATGATTCTTGTGGGATGACACTGCCTTGTATTCTGGTCACCAAGTAGATGAATGATAGTTTGGTTAACATGATGACTTGAAGATTGTTTTCTGTCGAGATTTCAGTGTAGTATGTCGCGGTTTTTTTTTGAGCAAGTGAGTGCATAGCGATTTGTTGTTTGTATTTATTTGCTTAGTTTAGTGCATAGTTTCAATTGGCAACAGTGACAATTTTGTAATCGGACGCTTCAATGTGCCACCTTGCGTTTTTATAGTTGCGACTCGGACATGTCCGTCGCTGCCCGGATGCACTTCGGTTATGCGTCCCAGGGCCCACTTTCCTGGTGGGAGGTTGTTTTCCTTTATTAAGACAACATCATCTGTCTTGATGTTAGGCGTAGGTTTCAGCCATTTACTGCGAGCCTGTAGCGATGTTAAGTAGTCTGAGGACCAGTGCTTCCAGAACTGATGGAACATGTTTTCGGTTAACTGCCACCTTTTGCGTAGATCTAAGTGGCGGTCATCTTCATAGCTGGACAACGGAAGCGTCATAGTTGGACTGCCAGTAAGAAAATGTCCCGGAGTAAGATAGTTGTAGAACTCGTCTGGGTCCTCTGTGAGGGGGCAGAATGGTCTGGAATTCATGCATGCTTCTATTTTTGCCAGTAAGGTCGAAAATTCTTCATAGGTGAGTTTCTGTTCCCCTAGAACTCGACGTAAATGGTGTTTCATAGAGCGCACCGCGGCCTCCCATAGTCCCCCCGCGGTTGGCCACGCAGGGGCGTTAAAATGCCACTCCACTTTCATTCTGCTTAATTCGTGAAAAAATTCAGAGGGCAACTCCATTTTGAACATTTCGAACTCGTTGTTCAGCATTTTTGAGGCTCCGGTGAAGTTTGTGCCGCAGTCCGAATAAACATGACTTGGTGTTCCACGTCTTGAGCACATCCTCTGGAAAGCACCCATGAAAGCTTCAGTGCTCAAGTCTGAAACGAGTTCTATGTGAACTGCCTTTGTTGCTAAACAAACAAAGATTGCGATGTAACCTTTGGATGTCTTAACGCCTCTTCCTTTATTTAATTTGACGTCTACGTGACCTGTGAAATCCACTCCCGTATGAGTGAAGGGTCGGGACGGTGTCACACGCTGTGGTGGAAGATCGGCCATGAGCTGGTAGTTTTCCGTAGCTTTGAATCGATGGCACCTTATACACCGTCGCAACTGAGTTTTTACTGCTCGGTTACCTCCTATTATCCAATAATGTTGACGGATGAAGGCGAGCGTCAACCGGGCTCCACCATGTAAAGTAGCGGTGTGAGCTTGGTTTATCAGTAGTTCTGTGAGTCTATTCTTTCGTGGTAGAATTGCGGGATTTTTCATTCCCGGCGGTAAGTTGGTTTTGTTCAGTCGTCCGCCGACACGCAAGACACCCTCCTTGTCTAGGTAAGGCCATAGTTTGCTAATTTTGCTTTTAGTGGGAACATGTTGATTTTTTAGTAATAGATCATATTCTGTGCTGAATTCTAATCGTTGAACATTTCTTGTTATTATGTTCGTAGCGTAATTAAGTTCATTGGCCGTTAGGTCATTGTGTTGTGTCGGTTGATCGGCATCAAATTTCTTCATTTGTTTTGCGTTGCTAAGTGAATTTGTCTTGAATCGCATAATCCAAGCGACAATACGCGTCACCCAGTTTAATTTGCTGGAATTGTTTAATAAGCTGATTATTAAGTTTTCTGATTGTCTTAGGGTTGGCACGATGTTTTTTTGTTCCATCTTAGTTGTAAATAGACAACTACGTTGCTCCTCGGGTTTGTCTGTAAACGTTCTCAGTGTTGCAGGTCCATTCCACCACAAGGGAAAATTCACCAATTGTTTTGGATATAACCCCCTGGTTGCGCAATCTGCAGGATTATTTTTTGATTCTATGTAGAACCAATGGGATGCTGGTACCACTTGCTTGATCTTGACGACCCGGTTTTCTACGTACTTTTCCCATTTGGATGTCACTCCTTGCAACCAAGCTAGCACCACTTTTGAATCGCACCAGGCCCATATAGTTATGGTGTGTCCTGTTAGTGACTCGATGATTTTGTTTACCAACTGTGATAGAAGTAGTGCCCCGTTGAGCTCAAGTCTTGGAAGAGAAAGTTTTTGTGCGAGCGGAGCAACCCTAGTCTTTGCTACAAGCAGGCTTAATTTAGGTTCTCCGGCTTCGCTCAACGCTCGTGTATAGATGACGCAAGAATATGCTTTCTCGCTTGCATCGCAAAATGCAAGAAGTTCAATTTTGTTTTGGATGTTTCCAATCCAGCGATTTATTTTTATAGTTTTCATTTCGTCTAGTTGATCTTTCAGTTTCAGCCACTCTTCTTGTATGTCTTGTATGCTAATAGGTACCGGTTCATCCCAAGTTAAATTTTGCATCCAGACGCTTTGAAAAATTAGCTTGGCTCGTATAGTGACCGGTGAAAACCAGCCGAGTGGGTCGTATAGTTGTGAAATCTGAGACAGTAGGGATCGTTTAGTCAGTCCCTTTTGTGAGTCTTGTTTCAGGTTCCAGTTGAACGTAAATGTGTCCGCCGTAGGGTTCCAGCCAAGGCCAAGTGTTTTCGTGCAATCTTCTTGTTTAAAGTCGAAGTTAGTCTTAGAAATTTGGTCTTCCCGAAGATGTTTTAGTAATTCGGTACAATTGCTGGACCACTTCCTTAAGTTCATACCTCCTCGCTGAAGTAGTTGTATCAAGTCATTTTGTAGTTGCTTAGCAGTTTCGAGAGAGTTGTGGCCGCTAATTAGGTCATCGACATATAGCTCGTTTTGTAGTATTTTCGCTGCGTCAGGGTATAAGTGACCGTCATCGCTAGCCAATTGTTTTAAAGTTCGCATGGATAACCATGGCGCGCATTTTGTGCCGTATGTCACAGTCCGTAGAGCATATTCTTGTAGTTGTTCGTCCGGAGAGTCTCTCCATATGATTTTCAGAAGCTGCTGTTGGTCTTCGGCTATCCAAATGCATCTGTACATTTTTTCTATGTCAGCAGTTATTGCATATTTATAGGTTCGCCATTTCAGGATAAGGGCTTGAATATCCTTTTGTAGGTTAGGCCCTTTTTCCATGAGATTGTTCAAACTTTTGCCACTAGATGTTTTTTGTGACGCGTTAAAAACCACCCTTAGTTTAGTGGTTGTCGATTGGTCCCTTAGGACACCATGGTGAGGTAAATAACATTCAAGTTGGTTGGCTGTAATTTGATCCGCAGGCTTCATGTGTTGTAGTTCTAAGTACTCGCGGATAAAGTTTTTATACATCATTGCAAATTGTTCGTTTTTACGTAGTCTTTTTTCTTGATGTAGGAATTGCGCAATAGCAGCTGACTTGGAATTTCCAAGTTCTTTTTCGTAAGTTTGGGTCATGGGCATTTTGACTATGTATTTGCCATCTGAGCTTCGCTTGGTGGTTTCTTGGTAGTAACGTTCACATTGATCGTTTCTCTGCATGTCTTCCACACCTGGAGTAATGTCTTCACTCTCCCAATATTTCGACAGATCTGTAGTGTCGAGTAAGGTCAAGTGACAGTTGAAGGTCTTAAGTTTTCCACACAAGATCCAGCCCAAATGAGTTTGCTGAGCGATAGGTGAGTGTTGGTCGCCTTTTAGAACTCCGTCCAGGATGATGTCTGCGTAAACGTCAGCTCCCAGTAGAATATCTATTGAGTTTGACATATTGTAGTTAGGATCGGCCAGCTTTAAATTTCGAAGATGTGTCCAGCCCGCACTTTGGAAGGTACAGCTGGGCAACTTGTTTGTTAAGTTTTGTAGGACTAATGCTTGCACGTTGAATTTATAGCTGGAATGTATCGATTGACAGTTGAGATGCAGGAGTCCCCTGCAAGTTCGTGATGTAGAACCTATTCCAGTCACAGCTGCGTCCAGTTTCTTTCGAGGTAAGCGCAATAGTTGAGCGGCATTCTCTGTTATTAAGTTTATTTGAGATCCCTGATCTAGGAGACCCCGTAGTGTTACGTAAGTTCCGTCAGCTGATTTAACTTTAACTAGGACAGTAGTTAATAAGATTTCAGTATTATCGGTAGCCAAGTGGTGAGCTGCCGGTTGTGTTGATGTCGACGGTCGTGAATTTTTGGTTGATTCATCCTTGTTTTCTACAGTCAGTTCAGAGTCAGAGGGGTTTTTCGTATGCAGTAGTGTATGATGTTTTGAGTTACATTCGCGGCACGTTTTCCTTGAGTTGCAATTGTTGTTGCCATGGCTGTACAGACAGTTTTTGCAAAGTTTTAGTTTCGCAACTGTTTTGTTTCGTTGCGAAATATCCATATTAACAAACTTGTCACATTGCATCAGCACGTGATCGTTATTGCAGAGAGGGCATTTTCCAAATGACGCATGAAATGTTTTAGAGTAACCCACTTTCGTTGGATCTTCTGACTTCTTAAAGTTGCTTTTGAACTTGTAGTTATGCTTCCAGCTGTTATTGTTCGGTCTCTGTGTAGTTTTATTCTCACCCGAGTCCTTAAAGCAGCTCTTTGCGGTTTCGTGAGCGAGGAAGTTGAGTTCCAGGAATTTAAGGAATTCGTCTAGATTTGGCAATTCCCTATTGTTTTGCGTTTCCTTTGTATACTCGTTGAGTGTTGTGGGATCCAATTTTTGCGACATCATGTAAACAATTATCGGGCCCCAACTGCTGACTTCAACTCCCATGTTGCTGAGGCCGTTTAGGCACTCGGTTATCACGTCATGCATCCTTTTCAGGTTGTTGGCGTTGGGTTGCTGAATGGTGGGTAAGTGCTGCATAGTGCTCATAAACGAGGTGAACTGTAGTCGGCGATTGTCATACCTGTGAGATAGTATTTCCCAACAGGAATCGTAGTTGTCCGCACTGATTGACAGATGCTGGACGAGTCGTTCTGCTTCACCTTTTAGTTTCGTCTTCAGGTGTTGCATCTTCTGCGCCTTGGGAATACTCGGGTTAATGTGTATGGTTTCAAGGAAAATGTCCTTGAAAGTAATCCAATGAACATATTTACCGGTAAATTCCGGGATTTCAATTTTAGGTGTAGATTGTTGTAAATGAATCTTGGACCAAATCTTACTGTTTAGATCTCTTTTCAAGTTGTCGTATTTATGTTCAATGATTTCGTACTTTTCATTGTAATCTTCTCTCAGGCTAGACACCTTCAGCTCATCTTCAAGTTCCCAGTGTATCTTGTCGATGGATTGCCACTTTGATTTTAAGGTTGCTAGATGTTCTTCGAACTCCCAATTTTCTGTTATGAAGTCAATGTTTATCTTTGACATAGCCTTGGTTAAAGCCTTAAAATTCCGTTCTTGCTGAGTGATGAGCTTCTTGACGTCGTCCTCAGTTTCTTCATCCATTAGCCCAGAAAGATCGAAGTTTTGGTCTTGTTTTGGTTGTCTCTTGTGAAAAGCCAATAGATCCATAATATGCTTTTTAGTTGACTCGTACATAATCTTTGTTTTCGTGTAAACATCATTGTTAAAGTATCCGATGTTTTTATGTTCAGTGGTCTCCAACAGTATTTGATGCTGCTCATCAAAGGCTCCCCACAGTTGTTCTAAGTTCTTTAAACGTTTCTCCAGGTAATCAACGTTTTTCCTAGTTATGCTGTCCTTTTTGTAGTTGGTGCACAACGTTTTGATGTCTTCAAAGATGCCGACTTGTTTGGTGAGTAGTGCCATTGTAAGTCAGTAGTTTTAAGTTTGACTTAAGTGTAGTAGTAACGTACCTTAAGTTTAGTGGTAGCAGTAGTCAGTCGTAGCAGCCGCAGTAGTAGTTGGCTGGTTGACGTAGTTGAGTTTTCTTTGTTCGCTTGATTCACGAAGAAGTTCCAAAGTATTCACTCTTCGTTGTTTGCTCAGAGCTCTTGTACTCTTTCTACGAATATGCGCGCATTCTCAACTTGACTGGTGAGATCCGCTTGTGGAAGGCCAGCCAAGCCGATTCGCTGTCGTTTCCAGAGATACAATAACCCCAAACAGTGAAAGGCTCGAAGGACCATTAAATGTACGGGACAGTTTAGTTCCTGAACTGTACACTATAATTGTTCGGTTGTTAAGTAGGTAGTGAGTGTGGCCAACATGTAAAACTCTTCACGTAGTAACCCAAAAGTTTATTTATCACAATTATCGTACACCGTAATAAAGATTGGTGATTCCTACATGTATGTCTGTTCCGCGTGTTGGTTAGTTGCACACTGAGTAAAAATATTAGTTGTGACAAGTGAACCAGTTGATTCGCTTCGTCAGCCAGAAGTCGGGTCAATGTACGTAGACCGTACAATTTTACTCACGAAAGTGGAAAATGTAAAAATCTTAATAGCAGGTGACGGGAAAAGGCGTGAGTTTATGTATGTAGGTATAATGTATGTAGTTTACTCACAGCGATCTCCACAGTGCTAGGCGGCAACTGCCTCGGCGCGGCGCCGCGACAGTTGTCGAGGCACCACTGCGCGCAGTGCGCCTCGCGCGCGAGCGGCGACGCGGGCGAGGCGGGCGAGCCGGGCGCGAGCACACGCGCGCGCGCTCGCAGCCACGTGCTGTAGTAGCGCGCCAGGCCGCGGCTCGGCTGCCACGCCACCGCGCACAGGCACAGCACCAGCCACACGCGCTCCGACCATTCCTCTACTGGGCATTCTGTTAGCTGGATAACAAAACATTATGATTTAATATAGTTCTGGCTAAAAGTGAGTGTACTATAGGTACACTTCTGCCTAACCCTTCAAGGTAATAGGCGTTCTCGTTCCGAACCCGAACCGATTTATTTTTTCGACCAATTTTACGAGGTACATTGTAAATTGAGTCGTTTCCAATCCATATGCGTTGACTTGGACATAAGGGCGTATGAGTAGATATGTAAGGTTTATTAGCATACATTTATGTAGTATGCGAAAAACCTTCTAGATGCTCTGCTAACATCTTGTAATGACATACAGAGCAATCAAAGGCCGAATTTGACCATAAACAACTTACTTGTCTAACACACTGCACCAGAATCTCATCTCTTAACTCTTCCCGCTCGATGCCCTTGCCGATGACGGACTGTATCACTTGCGTCTCCTTTTCAGCAGTCAGCTCGCCACGCATGTAGCGACATAGATCCTAAATGAGAGAAAACAAATGAGTAATGTTGTCATACTGGATGATGTAACCGACTATGAGCTACGACAATTCTTTAAAAGCTGAAGTGTGTTTTAATGCGGACGTGACTATTTAGCCTGTTTCACCGACCTCTGATATGTGATATTTAACTTATCTGGTATCAAAAGTAATGTTCAAATATTTTATAACAGCTATTAATATGGAGATAGAGAAACAGGCCCTAAATGTACTGTATACTCAAAAGACCTATGAACAAACTTACTCTAAATATATTGACGGCCGCGGTAACGCTGTCAGGATCATGCAGCTGTATATGTGAGGTCGGAATGTTGTTCCCTTTGTGGTACGTGATCATCTCCTCCTTGGTCAGCAGTTCCATGGACTTGCTCTTGCGTGTTAATGTCGCCATTATTGTACCTGATCAATAAGAGGTTTCATTTGTCATTATTATATAATTTTGAACCTTATGACTGCTAAACACAGAATTCAAATAACTTTAACGGTTCAATGTGATTGATGTTATTCGCAAGCCGGCTGGGCAAAATAACCTCACTTAATTTAAAACCTTATTTCAATTTCATTATGGTTGAGTTTACCTTCAGGTGAACGCGGATGATCGTTGAAGTATAACTTGGCGAATTCGGACAAGTCGTTAGTGACGTCAGCAGGCGGTGTTGTGGGCGGTAAGGTGGTCGCTTGAGCCTCTATTTGATGTAATCGACGCTCTACGCGCTCTTTGCGACGCGCGTTACGGTCTATGCCCTGTTCGGAGAAATTTTTAATTAAGTATTTGACAGAAATCATACAGTATAAGGATTGCTTACACAGACAGTCCCGATTTGTCGAGTTTTGAAATTAAATTCATACAGAGTGGAAGGAACACCTCTACGCACAAACGGGTACCACGTATTCAGTACTTACATCATTCTGAAGGCCACATCGAAATTTTCCATTAGTAATTTAAAAAACACAACCCCCCGTTCAGAATGATGCACTGAACACGTGGTAACTCGTGGTAACGCTTGTGCGTCGGTGACCCCACCACCCTGTGTTACTGTTTTATGCATCAGTTTCTTTGTTTTTCTATTTATTATGCCCGAACGCGTCGGTATACCTATCGGTACCGATGCGTTCTAACTTATCCGTACTGGGGAACCTGCATCTTTATGCAAGCTGCCTATAGTCTGAGATCAAGTAAAACAATGGTTTAATTAGTATACGTTTTTCTGGCAAGGTTGCATCAGGGCTAAAGATATGATACTTACTGTAGAGTCCCCGTTCATCATAGGTGGCGGACTTATGCAGGTGTCCATGGGTACAGGTGGCGGAGACGGTCCGTTGTCTATGGGCGGCAGAGGAGGAAGCGGCGCGTCCGACGGTTCCGGCTCGATCTCAATCTCTTTGTGAATGAACCTGCAGAGCAATGACGATAATAAAGTAAAGCTTTTCAAATCACAGAGAAAATTTGAATAATATAAACAAGTTTATGGTGCAAATGGAATAAAGAAAGCCTTTTTGACGTTATGAGATGTTGTTAAAGGGTAAATACGATGAACTTGTTTACTCGAACGATTCGTTCCTGATCACCATTAGACTGGCTTACACTACGCCCCAAGTAGGTTTACGTCTGTGAAGTTAGCTGCAGATTAGATATTTGAATTGGGAGCAAACTAGGAGAGGTTATGAATTCTACGCAATTTTTGTGCCTGTCACCGTTTTTCTCTTTAATTTCTGGGATATTAACACAATGTGACTAACCGCAGTTAGCTTCACAGACAAAAAGATCCGTAGTAATCTTCTTCCAGTTTTATTGAAAATGAACTTGTTTTAGATTCTTCCGCTTCCTATATGGGGCCCTCAACGATGAGCATTGGGTCTGTGACCCCTTCTCATTACTTTGTGAATTGTCGATGGCAGATCTATGATTAAATGGAGATTGGCTATGGTCAATATAATTCGGCCCGTTAATTGGTGTGTGGTGTGTGTTAAGTACCTAGTGTCAATTTTGGACCCTATCGACATCATGGATTTACCTCGATTTTTTTTGAAGTCTGAAGATTTCTGATAGTAGGTACTACCTACTAATACATTCAAATTGGAAATACCTTTCTCCTCTTTACATAAATCGGGTTCTATAAGGGGCAGTAACAGATGGGCCGTAATTTCTGCATAAACATGTTCGTTTTTGTCTACCTCTGTTGGAAAAATGCGTGAGGCTGTCAAATGTCTATAAATATGTAGTTGGAAGTATATCAACATACCCATTATGCACAAACCGTGCGAAGCCAAAGAAAAAAAAAAAAAAAAAACATACCCATTGTTCTCAGGTGGTGTAGGTTGCGGCGGGGGCGGCGGTGGTGGCGATGGCTCGCTGTTCTGTTCGGGTGCCGGCCGCGGTATCACCGATTCGTAGATCGGTTCCTTGCTCTTCACCACTGATAGTTTCCCGTTGGGGATGATACCGTTGGTCAGCTCTGGTGGGGTTGCGTCTGTGGGATGAACTATTTATAGAAGTAGGTTTTTTTTTAATAGCAGTGGTGGAAATAACTGGACGAGTTCGGTCTGTTTAATCAACATAGACTGAGATCTATAAAACGAACTTTGACTTAACTGAAGCAATTGCAGTAGCGCTTCATAAAAAAATAAACCATAATTGTATAGTCTGTAAGTCTCAAGATAGTGTAGTAATGAAGTAATTTCTATTGATCTTTGTTGAAATTACCTTTAGCAGGAGGAGGCGGCGGCGGCGGAGGTCCGGCGGGCTCCGGCAGCGCGCAGGCGCCCGGAGGCGGCGGCGGGAACTCCGCCGGCTGCTCCCACAGCGGCTCCTCCGGCGGCGGCGGCGGCAGCACCAGCGACGACGTCATCGCGTCACCGTTACACATCGGAGACATGCCATTCATTGAGTTACTCATCACCCCATTAAACGATGACGTCATGGAAGCAGGTGGTGGCGGCGCGGGGGGTACGATGGGTTGTATGGCTAGCGTGGAGGGGGGCGGGGGCGGAATGGACTCGGAAGGCGCGCCGTCTGGCTTGCGCTGTGCTTCAGTGTGCGACTTGCTAAGCTCGTTCATTTCCGCGGCTAACACGTGCTCCAACTGTGAATGAAAAAGGTTAAAAAATAAATTATTAACTTCTGTGCGCGCCCGGATAAAAAGTAGCCTATGTCTATCCGGAAAAATGTACCTTCCAAATGGTTGAAAAAAAAAAAACTTATAAGTGCCATGGTTCCGGAGATTACCCTTCGCATACATACAAACTCACAAAATTCTCATGCTCTCTTTATAATATTACCCGTATAGATTTTTACCAGCATAAGCAAGTTTTAAATGTTACTAAGATGGCCGAAATTCTTTAAAACTGCTACCAACAAAACAGAAAAGGACCCCATTTGAAATCTATTTACCGAGGGTCGCAAAAAATTTATTCAATTGATTGTTTACGAATATTCCTCTAATTTGGTAGCTCTAAATGATCATCTCATCATCATCCAAAGCCTGACCCAATATGCTGGATAGGTCTCTCATTGCATGTGTCAATCTCGATGTGGCATAAAGGGTAACCAATTCTAACCGACTTCCAAAAAAAAAAACAAAAAAATGAAAAATAACTTTGCTATCGGAAGTCGGTAACTATTGTTTCATTGACTTTTTTGCCACCGACTTCCGAAAATAAAGTTATTTTCCATTTTTTTTTTTTTGAAGTCGGTTATTTTTTTTGCAAAAAAGTTTTTATTTTACCCTTTTTAGTTATCGTATCACACACAAAGCCTTGTCAAGTATTAATTTCACAATATAATTTACGTGGATAACATATTTTTGTCAGATATTTTGATTTAAAAACCAAAGTACTAAACCGATTTTGATAAAATTTCTATGGGAGCAATCGGGAAGATTAAAGAAGAGTTTTTCAAATCGGTTCATGAACGACAAAGATATGAGGCAACAAAAAAAAATACAACCGAATTGAGAAACTCCTCCTTTTTTTGAAGTAGGTTAAAAAATAGTAACCCACCTCTTGATGCAGATCATCAGCCAGTCTCTCCATGGAGTCCCCGATCTCCGCGATGGTCGGTTGATGCGCGTCGGGCTGGCCATCAGGCGCACCTCGCTGCGTGGGCACGTCCGCCAGGAAGTCGAACAGATTGTCCAAGTTGACCGACTCGGCCCGAGTGCTGGTCGGGCAGGATAGACCTCGCAGCTGGTCAGCCATGTTCTCGAGCTCTGCTCGTTCTTGGTTCGCCTTTTCTTGGAGACTGGAATAGAAATTGGTGGTTTAGGACGGGCAGATCTATCGTGGTGATGATTTGAATGGCGTGTAGTCTCAGGTTCGAAAGTAGAGATACTGCTAACTCTGAGGGTCTTTCTTTAATGCTGAGTTTCCTGAATGAGAATCGGCAATCAAAACCAAGGAACAGCACATAGTGCGTAAAGTGCTGCTATGTTGGTAATTGTCAGAAAGACAACAAAAACAAGAAATGTTTCCGAGCGTTGGTTGTGCATGACAAAAATTTCACTTCATGGCGCTGTAACCAACGAGGCAGCCCGTATTACCTAACCGAATTTAGGTTGCGCGTCGTCTATTGCATCTTAAAAAACCCGTCTACAATTTTTTTTTTGCCTGCCTGCTTTCTTTATCCTAGAACCTAGTTTTATAGCCCAATTCTAGATCAGCAACCTATCAACATCTCCTTACCTGTTCCTCTCCTCCCTCAGCTTGATCTCCTGGTTGACCCTCCTCATCTCTCTCAAGGCCGCAGCCACTTCCCTCGCGAAGGCTCCCCGGAGATGCCTCTGCAGCGTGAGGGCAGCGCGCCGCAGCCGCAGGAAGGCGGCGCGCTCCTTCCAGCCGCGCAGCGCCGCTTGCAGCACTATGGCAGCGTTGCGCCACTGTACGTACTGCCGCCGCTTCACTGAGCCCTTGTACCACTGTGGACGTATCAACGAGTTAGTGCGTGATGAAGAAAACAAGTCTGGTGTTGGACCAAAGAACATTAGACTTTGGTTTTTAAGAGCCAATTATGAGGACGATTTTCATAAGAAGCAGGTCGGATCGTATGTGAAAAGGTTTCCTTTGCTATACTTAGGAAATTCGTGAATTATAATTGTTGAAATCAGTTTTATTTCGCTTTGACTACAGCTGCCTGTAGCTGTATTACTTGATTTGATTAATTACCTTCTGTATGAGTAATGCAGAAGATTGCAACAGCGCCGTCCTTTTAGCCTCGAGCGGGGCGTGCACCGAACTTCTCATGAATATCTTCGTGTGCCCGATCTGCCAGTCGTCCTTTGGTGCATTCACTATTGCCGTGATTGCTCTGCGAATCAAATCAAAACAGTAAGTGAACAACGAGTTTGCTTTTGAGTTATTTTCGTCCACATCTCAAATTCAAATTCTTTATTTTCTCAACATGACCATCTCAACATGGACGGCCCAACATAAAATATTACTTCATTTATTGAGACCATGAGACCAAAAAAAAAAAATCCTCCAATGGCCAGTTAATTTTTCAGGGATTTCCAACACAGGATAAAATGTAGGAGTGTAACTTAGGAGAGGCTTATGTGCAGCAGTGGCCTTAGTACTCGAGCTGTTCCAGTACCATGTAACAGTAATAGTAACACTCACTGTATCTCGGGGTTCTTGGGCCGCGGATGCGGCAGCAGACAGCGGTATCGCGCCTGGAAGTGCGGCGCGGCCAGGTGGATGGGGTACCCGTCGCGCCGGATGCGCACGATCTCGTTCATGCCGAGATACTTCAGCTGTTCCAGAACTAGTTGTTCCGAGTACTTGCCCGCCTCTTTGTTCTCGTTAGGTTTTATGCAGCGGACGTACCTGTGGGGAGATACGTATTTAATCCGATCTAGTTAGTTCTATGCAATAAAAACTTTTTTGCAAAAAAAAAAACCGACTTCCAAAAAAAACACTAATAAAAAAGTGGAAAATAACTTTACTTTCGGAAGTCGGTGACTATTGTTTGTTTCATTGACTTTTTTGCCACCGACTTCCGAAAGTAAAGTTATTTTCCACTTTTTTATTAGTGTTTTTTTTGGAAGTCGGTTTTTTTTTGCAAAAAAGCTTTTATTTTACCCTTTTTAGTTATCGTATCACACACAAATCCTTGTCAAGTACCAATTTCGCAATTTCTTTTACTTGGATGCCATTTTTTCCAGTTATTTTGATTTCAAAACCAAACTGCTGAACCGATTTTGATGAAATTTCTATGGGACCAATCGGGAAGTAAATCCATTCAGATAAAAGAAGAATTTATCAAATCGGTTCATAAATGACGGAGATATGAGGTAACAAACACAAAAAAAAAAAAAAAACATACAACCGAATTGAGAACCTCCTCCTTTTTTTGAAGTCGGTTAAAAAGAAATTAAAGAAAACTAACAAGGAGATCATTAGCAAAAAGTCGTATGCGAATGGGTCGACCGTCCCAATTATACCCTTGCCCGTGTGAGCGAGACAGCATTATATTAATGCGCAAGCGTTACAGAAAGATTTAACGATAAGCTAAAAGCACTCACCACACGTCAGTAGCTTGTAGCATATCGACGAGCGACTGTAGTTGTGCTCTAAACGTGTCTACGACGGTCGGGCGACCCTTCGACGTGCCGCGCTGTGTGGTTCCCGTCGAGTTGGGACTTGATAGTGACGTGTCCTAGAAAAAAATAACGAAATAATCAGCAACAAAGATATGGTTACAATAAAAAAAAAATCTGAGAGCGAGAACTTCTTTCAAGTGTTAAAGAATATACAAAAATCTTTGATGTGGCTTTGGATAATGGAAATTTGAAAAACAGTTGCGTTGTTTGTAATGTACCTTTACACCATTAGAATAAGGTCCAAAATAATTAAAACGATCACATACATGTCCAGGTGGCGCCAAATCCTGCACATAATCAGCCAGCTCCCTCACGAACGGATTAGCTGACCGACTCAAATGGTCGATGAAGGCATCCTGCTGCGTGTCGCGGTTCTTGTCCACGAAGCCCTGCACGCTGTAGCTGACGTTGCCGGCGTAGTGCTGCACTCCGAACTCCTCCTCCCATTTCCGTCGGGAGCCCTTCACGAAGGACTGGTGCTCCCCGAACTCGCCTTGGATGTTTGTTAGATAAGCGCCGTCTGAGCCCTGCAATAGATACGTGGATTTGAGATTACAGAATGTGCATAATGTATAAAGGTTCTCGGCAACTAATATGGCCCATCAAACTCTACAACGCCGAACTTTTTCCAAAACAAACCATTTTACGGCCGGGTATCGTACAAAAATCAAAGGTGTGAACTAAGGACCTCTGTCACATTATCCAGATAGGCAATGTATACCAAACATTTGAAAACAGAACCAGAATTTGTTTGAAATGCTCTACCAGTTATGTAATCTAAAAATTATCCAGATGCGGCGGAACAGGCTATTACTAAAATGACTGATGTAGTGCATATATCAGTTGTCAGGATCTTACCTTGGGCATATGACATTGTTCACTGAGCAACTTGAGCAAACTTCTGGGCGGCTTCTCTAGCAGTTCGAGACACGCCGCGTTGTCTGTGAACTGGATCTGATTGTACAAGATACCTTCTTGGCGATACTGAAACGAAAATACATCATTGTAAGTTAGTTTTGTGACATATACAATTCAAAAGAAAAGATTTTTATGCATACGAATTGATATGATTTTGATGTTGCATTAGCATAGATAGCAAACATTGAAGTATGTTGCTCTCATATTTTCTGGCTTGGGTTCTAATCAGAAATTTGAATCTAATCGAGTGCTTGTTTTATAGCAGTTGATAGCAATTCACGTAAAAAAAACATCTACTGTATAAAAATCAATGTCTGTTCGGATGTCCGTCTGTTCGAAATCTATAGATTCCCTAAATTGCTGAACCGATTTCTTTATTTATTTAAAATAGGTACGCCAACAGTACATACATCAAACATTCAAGCATAAAAATGTACAGGATAAGGTTCTTATGTAGGTACCAATTACAGGTGTACACAACATTCTCATAAGTTCAATAAAGCATCGTAAAGTTTTATAAAAATTGAAAACAAAACATCTATGACTAACAAAGATCAAATACCAAACAAAAAATCCGTATAAATACTAACTAATTGTGACTATTAAATGTCGCTTTAGATGAGAGCGCAACAGGTTTTTGTACTTCGGCAGGGACCTAAAGAACACATACAAGTCGGGCAACTTCGAATTAAGTTTTTTGCATTGAATGCACATTCTTGATACTGGTGAGTGTCTCCCAATGTTAAATCTACTGGCTGGAGGATGAAAAAGTCTAGAAATTGGCTGTCTAGGTAGATTATATGGGACTGACAACATGATGCGTTCTGGCAACTGTACTGTGTAACTGTTGTGACAACCTTATGCAGCAAAACTAAGTCATGGACGGTGCGACGACTTCGAAGTGACTCAATATGAAAATATGCCAGACATTGTTCGTATGGACATCTGTGGGATATTCCTGGGATTTTGATGACATTTTGCACAATTTTTCTACATACGCCAAGAAATGTTTCAGAAGGGTAGGTAGGTGGGTAGGGTAGGTAGATAGGAAGGAAGGGTAGGTAAGTGGGGTAGGGTAGTAGGGTAGGGTAGTAGGTAGGTAGGTAGGTAGGTAGATAGTAAGTAGGTAGGTAGTCTGTAGGTAGGTAGGTAGTGAAAAATACAAGGCGGTAGGAAAAAGTGCATTGCAACGCATGCAGAGTATAGCTAGTTACATTATAAACACGAAACATGACGCATACTCACAATATCCTGCTCCAATGCGAACACGTAGTTATTAAAGAACATGTGCAGCTTCTCATTAGCGTAGTTAATGCACAGCTGTTCCAAAGAGTTGGTGGCGAAGTTCTCGAAGCCGAAGATGTCGAGGACGCCGAGGGCCCGCGCGGCGCGGCCCGGCGCCGAGCAACTGTTCACGTGGCGCACTAGCCACGCGAACGTTCGCGAGTACAGCGCGCGAGCCATCGCGTGACGATTCTCGCGAGCCTGTTGGCAATAAAAGGTTTAAAGAATTATTGAGGATAACAGGCTGTCTAGTTTGTTATTAACTATGGTACAGTTGTTTGCAGGATGATGTGTAAAGGCTGGTAATTTGTAATTGTTGTAGTGCTATTATTGCTTTTAGAACTTTTGAACTGCGTCCAAAGGCATCAAGCCATTTCTGAAAAATATGCAAGGTTGCTGTCTAAAAAAAGGTTACAATCTGTAATTACCTCGGGCAATCGCAGCGGTATCTCCGTGATATTGCCTCGCACGTTGATCTGTCGTTCTAGCAATACTCTCTTGGCGGTAGGCAGTGGCAGCCCCAACAGATTGGCGACCGCGTCCACAGCTTCAGTGTCTTCGCCAGCCAGGGTTGAACGCTCACCGTCCACATCCTGGCAAAAAAATTAAAAGTGTCATTCATTCTTGTCCTTGTAAACCAGCCCTATACCTGCATAGCCCAGCCAAAATTTCCAAAGGCTTCCAGGTTTATCGCAACTTTATCCTACGATCAAGTCATGTTCAGTATGGCGACTTGTCCAGATCGCTACGTAGGTACTAGTCTGACAAAATCTGAGTCATCAATTCGAGAAGAAGTAGGAAAAGCGTGACGAAAGATACGAGTGGTTTGGGGTAATTGGAACACAATAATAATTTAGATAGAAAACTAAACAACTAATAATCAAAACGCTCAACCCTATAGTTAATATACGTCGCGATGTTCTATGAGCATGGCTTAATTTTCTTAAAAATACTTAATATAACATAATATCACGCCTGTAATCCCCGAAGGGTTAGGCAGAGGTGTAGGGTACCTTCCTAATGGTACACCCACATTTTGCCAGTTTTGTTTTAAGTCCCATGTAATAGGGGGCGAACCTATTGCCACCAACCGGGGACAAATCCAGACTCCGTGGCTGCTACTGAGAAATTCCTGATGGAAAAACCCAATAACACTTACCCAACCTGGGATCGTAGCCAGGAATTAAAAACACTTAATTCCACATACCTGAAACTGTATATTCCCGAGCCACAGTATAGCGGCCAGCACTTTGAAGAGTCCCTCGCACATGTGCGGCGGCACCTGCAGCACCGTGAGCGCCAGCTGCAGAGCCTCCAGCTTGCCCTGCTCCCCGCCCCGCCCTCTGTGCGCCTCTTCGTCTTCAGGCCGTAGGTACTTGTACTGAACGTCCTCCCGCAGCCGGAGGATGTTGCGCAGTTCTGCGTTGTGCTAGAATGAAGGGTAAGGTGGTTTTAGTACGAGCGAGTTTCGGGTTGAACAACTTTGAATAGACCTCAATTGAAGTCTGGCATCACTTTAGAGGTATTAAAATGTTATTGGCGCTACGTTTAATGTGGCCACCTACTAAGTCTAAGTAATTTGATAAAAAAGAACCATCGATACAGAATTAATCTTCAGATAGTACACAACAAGTAACTAGGTATAAACCGACACGGTATAAAATCCATTCCGAGATTTATAAAACCTAATTAAAATCGCTACTTCATAAAGCAGCCAAAACTGACCGCCTCTATTAAATTATTATCAATAAGGCGTTTCTCAAGCTGAAAAATAGAATCCAGATTTTTCTTGGCTTCGAATGAACTAATTATCTTTTCAAGAAAGGTAGGTAATCTCTACACAGCTTTATAACCAAATTATTCTTACGGCTTACCTTAGCACCCTCAACGAGCTGGTAGAAAACATGGTAGTTGGTCTCCCTCGGGGCAGGACCAGTGATCCTGGCCCGTTCGAGCAGGAAGTCCCTCAATACTGCGCCTTTGATCCCGCCGCGGTGGTCCAACCGGACTTCAACGAATTTGCCGAAACGGGACGAGTTGTCGTTACGCACTGTTTTGGCGTTTCCTGCAAATATATGATAAGGAATTTTAGGTATTACAAATCCTCGTAGTATCAGTTTAACACAGAATAACTCTTTAATGGTGTCGGAATTATACATTTTCGTGTTTGGTGGAATCCACCACATCAGATCGTGTAGAAGTCATTCAGTGTCAAGTCATTTATACCCTTCATGACTGGACCTTTCAATCAGTGTCTATTTGGGTTAACGGTGTGACATTAGCCCTAACTATCCAAAATGCCGCCGTATACAAGGTCGAAGGAACACCGAAAAGCGAAACGATTACCACGTCTTCAGTACGTTTCGAACCCCCCGCGAACGAAATTGCTCATCGGTAATACTAAGCTGTTCCATACATTTTGACCATTGCAGTTTTGTAGGAAAATTGTTTTGAATTTCTATGGGAGGAGGGGTCTGAATGATAACCGTTTTGGCGCCGGTGTCTTATTTTTTACGTCACCGTTTTTGGAGGTTTCAATTTGGGCGCGGCTTACGAAACTAATGATTTAGTTTGTCAGCCCCTCCTTTTATACAGAACGAGGGGTATGTCTACATGACAGGTTGATAAGTTGATGACACGATTCACGGCGTTTTTAGTGAGGGGGCGTGATCAGTGATATAATAGCTTGGAAAGTTTGTCAAAAAAAAAATTGTATTAACATGGATATGACATTTTAATGTCTGCTTCAAGTAAGTAATTGCTACCTCGTCTATTATTCGGCGGCAAGAAAACTGTTTGTAGTCACGTATGCTGGACATTACATCACCGGAGAGTATGTTCGCTGCCCGATTCTAGACACAAAGTTCTTCGGCTTATGTGCCTGTCACCCTTCAAGTAAGAAAATAGGAACGCTATTTGGCGGTAGAAGGTTTACTATGGCAGTTTTGCTGGAACACTACCCCATGACTGTTTCTGGATGTTACTTGCTTGTTGAGTAATCTATACTAATGGTATAAAGAGGTACGATTTGTTTGTAAGTTTATGTAGGGGGTAATCTTCGTTCTACTAATCCGATTCCGAAAATTATTTCACTAACGGGATGGTACATTTTCCCAAGTGTCATAGTCTACTACTATTTAAAACGTTCCCGTGGGTTAATTTCCGTACACAACGGGAGCGAAGCCGCGAACAAAAGCTAGTTGTCTATATTTTGATACAGAAAGGACGGCCTCGCAATTGAAGACGTACGTAAAGACTCATTTCACCAGCTGAGGGACTTTACTATAGATGTTTTGTCTCTTACCAAAGGCTTCCAGCACAGTGTTGGCCTCCAATATCTGTTGTTCGGCCCACGAGGCCTGGCCGCCTGCCGCACAGAGGTACTGTAGGATCAGCTTGGTCGTCTCAGTCTTACCGGCGCCGCTCTCGCCTGATATCACTACCGATTGGTTCTTCTCGCCATTCTGTTCAGAAAAGTCGATTTCATCATGTGGTTTAAGAGATAAAAAAGGTCGTAATATTTTTTTAATATTTATTTTCACTTAAGGCACAAAAATCAGTGTAGCCTTGGCTCTTGTACTAGAAATTAAAATAGAGGAAAAGAGGTTCAGAAATACCAGGGTATAGAAAACAATGGCAATACTAGCTTAGCAACAGGGTTGGGCAGTATTATTACGTAATTGAAATACAATACCAAATACATTTTTGGTATTTGTATTTCAATTACTTGCTTAAAATGTAATTCGTATTTGAAATACCTGACGCCGAGGTATAGTTAGTATTTCAAATGGCTTCAAAATACAATTTAAAATAAATACATTTAACCAAAATGTATTTGTTAAAAATTAAATGAAAGTCAAATATCCAAATATAAAAAAATGTGTTCATACAATTTAACAAAGGTTTGTGCTCATCAGGACCTGTAAAAAGAGTTTTCTTAAGCAGGTTCTATTTATTCTCCAACAAGAGGCTCTTTGTCAGACAGTACATTTAAAATCTAGTGTCCATGAAAGGAAACTTTGCTTTTACTGATTAATCTTCTTTTACTCTGCTTTTTAGCCCATGCTGGGCTGGATTACTTTTTATTCTTAATAGTATTTTGTAATTTGTATTTCATATAAAAATAGCTAAAATACTATATTTTGTATTTCAAATAAATTACTTAAAGATATTTTGTATTTTAAATACTTGCGAGATAGTATTTCGTAATTTGTATTTTGCCCAGCCCTGGTTAGCAATTATAGATCAAATATTTCTATGCTGTCCTTGTCTTTGTTATCTTCTCAAGACAACGTTGGACAGCTCTTATTTTTCTAATAAGTATTATATCACCAGCATAACGTTTACATGAATCACGAGTAGATCTGCGGATACAATTACAGATCTTTTGAAAACTGATTCATGTTCCTTAGAAAAACTGTGACAAGAGAAACTCAACATAAATTACGTTATGAATAATCTGACCTTCCGTTGGAAGTAATTATGCATTACAATGACGTTCTTTTCGTGAACATTTTTACCAAATTCGTATATAAGTAGTTGGTCATACCTGTAATGAGCTGTAAGCTGACTCAGCTAGCGCAAACACATGTGGTGGTAGTGAACCGAAGGCTTTGCCTCGGTAGTTTTGCATATGATCCTGTCAACGAGAAACAAAAGCTTAATTTGGTGGCAGCTTTCCAAAGGCTGAAAGAACTAATATCTTCGTAACACAACCGTCTACCTAGTTCATAAAATTACATAAAAAATTAATGGTTAAAATTT
This sequence comes from Standfussiana lucernea, assembly GCA_964057025.1. Taxonomy (NCBI): domain Eukaryota; kingdom Metazoa; phylum Arthropoda; class Insecta; order Lepidoptera; family Noctuidae; genus Standfussiana; species Standfussiana lucernea. The sequence continues at coordinate 4,416,888 of OZ059806.1, forward strand.
AACGGTTTACAAGATAATCTTAGATTAACATAATAATAAAATCATAAAATCTTTATAACATTCTGCCCCGTTAAATTTGTTTATTTGTTCCATTAAAAACGAAGTCAAGTGCAAGTAAATAGCCCCTCTTCGCATCACGTTTTCAATTTCCATATAATTGGCAACTAGTCAAGTGTTCTACACACGTTAATATATGCAGTCTTCATACATAATAGATAATTAACTGCTGAATAATGTATCATTTCCTCTTGTTTATCTGCTAAAGGAAATTGATAGAAACTGACAGGCCATTGTCACGATCAAGCGATCGATATCAAAAGAAATGTGAACACAATTATAAGGAACCGCTAAATGCGTTGTTTGAGTCAACTTTGATGTGCCTTTGATGCGTTTTTTTAATAAATTGATTGTCAGGTAATGACAGTGTTTTTAAGATCATGACAAACACATCTCATTATTCTTGTGTAATCTTTACTAATATTAAAAAGGGATAATTGTAAGTGTGTATATGTAGGGGGGTAATCTTTGGAACTACTTATCCGATTTCAGAGTGTCATAGGTTACAACGTTCCCGTGGGTTAATTTTCGTACATAACGCGAGCAAAAGCTAGTAATGTATATTTCTCGACATATAAGAGTAACATAATAAATATAGACAAACTTACCGTGGTGTAACATCCTAACTCCTTATACGGATTCACTGCGACGAGAATGGATCCTGTGTATGTCTGTATAAAATATTAAAGAGAATATCTCAGCAAATAGCATCACAAAATTCAGTGGCAAACTTTGGCGCTTCTTCAAGTAGATTAGCCGCTTAAGATCGTTTCAAATTCCCAAACCTAGACGGAGGAATCGTAAAACGAAATAGACTGATTTCAGATAATCTAATGAAGTGTGTACGTTGAAGTTGGCGGCAGCTTGTATCGCTAAAGTTATTGCGGGACTGTCGGGCTCGCTATCTAAGCTAACCCATTCATACTAATATTATAAAAAGGGATTTCTTTGTAAGTTTTTATGTAGGGGTACTCTTCGGAAGCGAAGCCGCGAGCAAAATCTAGTTGCCCGTAGGTAAATGTGAAAGTGTCTTATCTCACCTGTCTATCTGCGTTTTCACGCCTAAATCCTGAACCAATCATTACGCAATTAAAGATAGGTATGGCCCAAAGACATAGAGCAGGATATAAGCTTTGTTTTATTAATCCTGGGTGTACCAACAAAAAAAAAACGAAATACACGCCGACGAAGTTGCAGGCAACAGCTAATATTCTCATATAAAAGGATACGTAAACGAGGTCGTGTATGTATCTCTTCTTGAGGTTGTCATTGATGGCTTGCTCGGTGATCTCCGGCATCATGGTCATGTCGGGGACCCCATGGTCTGCGGTATTCTCCCGCTCCTCCATTTTGTCTGCAAATAAAGAGAAATGAACGTTACTTTGACTAAAAAAAAAAAGCATTTATTTCAAGTAGGCTAGTTCTTTCTTTATCGTGTGGTTAGTGCCTAACCTGGTGTCAGAGTTTTTATGCCGCCCATGGGCCTCTGACTTGGCATTACATGCCGTCGAGAAATATCTCTCAGGTATGCTGGTTTCCTAACGATGTTTTCCTTCACCGAAGCAAGTGATAATTTTACAATACGCACGTGATTCCGAAAAGTCAGAGATGTCTTGGGTTCGAACTCGAGACCTATGACTTGGCAGTCAGATGGTCACACCACTAGGCTATCACTGCAGTAGGCTAGTTACAGGCACTTTTGAATTGTCGAAACAAACACAACATTAAAATGCAGCTACAGTTCCAGTCACAAGGCATAATAACTGTGAAAGTACTGTAGTTGCCTATTCCAAAGCGTAGATCTCTATGGAGAAGAACGGGCTAGAAACTCCATGGACACTTTTTTAAATAAAAAAAAATTGAATTGAATATTTTTAGATACAATGTATTTTTATTGGAAACAAAATTCGTTAAGAATTATAAAAATCATTAATTTGCATTTCTGCTTTGCGCATTAGTTATGTATACCTATTGGATTTTTCCTACCCGTTTAGGTAAAATACTTTTCATCCCACCATCTCGGAAAGAGTATTTTTAATCTTCAATATCTGAGTGGAAAAGCCGTTTTTATTCTCTAGAGGATAAAGTAAATTGAATTTAGAACATCGTGTGCACTAAGTTTGTGAATTAAAAAAAACATTAAACCTATTTACTGCTACCTCTATGGTGCCGAATATATCATACAACTTTTTTTTAATTTGTTAAAAACTCAGACTCGGAACCTTCTTGGTGTTCTTTTTTCAATTTGCTTTGTACGCGGTTCTTTACGCGGCATTTTTTCACGTCATTGGTTTAGTCATAATGTAGTAATTAATACCTAAACTGAAATAAAAGTGTACCTATCTTGTGATTGTAAACGTTTTTTTTTTGCATTTAGTCATTTCCTCGCTGAGGTGGAATGAAAAGTTACGTGTTGCACTCGAGTGCAAAGATTTTTCACCTCGTGCTCTTTTGATTCCCTCGCTAACGCTCAGGATTCTAATTTTGAATCACTCGCTGCGCTCGTGATTCAATTTTAGAATCCTTCGCTTGCTCGGTCATCAAAATTGAACACGCGGTTAAAAAGCAACTTTGCACTCTTGTATAACAAATAACTATTATACAGTCGTTTTACGTGGTAGAAGTTACATACATTTAAACCCGGAAAACTGGAAATAAACAACTGACTAATGATACTAAATAGAACATAGCACTCTCAGTTAGGTGTCTACATAGCTTTCAAGTTAAGTCATTTGAAAAATAATCCACCCACGTCAGTAGAAAAGTTTTTCCATCTAAATTGGCTCAAAGCGCATCAAATAAGAATCCTTGAACTAATTTCAAGCAATAATATATTCATTCATCCGACGCTGAATAGCCTGCGTGGGACTCTCCCAACATCGTAAGTGGCTATTCGGCTAATCATGAACGTATATTTGGTAGAGGAGGAGAAAACAGTTCTAAAGAAATTTACTCCTTATATGACGTCTTCTTCGTTTTTATTCTTAGACTACCTTGCTGGTCTAGTGGTCCCAAGCGTGACTATTAATCATGAGGTCCTGGGTTCGATTGCCAGGGCGGGCAAAGTTGTTATTGGGTTTATCATCAGGAATTTCCCAGTAGCAGTCACGGAGTCTGGATTTGGGCCCGGTTGATGGCAATAAAAGCTCGCCCCCTATTACATGGGACTTAAAAGATGACTAGCGAAATGTGGGTGCAACTTTGCCTAACTTTTTAGTGATTACAGGCGTGTTGTAATTTTATGTTATGGTCTTAGACTAACAAATTGTCTGCTAGAACCATCATAGTACTGTTATTAAATCGTCTTGCATAAATCTACAGAAATCCTTCAAATACATTGGTAAAACTCTAGAAAACAGACCAAATTGCCTTGTCTCGTTATTTAACACACAATTTCTTCAATAAATACGTAACGAGTGTTGTTAACAGGCAATCTTCCCAGCGTTTCACTCCAACACTTTTTCCAGACACTCAAGACCCTTCGCTCGTTTATTGCTCTAGTCTAGCCTTTTAAGACGTGGTTGAAATAGAAAGCACTAACTCAATTGGAGAATCCATTTATGTCAAGGATCTATAAAGTGGTAAAAGCATTTCCACGGATGACGGAATAGTTGTTCAGGTTCTACTATTACTTTGAAGAACTACTCAAATGGAGTTTCATAGATTTGTGAACCAAATTTCAGGATTACAACTGTGATTCTCACAATGATATGTCTAAGTTTCGGCATCTGAATGGCATGAATATGTGACATGACTCACAGAACTGGGATTATAGGTTTGAGGGCAAAAGTGTAAAGAAATCGTTAGTATTAAAAAGGTTAATTAATCTTTGTAATGCTATTCAAGTTTTCAGACAGGTTTTGTATTCGTCGAGGGTTGTGAAGACAGCTTATTATATTATTAAAACGAAATGTTTGTGCGAGAGGTAACAAGCTACATAAGTATAACAATCGTTTTAATTAAAATAAATTAACTTTCTGCCGGATTAAATTAAAAGGCCGTCACGCTTAGCTCTTAAAAGGGCAATGTTACCCGCTATTAACATGAGGGGGTGTACTATGTTCATAAAATTAAAACACCTACATAAACGCCCCTGCAATTTTACTAGAAACCCTCAGTACTTTGTTCTCATACTTTGAAATCACTTGGATGTTTTGCTTTTAGTGTCGTTATCTCAATTAGTCGTAAACTCAAAGGCTTAGATAGGACACACAAGCAAACAGGCAAAGTTTTAAAGTATCGCAGATCGAAACCTTAGACCGAATTACCTTCAAAACATTTGATCTAACGAAGCCTTTCAAACATTTCTATCTAGAAAATCGCGTTAACGAGTCCGCCCAATATTTAAGTAAAATATTTACCCCTCAGTCAGTCCGTATGATTACATCAATAAAAGTATAGATAATACTCCGAGAGGGCTGCAATGTTGTCTCAAAGTCGCCGGGCTCCGGGCTCCGGGCTCGGGGCACTATGTCGACATTGCTCGACTTTAAAAGGTGCGAAAACTGAAATGTAATGGCAGATGATTTACTTGAATGAAACGCGTTTTTTCAGACTCTTTTTATCTCCTTCATTTGCATTATTTATGATTTTTATGAACAAAGTAAAATCATTTTAAGTGGCTACAATCCATCAGTTCGTATTTTATGAATAGAAAAATGCCTCAGCATTAAAAACAAAGTCAACTGACGTACATTTACCTCCAGAGCTTGGGTAGAATGTTCAAACCCGAAATAACCATAAAAGAGGCCTTATTATATTAAGTAGCTTATCTTACAATTAGCTTGTGTTTCACGTCTCTAAAGCGCTATTAAACAGGCTAAGATAGAGATTATATTTCACACACAAAAAAAAAGCTGTGGTAAAGTTGACACCGTTTTATAGAGCGTCTTTGAAGATAGCACTCACGACTTTATCAATTTACATCGATCTGACTTCGCCCTTGCACCCCCGGGCTTCCTAAATACGATGTTATCGTCAGAACGATTGATAACTGTTTTCATTACAAACGCACGAATATGTTGGGTCAATAAACGGGTGAAATCGAAGCTTTATGACAAGTTATAAATGTTATGTTATTTATTCGAATGTTTACGTTATTCTGATGGTTTCTTAGGAATGAAAATAGAGGAAAATGACATGATATATATAATGCTCTCATGAAGTCATGACATATCATATCAACGTAACATCAAAACATTATTTGTTTGATAATTGAACTAAAGGGAAAAGTAAATAATCTGTTGAAACTAATCCTGCTAACTAATTGTAGCGGATACAACAACACTATAAAGCAATCCACCACGCCTGTGAAGTTTCGCCAGTTACTTTAACTTTAATATGTATAAACAATGAAAATACATACATATACGCTACTTTAGTAAGCCGAACAAGCTGAATTTTGAGAGCTTGTTCCAATAAAATTACCAATAAACTATTAAAACCAAACCAAAGATATTACAGATATTTTAAATGGAAAAAAATCCATTTCACCGATACAACTGATATAGTTACGTTTTATATAAATATCAGAAAAATGTTCCAGAACCAAATATTCATAACTTTGCTCTAGCATAAATAAAACAAAGTTCTATGGAAAGAGTTCTACGAAATCCGTGAAAATCCATTTGACCATTTGCATGACTGAATTCCACGACTTCAAGGTGCAACGTATTGGCTATCGCGCCTACCAACCACCTAATGACGCCATACCCTACATTCAGGGATATTTCTAACATAACAATCTAACAAGAATATCAGATAACAAACGGAGTATTCTTGAAGCTCTGGATGGGATGTTCCCACCAACTTATCGGACGGAAATGTCACTTGCGGATAAATACGTCACTCGGTCCCTCGCACTTGCTACTTATCAATATTACACATTATTTGCACAATTACTACAGTAACAGCTCCGCCACTGTCGCTATACGACCGTGATTCACCACTCCGGTTGAAGATTGAAGACAATAGGAACAGGATGCGAGTATACTTTTACGATTATGTACGGTTTTATGATGTTTTCGTGCTGTTTTGATATATAAAAAGGGCAAGGTATAACACTACTCAGGATTATAGTGCAAATAAAATCTTCTGTGAAAAGGGGCGGTGGTCACAGGAACAGTGTATCTAACAAGTAATCAGGAAAAAAGGAAAACAGAAGGAAACATATGCTGACATGGAGGAAAACAATGTAATTCCTATCGATATTGATTCTGATTTTGTTGTTGAACATGGTGTTACCGAAAATATTGACTCTCGTCGACAATAAGGACTCACTAAATCTATACCCTCGTGGGAAACATAACAGCATAGCTGCAGTATTTGTTACATCAACGACTCCATCCGCAGGATTATTAACGAACATGGAATTAGACTAAAGGAAAAACCTTCGCCAACGAGTCCTTGAACGACGGAAAAGCCAGTCTTGTAGCAATTTAGATAATTATTGGCGAGATCGATACGGAGTTGACCATAATATGAGGCGGTAATGCGATACACAAGCGGTAATGACTAACATGGGTCACGACAAGGTTATTTGTGACAGTCCTGTGACAAAACTTCCTGTCATATCACTAATGTTGCGTTGCTACGCTGGAAAGGACAAAGCTGTGATTGTTTGATCATAATGGTTTTACATGGTTTTAAAGCCGAGAATGTTTTCAACGCTTCGTTATAGGAACCTTCAAGTTAAGACTCAAGAGGAAGTCATAAGAGCCATATTTCCAAGACAGAAGACAAACTAAAGAAAATATACAGAACAGCTTCACGAAAGCTTTTTTTATCCCAATTTACAGATCCAGTTCCGATGCAACAATCCATGCAGCTTTAGTAACCTTGTGTACGAAGGTGTGCCAGGATAATGTACAGTATATGAACCCACAGCGTCCATAACTTAAACATGTTGCCATATTTGTACCAGAGCTGTGATACACGTTATTGTTCCGGTACAGACAAAGAGATCTCAATCTACAAGCGAATATATTTACTAAACATAGGGCAGGCGCTTAACTTTCCTTCGTTTCCTTATTGAGATTAGGCTCGCTGCGCTAGAGCATTTGCTAGTCTTCGGAGAGGCGTTTGATCACGATATTCATGATTATTTGAGTATAAGCGCTACGCTATATTGTAGAATGACTATGTGCTGGCGTCGCAAAGTCGGTGCATCATTTCTGATACAGTCAACAACATTATCAATGTAATCAAATGCATCTTGTACCACATGATTACTTATTCGTTGCTGAAATGACGCATTCATCACGGAAATTGCAGCTATATTTAATTATACAAGGAGGGACATAGCTCTTGCTACCTATATTTTTAAATTATTGCGTGGCAAGACTTCAAACTCAGGTATATTAAAAGAAATAAACCTGTGTGTGCCCGACAATTATGTATTGCGAAGACGACGGCCACGTCTATTGGCGGTTCCCAGTAGTAGGACCAATCTACTGAGTAAAGCCCCTATAACGCGTACCTTGCGTATACTTAATGACGTAGCAGACAGCATGGATCTTTTTACTTGTTCTCTGGGTGAGTTCACAAAAGTCACTATGTATAGAATATGTTATAATAAATAATAAAACTGTAATTATAGCCACACTATTGAATTAGGACAATCCTGTAATGATAGTGATGTTGAGTGAATAAATAAATAAATATACCGCCGAGTGCTGCGTTTCCTTCCTTGCTATTTTAGTTTTACATATTTTATTCTCACTACTTAACCCTTTTAATATGAGTTTATTTATAGAAATTATAGCACCCTAAAAACCCGATCATTTTATTAAATCGTAAGCTCAATAGTGGCAATCGTTCCGCGGCGCCATGTTTACTGGTTAAAGAGCCTTGAACAAATATTGATGAATGTAAAGCCTCTTATAAGAACAGGGTTGCCAATGTCGGGATTAAATCTGATCTTGACACTGCTTGTAAAAAAAAATGAAATAATTCGATTTGCTGCTTATTATGTTAGATAATTTAGTAGCATCTTACGTCTAAAACTAAGGGCGATGTATAAGACAGAGGATCGCTAAACCAAATCTCTTTTCCCAGCTCATTAGACGTCATTAACTCTGGAAATGGTCTAAAGAAATCTAGGTCTTTCCATCTATCCCAGACAGGATGCCTGATAACCCTATCTGCAGTCAAGCATCTAAGCACCGCCGCAGACACGCACTCGCGTGCATAACGGCTGCGTTCGTTTTTTACGTCATTTAATTTCTGGGGAGCTCCCCCTAATATATTTGTTACGTAAATCTATTACCCGATATGACTCAGCCGGTTTATAAAAGCCTCCATAGAAAAATGTGTTTAATCAAATTGTTTCGACTGGGGAGTTCTTCCTTCGCGAAGCTCGAGTGTTCTATCACTTTGTGTAATATTGGAAGATTTGGAAGTTTGTTTTATTGTTAATTTTGCATAACTCTTTTTCAATCACCTTATTGAGTTAGGGCTTCGGAACTTCCAGGCTATGTCTACTAACGGTATGGTGGGAACGGTATAATTTATCGATATTTTGATTGTCGTGTCTCTGTAAATATAATTATACGCTCCGAACCCATTCTATTTGTCTTTACATTTTACGATTAAGTACATCGTGTGATTGTTTTGAGCCTCTAGTGCGTTTATTCGATAGTCGGCGTGTGACACTCGTAGACGACGTTCAAAGACCGCGGACTCCCGAGGGACTGTTGCTCTGATTGGTACAAGCCACAAGAGATTACGGGCTAACAGTGAATTTTTTTTAATTATTGCAAAAGTTAGTTACAATGACAATAAATACCAATTTATTTATTCTGGTACGGTGAAGATGAGAACATGTTTGATCATAAATTATATTGATTAAATAATTCGATAAGTTTTGTTGTTTGTTACAATAATAAATAATACAATATCACGCTAGCCGACTCGTAAAGGTACTACCTTATACGTATTATATTCTAGATGGCCACGTTTCTACTCTCATGTGAACAAAGCTCAGCTCCAGTGAAGCAGAAGTCGTAAAGTCAACAAACATACTACCTACCCGCATTCGAAAACTTTGTCGGAACAATGTCGCTGTCAACTTGTATCAAAACAAGAAACGGGTCCGCGGCGCCGGGCGCTACCCACGACGAATACAACGCAACTCGTTGTAAGGGACCCTACGGACGGTCTGACGCGAAGGGAACACCCATTCAAACTCCCTGATTTAATAGGGCCTTTCAAACATCCAACCATGACCCAAAAGGGAAATGAAATTGGATATTATTATACGTTTTCATCATGTTGATTAGGGTTCATTGAGTTAGATAGTATGAAAAGTTTTGAGACTTACAATTGATCTATCAATCGTATGCTTTTGATATATAAGCGGTGTGAAACTTGTGGGAAAAGGATTAATAGGATGAAGAAGAACTTATGTGAGAATAGGATTAGCAATTCGATTTATTGATTGGCAATTATGCTAAAAAGGGAAATTGCTTTCGTATGCCAATTTGCGCCGCACACCTTTCAGAGCGAATAAATCAAGCCGTGTAGAAGTAATACAATAAAACTCGACGTAACTTTAACAAGCCCAGTATATCTAAGCAATTGCGACATTTCGCTAAATTGAAAAGAAATAAAGGAGGAACCCGTGGGCGGACTTGTGCGGGCGCCCGCCAGAGAAAACCTAGAGTTGCGAGTAAAAAGAGGAGTCTGGGCGCTGCACTGGCGTGGGCGGGAAATAACAGCGTTTATAGGCCGGGAGCCATTCTTTATTTATTACATAATGACACTTTTACTCCACAAAGTGATTTAGTATTTTATTACTTTGGCCAATAGATTGATATTCTCGCAGAAATTACTTGTGTTTTTTTAAGGCGCTGTGCATAGTAAAAATGGGCTTCACAAAAACAGTTTTTTAGCAAAATGTATACATTTTAGAGCAGCAAACAAAATATATGTTAATCTTGATCATATTTATGAGGGAACCGTTGTGTTCAAAACACGTTTTCGTAAAATTTTCCCGATACAAAAAAATCGTAAACTTACTATTAAATATTGAAATTCAAACAATTGTAACTCTATCATCTAAGAACAAATCTTTATAAAATTAAAAACAGTGATGTAATATATAATAATAAAGGGAACTGTTGTTTTTATTTATCGTTTGAAATGAGATTATTGTAAGAATTAACATATTCAATGATAAATAATTGGAACGGGTCGAACGAAACCTCACGCCATTGCATCCTCTTTTGGCTTCTCTTTCATTTTTACGCGGTGTGACAGTGACCGCTGAGGCGTGTTGCTTGACGGATCTGTGTCATTTTTTTCAAAATCATTTACGTATCTGTTTGTTGTTGAATGCTGTTTATTATACTTATTATGTGAATAGTTATTTCTAAGTTGTGGTGTTGGTGTAAATTTATGTTCGATTTCAGTCATAAATTGTGTAAATAAACAATCAGTGTACATCAGTGGCGAAGAGTCAAAAGAACCCTAAGGAAAATTATACTACTATTTTTTTTTGTCTTCACCCCCATTTTCTTTTATTTTCGTTTTGCCTTAAATTTCGTTATAAGTGACCCGAAAAGCACGAAAATAACACCCATGATTAAAATAGCAAAAATTTTCGTAGGCGCCAAATTGATCTTTTTTCATCATTTATTGTGTAGAATAAAATGTAGAGGAACTATGAACAAAATAAATGTAATTTTATCTTTTATAAATAGGCCAACAAAAAAAAAGTTGATACCAAATACGTTATCGACTATCTGTCTAGTTCTCCCCTACATACTTTCTATTTCTGCTCCTGTCGTTACTCGATAATCTTCGGCTTACCTAATTCCCTAAAAAACGGTGCTGCTAGCCGCGAAGTCACGTGTGCACGTACATACGAATTTAGATCTGAATTCTGACACCCGAGCGCCGGTTTATTTGGCGCTACCTGTTATTTCTTGACATGAAAAAAGTTGGCATTTTTGTGATGTTTTCATTCCTATGATGTATTAAATGGAATAGTTTTACATCACAGTACAGAACTGCGATGTAATACTCTATTTAACTATAGAAGAGACTACACAGAGTACTTTGTTCCCGAAGGGAAACCGGCAGGAATCGGCTTAGGTGCCTTCGGCCCTGGTGTACATTATAATGGGTAACAAAAAAAATATACGGAGGACAATAAAGAGATGTTATTCGATGAAACAAAACACATGAACGAAGTGTAAAGTAAGTACCTTACTTTTTGTGCACACCTTATTTTGATTGTATGTATTATTTTATAAATGCGTAATTTCGACATATACATACATATATATGTATATCCATAGCTCGATTGGTGTAACTATCTCATGCGTGGGTCAATTTTCTGCATCAATGTCTAACCCCGGGTTCAGACCTCAGAGTAAATGTATTCTTTTTGTTGATTTCTTTTGATATAATTATTTTTTTTTTAATTATAAAATTATTATTTTTTTCTTATTTTCTTGTTTGAAATGAATTTTTATATTTATTTTTTAAAACAATAGAATCTCAAGATAATGCATACCCACCAGTTCATGGACGAAGAGTCGTTGACATAACGCATCTCATCCAGCAGCTGCAAACTATATCCGGCCATAATTCTTTGTTCAATTGTAACGGTTGATTGCAAAGGTTGTGGGGGGAAAGAGAATTAATTTATCTCTTCGTCGGGGTTACCGCGCGCGTTGCAGTGCTGCAGTCGTTTTTTTTAATAACCCCTACCCGAGGCATCTACTTCATATAAAAATTTTAGGGAAAAGTCCCAAAAGCATCCTGAAAAAGTTTGAAGAACGAAGACTGATGAAAAGAAAATTAAACAAAGCAAAACCTCATAAAAAAAATCGGATGCTAAAGAAAGACAATGCTGTTCAATATGATTTTCGGCTAAGCGTGGACAAACTGTCCGGTTAAAAATATTTTTACTAAACAATATTATTAATTCTGAAAGAAATATTTTTGCAGATCCCATAGTGGCCAGGTACACGTACAAAAATCCGAAATGAAGAGTAATTAATAATATCTGTTATTTACAGGTTACAGCTCATAGCTTGGTCTGTCACTCATGCTGGACATTACCAATAAATAACTTACCTGAACAGCAAAATGTACCAAGCACATCAAGCGGTCATCGAAGAGAGCTATGTCTTAATTGCGGAAGTTCTATACGGTGTAGCAGATCTCATATTCTCAACACAAACTCGGACAGAGAAACACATAAGAAATGCTATCAGTGAGTGGATAGCACCACAACAAGTAAGGACGGATTAACTTTTTATTAAGTTTACATTAGAATATTATGTGAATTAGAATTATGCTTTTAAAAATGTTTTTACATAACACTAACTTGTTTACTGAAAAGTTATTCTAACTCTCCATGAAATAGCAACATTTGATTTCTATGGAACAGAATAAAAGAATGTGTTATTTTTTATGTGTTACTTATACCCTCTTTAGTTAGAATTCATTCCTAAATATAATTCCTAATATAATCTCTGGGCAGCAAAAAAAATTCAAAATGAATTGTTAGAAACTCAATTGATTAGTGTTTTGAAATGGCAATAACTAAGAATTAAATTGTTCTAGGTTCATGGCTCAGATCGCATTTGCCATCCATGTTGGCAACGAGCTGATCGAGTACCAGGTCCTGCTCCAACTGTCACAATTGTTTCACCTACAATTAACTAGCCCAATTTCACAAGAGCCCCTGACACACAAGCCTTGTTTTTGCCCGGATTGTGAATAACCACAGCGACTCATACTCGTAGTCCCAACATGGCTAAGGGTGAAGTTATTCACAGATTAGAATTTTTATGTCCCTAAAACAGCAGAATATGCAGATTTCATTTGCTACAAAATAACTGGGATGAGCTCCTTACAACTTTTTATTATTTAATAAACGTATGACTTAATAAAGTCAAAATAACAAATAATAACTAATAGTTTTATTTTAACCACCCAAATACAATCCTATAATATGTAAATAATCCGATTACATCAAAATACTACTGGCAAATTGATTATAGAAAATAATATGCTTATTACAAAGATTTTATCCGACAATTAATTTCAATTTTTCACATGCCATTTGAAGCATATTCTTGCATCTGGCTACAATTTTTTAATAATATTTTCTTTCCTATACTTATGTAGTTTTTAAAATGCAAGTATTTTATTAATAAAGATCTTGTCCACGTTTAGCCTGATCATCCTAACAAACTGAGCAATTGCCTTTATGTATTCTTACTGTTCATACATCTATCTATCGATCCCATCACCCCGTCCATAAGTCCACTCTTTCATTCGTCTCTCCGCGTCCGTCTTTCCTCACTTGGTATTCGAATACACCGTAATTTTCATTTAGTTGTAACCTACGTCACTAAAGAAAAGATACTAAAATGACCGCACTTAGCTTTTTCTCTCACTCTCACATTATACAGTGCGAGTAAAAGGGCACGATTAGCTCCTTTGTTTGGCCGCCATTCACAATAATTCTTTTCTGACACGTGATATAAAAGTCATTGCAAATTGCAACAAAAATTATACAGATAAATTAAATTGAAGTGTCTGTCACTTCAATTTAATTTATCTGTATAATTAGAAGATGTATGGTTTAGAAGACGCAGATTGCCAAATTCGAAATAGTAAAGGCAAATAGGCAGAAACGACAAAGTGTTTTGGTGTTTTTGGTTGTGTATGGTTTTTTGTTGCAGATTCTCAAAATGGCAAATTTTCAAAATTATGAAAGTATTATTTTTATTCCTCTATATAGCCGTAAAAAAGGAACCCTTATAAATTCGCCCTGTCTGTCTGTCTATTTGTCCGTCCGTATGTCACAGCCATTTTACTCCCAGACTATTGGTACCACAATGTTGAAATTTAGAGACTAGGTGTCTTCTAAGAATCGCTACATAAAAGTGATGTAAAATTATGAAAAAAAAAAAAAAAATAGGTGTGGCTCTCCCTACATGTAACTGTGTGGGGTGTCTATCGACAGCTCTTGAAAATTGCTATTGAGGTTTCTAGCACACTTTCTTTCTTAAGACAATGGTTGATGACATTTGCTTCCGAAGCCGTAAAAAATGTGTGGCCCTCTCTAAAGTCTAAAGTAGGAGAGAGAAAATTCTGAAACAAAAATGTATGTAGGGTTAGCGGATTCGTCAGCGCAGATGGCAGGGATATCGCGTGATCATGGTGACGCAGCGAGTAGAGGGGGCGAACAATACAAGCGGTGCGCTCTCAGGAGTCTCAGGGCCCGGTCATTTTTGCTTGGGAGCTCAGACGTGACAGACGTTTGTTGGAAACAGTACTTTCGAATTATTTCGGTGTTTAACGGTTTAACATAACTGTGTTGTTTCCGTGATTTTTTATTTAAAAATAATAGTTCTAGGAAATTTTAGTTTTCCTTTAAAAAAAAATGAGCTTCTGATATATAAGAGTAGATTATAAAAAAGTCTCCGAAGACCATTTTCATGTAGCTGCAACAGTTAAAGTAGTTCCCCTTACTGCCCTACTGAAAGTTTCCACCCTGTATATAGATTTATTATTCGTCAGACGAATCTGTTATTACATAATTATTATCTCTAAAATCTTTTCTAGAAAATAACAATTATTGATTATGTTATTTAAAAATAAGAAAAAAAGAACGAATTTTAAAACAACTTCTCGAAAATATGTAGGAATAAAAAAAACAGCTGTTTCCTACAAAACTGCAATACCTACACGGTCGTAATGTATGGAACAGCTGTTTTTTTTCCACGAAAAATTTATTTGTGGGGGGATTCAGAATGATGCACTCAATACGTGGTAACCATTTTAGAGTCGGTGTCCCTTCCACCATCTATAAATAAGAATAAGAATATTGTGAAGGACGGCACGGTTGAAATAATAAAATGTCGGGCATGCCACCGTCCGGGCGAATCAACCCGTCACATTATCTCCGGGTGTTCTCGTCTAGATACCGGAGAGTACTTGCATAGACACAACCTTGTAGCCAGGATTATCCATCAGCAACAAAATACAGCTTTGTGGAATTGGCGGTGTCGTAATGGTCGTCGGAATGGGCCCGATCCAGTTCTTGAAAAAGGCAATATCACACTGTACTGGGATCAATCCATCATCAGTCTCGGGACTATTACAACCAACAAGTCTGATAAAGAGCGATCAGAGCGGCGCGCAATGATTGTTGATATAACGGTCCCGCATGACGAGAACCTCGTGAAAGCCGAGCAAGATAAGCAAATCAAGTATCTTGACTTGGCTCGCGAGGTTGTCGACATATGGGATGTGAATTCAGCGATCATTGTCGACTGCCAACAGCCTCGACCAATACCTGAGGAGGCTCTCGTTAGGCAGCTGGATCAAAGGCTTGATTCAGAAAACGGTACTCCTCGAGATGGCTCGAATTGTTAAGAGGTTCCTCTCTTTGGAGCCCTGACCGCCGGTAGCTCTGACCCTGTTCCCGATACCGGTAGACTACTATCTTTTATGTTTTTATAGTGATTTTATATAGGAATATTTAAAATAAAATGTAAAAAATAAGTTAAAAAATAAATAAAGAAATAATAAATCAAAACAAAATAATATGTGATTGCTGAGATTCGAACCTAGTTTTCGCCGCGGAGGCGCAGTTCAAAGTCGACAAGCGGCGCGCTAGGCCAATCTTACATGTTACTGGAGTAGTGAAATTACGCTTCTATAAATAATGGACGTCGCGCATCGGCAAAAGTCGGCCGATGCACCTCGCAGTAGGCGGGACTACTCGTCCCCTTTTCATCTGCTTCACCCCCTCAAATGCATAAAAGTCGTCTATTCACAGCGTCTTAAGGAATTTTTGGATACTTAACAAGAGAAATAAAGTAATTTTAAAAGAAACTTGAAAAGTATAATAAATCTCGTGGAAGCCTGAATGGTAGGGGTATATAGATAATTCAGTTTGTCACTGAACAAAGGGTCGTGACGATACATTTTACGTTGTACATAAGTATATGGTTACTAGAAACTTAATATTAGGCTTCTCACTTTAGATAAAACAGACACATTAGTAATCCGAGGACACACGAGACCACATGAGATAAAAAAGACAAACTTAGATGCGAATAATGTATTCCGTGAGACGCACGACATTAGGAGAAATAGACAGACTAAAAGGAAACTAAGTTTTCCAAGCAATAATCACATCAGACTAGATTTTGTCTTTGAAATTCTGGCAGTCCGACCGGGGTCGATAGTAGAATGAGTCGTTCATACATCTTGTGATGTTTTTGCCGTGCCAGTGGAAGCTCGTTGCCGTATTGTTCGCGGCGAGTCGGAAATGTCTGCGGCGGTGATGCGAACCCACAGTGAGTCGGGGCCGCGATGTAAGAGTCGGGGGCGCTGCGAGTGCTTCGGTGCGTCGGACGTGGTACAGCGCCGCGATGTAACTGACTGCTGTCGTCGACCTGGAGGTTAGAATCTCTCAACCGGCCGGAAATGTAGTGTGCCATGGTCGCTTGATGAGGCTGAGGGTGCTAACCGGGAATGCGCTTCAGATGCATGCTGGTGGTCAGGAATACCCATTTTAAGCTGGCTGGCTATGAGGCTCGCTGCTCGAAAGCTGGAGGAAGTGATCTTGATGATGATGACGTCACGTTGCTCGAAGGCTGCGCTGACGTCCATTTCGGGGTCACCAGTTTAGGACTATGAGGAACAGGGTGTAAAGTTCCGCAATATTCCACAGAAAAGGAAGGATCCTCCGAGCAGACGGGTGTTGTCTTGTGAGCTACTGCCCGACAGTTGTCTTCGGGTTTTCCATATATGTATTCCTAAGTCGCGGATAATCCTGCTTGCGCGATGTAGGAATTGGATATTAGTTCTTCATATTTATCATAGATGGCGCTGTAGTACATTTTGTTCCATGTTGCTTAGTACTTTTTGTAGTGCCGCTACACTGGGACTAAGGTACCTACATATTGGCACTACAAGCTAAGGACGCTATGACACCATCTTACATGAAGAGCTTATAAGGAGCTAGCAAAAAGTCACTGTTAAAGAATGCTGACGTACAGCAAGATTGCTCGTCAATATCCTCAACCAATCTTGCAAAACCTCGTCCATCAGCAATAGATAGAGGTACAGCCGGTGAGTGCGGCGTAAAAGGAAAAAGACTGATTGCTAACACAGTGAGTTGAAGAGAGGCAGCAGTTGGCAATAATTCCGTACAGTTTCAATAGCTCAACAATTTCCTGAAAATCCCACAACAGATCAGATCACAAGGACAAGGGACAACAATTAATCACTTCTTCACAATCCTGACAGTCGTTAACGTGTGGTGACCAGATTTAGACAGCTGACAGCAGTGACAAGCCCGCCTTCTAAATTAGCGCCACTGGAGCCCTAAGTGGACTTCACACTTCTTATTTTAGAGCAGACAAATCTAAACGTAGGCGTTAAGAATAAAGCGTCTAGGGCGTTGACCAAGCGAGCCAGATTACGCCGGGCGATGACATCCATACTAATATTATAAAGCTGAAGAGTTCGTTTGTTTGGTTGAATGCGCTAATCTCGGGAACTACTGGTTCTAATTGGAAAAATATTTTAGCGTTGGATAGCCCATTTATTGAGGAAGGCTATATAACATCACGCTGCGACCAATAGGAGCAGAACATCAATCAAAAATGTTACGTAGACGAAGTTGCGCGGGTCGCTAGTGTTTGTATATGGGAGAGAAAATTATATGAGCAGGGTAAATAAATTAATGAACTTAGTCGTGATATAAATGGCGCAAATGAAGCTGTGATTATATAGAAGATAGCTTCTGCCCGCGGCTTCGCCCGCGTGGCCTACATGAAACAAATGACGTATTTTTTTTTGAAGCGAGCATAAAATATCCACTGGCTTCATTTTTTGCAATCAATGTATGAAATAATGTATTTTAGCATCTGTTTATATCGCTCGATCATGCGAAAATCCAATTGGAGTGACAATCCAGAGGCAGAAAAAAGGAGCCTCTGTGATAAAATCTTTTTCGTAAGAACGAACTAAAGTACGGACCACGCGCGTTAGTTCAAAGACAATATGTTAGTTTGTAGTTGTGTAGAGGTACGTAGATTACTGAGAGGTTCATTTTTGGCCTTAAAAAATATAACTGTAGGCAATTCCTTTGATTTTTTGTATCTTAGCAGCTTTGATTATAAGATAAGATAAGATAAATTTTATTTCATAAAAAGGAGATTGTAGTATATGAGGCATACACAAAGTTATACATATAAGTTTGTACCATGTCAATCACAATCTGGTTATATAATGGTGATTATATAATGTCCTTAGCAGTAAGTTTATAATTATTTAAGTTTTGAATATCGCGCGAAGCGAATGGCATCATCGCGCGCCGTCCGCATCGCTACACTTCATGCTATCCCTGTCGCACTTGCATAAAGCGCGCGAACAACAATGTTGTCCGCGCGCGTGTCGGCCAACGGTCACCGTGTGCCGCATGACCAGTAGCGTCATAAACACACTCGCGAGCGGGCGCGTACTTAACGCTCAGGCGTTCCCGCCAAAAATGTATACCTAATGCTAGTGTTGTATGTACTGTGAAATTTTGTAATTTTAATATACGCGAGTTTTTACCGACTTTTGTGTGTCTGTTGTGTACGAATCCCGCCCTAAAACCTATAAATTGGTCCTTCGAGCCGGATCACAATGGATAGCCGCGTTGCTGGTGTTGTCACACGGAGCAAAGCCCACGCTGAGGCTGAGCTACGACCTGGAGCGGATACCACGTGTGTCACTACGATCCCGCGTAGTGAGGTTGTTGCCACGTGCGCGTCGACCGGGTCGCGATCAAGCCGCATGAGCCGCGAAGCGCTGCGCCTCCGTGCCGAGTACAAAGCCGAGGAAGAACTCGTCAAGTTAAAAGAACAACTAATAAGAAAAAAACTAGCATTAGACATCGCTGAGATCGAAGACGAAGAAGCAGAACATCACGCTCCGAGTGTTTGCAGTGGTCCTAATAACGTAGATGAGTGGATAAGCTCTAGTCAAGTCCCATGCGAGCACCTGGATTTACCGCCAGCGCCTCCCGCGCCGGCCGGCGCGTGCTCGACCGAAGGCCTAACTCGAGAGCGCGCGCGCGGGCTCGCGCATGCGCCGTACACCGCGGCCGGCGTCCACGCGTCGTTCGCGCCCGCGGCGGCTTCCTCCCCGCCCGCTACGAAATATGCGCCTGTCGCTCCGTCCGGGGCCACCAACACCGCCGGCGCCGTCGCAGCTTCCGACATCATGCATCTAGCCGACGTTATTATTACGAGCATGACTAAACGGCCAAGACAAAATTATGATCTTCCCATATTTGATGGCAGCCCAGTTGACTGGTTGGCGTACCGACGCACCTACGAAGCCACCGCGTCCAAGTATAGCTCGTATGAAAACGCCGTGCGACTACAAGCATCGCTCCGTGGCGCGGCAAAGTGTGCCGTCGAAGGTCTGCTGAGTACCGGGTCCGACCCAATAGACGTTATAGACGCCCTCGAGGAAGAATTCGGACATCCAAATCTACTTCTGGAAACTGCTGTAAATAAGATACGAAGTCTACCGAGGGTGTCCGACAGTGGCGTCGAGCTTCGAAATATGACGTGCGTCGTTCGAAATTGTGTTTACTTGTTAAAAAACATAAGAGCCGAGGGTTATATCAACAACCCACAATTAACTCATGAAATCCTAAGCAAATTAACCCACTATCAAAAAGCGCAGTACGGCGAGTTTGTTATGAAAAAAAAACATCAATAGCAACGAAGATCTTCGTGTTTCGCCGAACATAAATATACTACTCGAGTTTCTGAGTTATTTGTCACGAGCGTCAGCTTTTTATCTACCACTGAACATAAGCACCGAGCAAAATAGTAACAGTCATCGCAACCGGACCACCGCTCCTGCTTACCCCGCGAGCTCTGCCGTCGCTGATAGCAGTTCGCGCGCGGGGCGCGGGCGCGCCGACTCCACGCGTCGACAACAACGCGAACATATTCACCGTGTTCACATCACCAGCGAGGAAGCTGCGTTATCGAGTGCATCGCGAAGTACGTCGTCGCAATCGAGTGTGTGCGTGTTGTGTAGTAGTGCGAGTCACCGGTTACCCGAGTGCGAGATGTTTATAAATAAGAGTGAACGAGATAAGTGGGACTATGTGAAGGTAAATAAGTTATGTTTTAAATGTTTAGTGCAAACCCATTCTCGTTATCGTTGTCGCGCAAAACGATGTGATAAGTGCCGTTCTCCGCATCACACACTTCTCCACTACGAGAAGTCGAGCGGCTCGAGCGCCGCCGGCGCCGCAGCCCCACCCGCGGGTGCCGCGGAGCAGACGGCTGCGCCCCACCTACAGTCGCCGTCGGACGCTGAGTCGGTAACGAGTGTGGGTGAGCGATGTACAAACACTAAAACGTTGTTAAAAATTGTTCCTGTTAGTATTATTGTGAACCATGTAAAATATAGTTGTTATGCATTGCTTGATGATGGTGCCACTGTGTCGTTAATCGATTCAAGTATTTGTAAGTTAAGTGGACCATCATCCCCGTTAAAAATTGTAAGTGCAGGCGGTCATGTTATTATCGATAAGAATTCGTGTAGGGTGACTGCGCTAATTCGTGGACCTAACGGCCTGTGTCATGATGTATCGTTACGCACGATTGAAAACTTAGACTTACTGACCCAAAGTATTTCCGCCAGAGTTATAGATACATATAAACATTTACGAGACCTAGATTGTGGTGAGATGTCATGCGCTAAACCATTGCTATTAATCGGGCAAGACAATTGGCAGTTAATAGTAAACCAGGAGATACGACAAGGTAAATCCGGACAACCCGTAGCGTCACTTACGAAGTTAGGGTGGGTTGTTCATGGACCTGTAGGTATTTATGATAAGTCTGGTCATGAATCGGTTAATGTCGTTAATGATAATTTAGATGATTTAAGTGAACTTGTGAAACAACAATTTTTGCTCGAGTCAATCGGTATCGCAGAATTGTCACGTAAAAATGTCGAGACTGAACGCGCTTGTAAGATTCTAGATAGCACTAGCCGCCGTGTTGACGGGGGCTGGGAGGTAGGCTTACTATGGTCACGTGACGCGGTACACTTACCTGATAATTACGATTACGCTGTGAAGCGTCTACGCGGGATAGAGAGTAAGATGGATAAAAATCCCGACTATGCTGAATCGTATTCGCGTCAAATTGAAAGGTTAATTTCTGAGAATTATGCTAGGCGATTGGTTAATCCTCTCAGTGTTAACCCGGTATGGCACCTGCCGCATTTTGGGGTCATTAACCCGAATAAACCAAATAAACTTAGATTAGTCTATGATGCCGCGGCCAAATATAAAGGTGCATGTTTGAATGATTATTTATTAACAGGGCCTGACTTGTTAAACTCATTATTAGGTGTTCTGTTCAAGTTCCGATCTGGCCCAATTGCTTATACAGCGGACATAGCTGATATGTTTTTGCGAATTAAAATTCGGACGGAAGATAAGGGCGCGCAGCTCTTTTTGTGGAGAGGCCGGGACAGAGGGCGCGATCCTGATACATATGTAATGGACTCGATGATCTTCGGTGCTAAGTCGTCGCCTGCCTCAGCCATTCATATTTTGAATAAAAATGCTAGTGAGTTCCGAGATTCACATCCTGAGGCCGTCAAAGCCATCCACGAAAACCACTACATGGATGATTACCTAGACAGTGTTGATTCAATAGATAGTGCTCGTCAGCTGATCAAAGATGTCTCCATGATACACTCCGCTGGTGGATTCTCTATCAGGGGGTGGGTGACCAATTCTGCAGAGCTTCGAAAAGAATTACCAGCTGTCGTGCCAGGTACTATAAATTTTGATAAGTCTCCGTTTAATGGTGAACGCACTTTAGGAATGATATGGGTGCCAGAGTCAGATGAATTAGCCTTTGACTTATCGTTCAAAAAGGTTACACCAGATGTAGTTGAGGGCAAAGTTATTCCTACCAAACGGCAGTTCCTGAGATTTATTATGAGTATTTTTGACCCATTAGGCTTACTTTATCCTTACACGATAAAGTCAAAAATTTTGTTGCAGAAAATATGGAAATCTGGTATAGGATGGGACGATCAACTTAAGGAGGACGAGTCAAAGGAATGGGAAAAGTGGCTGCATGATATCAAACAATTAGATAACGTACGTGTGCCACGGTGGTACAAGCTTGGCCCTTCTGCTGTCGAATTACACGTTTTTGGTGATGCCAGTGAATCAGCCTATGCTGCAGTAGCATATCTTGTAGGTAGGGATGACTTTGGCAAAGTAACCGTCTCACTTGTTATTGGCAAGGCTCGTGTCGCCCCCCTGAAGGTAATATCCGTGCCCCGTCTTGAACTGCAGGCAGCTGTGTTGGCGTGTAGGTTAGCTTGTACCGTCGTTAAAGAGCAGGGTTTGACAATAACACGCAAGTACTTGTGGTCTGATTCAAAAACCGTCTTAAAATGGGTGCATTCGGATCCTCGTGATTTTCAGAAGTATCCCGTTATTTTAGATGGGCACAGCTATACTGCGCGTCTTATTGCACTTGAATATCATAAGCGCGCTCACCACGCCAATACTGAAACTGTGATCAACAGTATAAGAGAAAAATATTGGATTACTCAGTTGAGACGTACAGTCAAATCCGCCGTATCTAAGTGTCAGCCTTGTCTTGTCCGTTGCGCTCGTCCTTCGTTGCCCAAGATGGGTGATCTACCAGCCGCTAGACTCGTTAATACTAGAAGAGCTTTTGTACATTGTGGGGTAGATTATTTTGGGCCAATGGAAGTTTCAATAGGAAGGCGCCGTGAAAAAAGGTGGGGTGTAATTTTTACATGTCTTGTCACTCGTGGTGTGCATATCGAGCTCGCGGCTTCGTTATCAGCTGACTCGGCCATAATGGCGATCCGACGCTTAATAGCTCGCCGTGGACAACCCTCTATCATGTTCAGCGATAGAGGCACGAACTTTGTCGGTGCTGACGCAGAACTGAAAGCTGCCATTCAGGCAATGGAAAGCGACCAAACTATGGATTTCTTGGTTACCAAGGGCATTTCTTGGCAATTTAATCCCCCCGCGGCCCCGCACATGGGTGGGTGCTGGGAGCGGCTCGTCCGCTCAGTAAAGACCGCACTTAAAGTTATTTTGTCGGCGCGTGCGCCTAAAGAGGAGTTATTAATTACATTGATGGCTGAGGTGGAAATGACCCTAAACAGTAGGCCATTAACCTTTGTAGGTATGGACCCCGATGGACCCATCGCTCTTACCCCAAACCATTTATTGATAGGTACAGCTACCGGTGCAACCACGCTAGGTATCTTTGATGCATCGGACTTAACAAGTAGAAAGGCATGGGTGAAAGCCCAAGCTCTGGCAGACATGTTTTGGAGACGGTGGCTCAAGGAGTATGTTCCAACCCTCCAAAAGCGTCAGAAGTGGTTGCACGAAGTGCCACCCGTAAAAGTGGGAGACATGGTTCTTATTTTAGAAGAGCATCAGCCTCGTAATGCATGGCCTAGGGGCGTAATTAGCGCAGTCCACCCAGGCCGTGATGGCCAAATTAGAGTAGTTACTGTAAGAACCTGTAGGGGCTTGATGAAGCGACCCGTTGTAAAAATAGTTGTGTTGCCTACTGACGAGTGTGTTCAGGAACAAGGGGGTGGAATGTAGGCAATTCCTTTGATTTTTTGCATCTTAGCAGCTTTGATTATATAATGTCCTTAGCAGTAAGTTTATAATTATTTAAGTTTTGAATATCGCGCGAAGCGAATGGCATCATCGCGCGCCGTCCGCATCGCTACACTTCATGCTATCCCTGTCGCACTTGCATAAAGCGCGCGAACAACAATGTTGTCCGCGCGCGTGTCGGCCAACGGTCACCGTGTGCCGCATGACCAGTAGCGTCATAAACACACTCGCGAGCGGGCGCGTACTTAAAGCCCCGGATACACTAGGGAACATTTTGTCCCGCAACATGACGCGCAACACAAAATATACGTGACGCTGCAACGTTGCATAGTGTCCCGCAACATGACCCACAACATTGTACGTGACGCGGGGCATGTTGCTTGCTCCCGCCTCGAGAGCGAGCGCACGTGTCCCGCGTCAGTGTTGCGCCATTTGTCACTGAGTGTAGTCGCGTACGCAACGTGCCTTTAAAATGTCTGTAGTGTGGGGAAATGATACCGTGCTTTTGCTTATAGAGCTTTACGAAAGTCGTGACTTGTTGTGGGATACTTCACACCGTGACTATCGAAATAAAATAAAGAAAAATGATGCATGGGAGGATATTGCCAAGGCGCTTAAATTGCCTAGAAAAGAAATAGAAACCAAAGTTCATACCCTGCGTTCGCAATTTGTCCGAGAAAGGAAGAAAGTGAAATCGTCAAAAACTACTGGTAGTGGACGAGAGGACGTGAAGTCCAGTGCATGGTTTGCGTACGATGCAATGAAATTTTTGCTAAAGGGAGCCACAACTTCTGGAAGCTTGGACACTTTGGGACACAAACGTAAGTCATACTTTAGTTATTTTGTCATTTGTAATCAGTACCTAATCACGGTCACATCACCTGCGACCACAGATATAATAAATACAGGAGATATGGCAAGGAGGCGTGGCGCTTGCGAACGCATCTAGCCGCAAAGAGGCTTGTTGCCAGTTTCGGCCATTAGTCGAATGTCAACTTGCGACGTCTTCATTGCTTGTGATTTTTTACAAAATGCCGCGTTGTACAGTGGCTGTTTGCAAAAATAACACCTCTATTGGGAATTATACGAAAGATGGCATCTCATTTCACACTTAAGTACTAAAATATTATTGTTTTTCTTATTAAATTCATTAAAACATTACTTCGTGATACTAGAAACGCGATAAAGTACCAAAAGCAATTATTTTCATTAAGCACAACAACCATTGTTTGCTTAATACACATCGATCAATGAATCGGCTGGTCTAATAGTGCAATGGATAAGTGTATAACTGATACTCTCACTCACACGATAGTTTCGTGAAGCGGGTGTGTTTTAGGTAGATATACTAATAGCATTGATGGCACTAATACTAATTAATTTACGTTGATCGCTATATCCATCTTGTACTCTTTAAAATTTATTTTACTGAAGATTAAAATACAATTATAAATAAAATGTATGCGTTTTCTTCAACTTACCTTTACAAATATCTTCAATTTTTTTATCAGTTCTTTACAAACTTCTGGTACTATTTTACGTATTAGTTGTTTTGACACTCGAAAAGTGTACGACAAAGAAGCATAAGAATCTCCAGTCGACAAGTACCTCAATGTAATGGCTAGTCTGATATGAGGACTAATAGCGTTCCGTAATATTGTATCCTGTTTGGCTATGGAAGGTGCGATCATTTGCAATAAAGTTTCAAAATCAGATGATGACATGCGAGTAAAATTCACAAACGATCCGTCAGACATTCGGAGATCACTTAGAATATTAACTCTTCTTTCTCGTTGTAATAAGAAATTCCGCATCCACCACCTTCTCTTTCTCTTACGTTTCAAAACACTCGATATAATTACTATGTACGCAGCACTAATAGCCACAACCTCCTCGGGCGACATTTCTATAAACACTGAGAAGTGTGGTCGACAAAATGTTCCGCGACATGTATGTCGGCACATTCCACGTAGTTGTTGAGGAACATGTTCCGCAACATGTTGCTCCAATTGTCCCCTAGTGTATCCGTGGCTTTACGCTCAGGCGTTCCCGCCAAAAATGTATACCTAATGCTAGTGTTGTATGTACTGTGAAATTTTGTAATTTTAATATACGCGAGTTTTTACCGACTTTTGTGTGTCTGTTGTGTACGAATCCCGCCCTAAAACCTATAATAACAAACCCTCATACGAGTGTTGTTCTACTGTACGCTACAATTTATTACGTACTTACTAATTCTGTGTCATCAGGCAGAACAATTGATCAATTTAAAAAAAATACTGAGTCCCTAAGGGGGGCGGGGGCAGCTGCCAACCCTCCCCCCTCGGCGACGCCCATGCTTCTGAGTAATCACCATTTCCATAAATGAAAATTATGATTACATGTTCTTCTCGGTAATCAAAATTACTCAATGAACGAATAGATTTAGATGTTAGTGGGTAAAGTATTATAGAAGGTATGTGCACAATCCACGCCATGCGCCCGTCTACGTGATTTTCGAAGCCCCATTTGAATCTGTTGGGGGATGCTTTCGGAGAAACTGTGATACACGTGTCTCATAATTTTAATTGAAGAGTATGTACACCAATTTTAATTAAAACCACCATTTCACCCTCTTAGGGTGGAATTTCGAAAAACCCTTTCTTAGTGGACATCTACTCTTCACAAAGAATACACCCTCCAAATTAATGACTTTAAGACCAGCGGTTTAGTCTGTGCGTTGATATATGTATCAGTCAGTCTGGAATTTGAATTTCATATTGGAGGATGATTTTGGAAAAACTGTGATACACGTTTCTCATAATTTTAACTGAAGAGTATGTACACAAATATTCAAGTCAATCGACCCATAGAATTAAAAGTATCACAGAAGATTCAACCCCTCATATCACCCCTCTTAGGGGTGGACTTTCGAAAAACCTTTTCTTAGTGGACACCTACTCTTCACAAAGAATACACCCTCCAAATTTCATGTTTCTAGGCCCAGCGGTTTGGGCTGTGTGTTGATATAATTATCAGTCAGTCAGGACTTTGAATTTTATATGTATAGATATACTACATAGCAACGAAACGGTGATAATTTTGGACTAAAAAGGCCTAAGAAAGAAGGGTCTATGTGATAGCAGAATAATTTTTCGATACCAATATCCTTTCGTACCTATCTAAGTTGCTTAAAATGATATTTAGACTATTACCTACATGAAGCTTTATATATCATACATAAATCAAGAAACTTCATAGTCAATGTCCTGTCGTGTCGCGAATAAACTTCGCGAAATATTAAATAGTAAAGCGCTCTTCGCTTCTTAATTTATGGCCAGCGCGCGTTTATTAGGTTACGTTTATTAACGTGTTAATCGTTCTAACACAGAATACTGATTAGCAGCAAATTAGAAGTCACGACACGCCTTGTTATAAATGTTTTATGTATATTCATCTTCTTGCTTTTCACTTACAACTGCTCGTAATAAGACTTTTGGTATGTTTATTACTAATTAAATATACATAATTGGTATGAGGCGTAAATACATGAACTATATAACCTTAACCGTTGCAGCTACACGAAAATGGACTTAGGAGACTATCCATAAGTTTTCGTGAAGATTTCATCCCCGTTCACAGATTTTCAAAAAAATTACATTCAGCTAAAAAAATGCCTATTTTGCACTTTGGATAGTCTCCAAAGACTATTTTCGTGTAGCTGCATCGGTTAAGGTAGTTTTTCCTTACGGCCCCGCTGAAAGTTTTTACCCTGTATAGTGTACTTTTGGAGATTATAAAAAGCTGTACATATTATATTAGAGGGTCACAAAGCTCTAATAGAGATGCACATAAATATAAGGAGGTGTTCACACGAGCTCTAGCGACCGTAACCGAGGGCGTCCCGGTCCCTAGAGAACCAACTATTGAAATCACTGCCTTAGATCAGTCCGTTTTACAACGAAGATAACTACATCATTTATTACACAAATATATTTGTAGACAAGACGTGTGAAATAAACTAGTTTTTGTCTGTGTTCACACGCTTGTCAATTATGGTCATAATCAGAAAGCGTAAGTCTTTGAAGGTGTATATTGTGAAGTTATCACAAAGCCAGAATCTAAAGCAAATGATTATATCCACTGAATACAGATTAGGCTTATAAAACGATTTCTGATAACCATGAAATATTCAATGAATCAAGTTTATCACAAAAGCTAATCCTGGAAGTGTTGATATAATCACAGACACCGCTAAACGCGATTAAGTGCAAAGCTGCTGGTTTAACCGACTAATCACCATAACTCTTTTACGATAAATAGATTATTTATAGGGAAGCCCGATAATTTTTCACATACCACTGTACACATTGAGAGGGTGGCCGGTAGTATGCCATGCGTAGCGACCATCTTATCTTGCATCTGTCTTGCTTCAATGAGTACAATAGGTCGTCAGTAACAGCTAACGACGATGGCCGATTTCAGCGAAGGTTGTGTTTAAAGCACCATAAGTTGGTATAGAAATTGAGAAGTTATTTGTAAGGAAACTGCTACTACAACGTTCGTTACTACTTGTAACTGCGTCAAGTCTTGATGATTTACCTCGGTTTCTAAAAGCTCACCTATTCATTCGATGTGATGTTAAATCTGTAGGCTTGATGTTGCTTTTCTGGCTAACCACCGAACATGAGATTTGACATCAGACTTCTCGAAACCGGAGCCTAGTTACCATAAATCTTAGCCCTGACACAAATACAGCGATACATGGCATAAACAATACAACAAGCACAGCCTGGCATGCCAGTTGCCACAGTTGCCAGTATGCAGACGTACTGACAATTAAACTGCCATTATACATGCATTATGATTTTACTGGCATTTGTGTGCACGGAGTCAAAACGATACCGCGGCATAAAAATGAAAGATCGCTGCTCGTAAATAATTACGCTGTAACTGTCTTGTTTTATCGTATGTCGGATATGTTACGTATTGAATATGTTATGTGTATAAGGCGATGATGTGTAGTGTAGCGAGAGAGAGAGAGAGAGAGAGAAAGAAAGAGAGAAAAGCGAACTGGCAATAAGCAGGTAAAGTTTCTCTAATTATAATAGATGAAAGTATTCAGCCTAAATTATTAATAGATGAAAAAGCTATTAACGTACGTAATGAAGTTTGATTTAATCCTCCAATAGCACCAATTATAATATTTATTAAAATAATAATAACATTTTTACCTCTACTACTACTAAATCTGGCAGTTCTTGTGGAATAAGTCTTGGCAAGAAGATACCTCAAACAACATTAGCTTTAGCACAAGCCAAAATGCCTTTTGACAATGTTACAAAAAGCATTTTGGCTTTAATTAGAGCGCCCTACGAGAAGGCCCATAGTTAGTGGCGGACATTTACGAGCCAATATGATTGATAACAGCTCTCGATTGTGCGATCAATTCAGTATCGATAGGTCTCGGGTATCTCGAAACGATTACTGTTCTCCATTACTTGGAAACAGTAGTAAGACGTCGCCTTAAGAAGTAACCCATACAGGTAGGAAAACTATTTTATTAATGTTTACGCGTATCAATTCTGCAGTGTCTGCCGATATTATATGTTCACACATGCATTCCCGTTTCAAGTGTATTAGTTTTGATGGTGGTAATGAGAGCGCTCGTAATTATTTCAATAACGCAATTTTCTTTGAAAACCCTTTGTAAATATGCTAATAACGGTTTGGAGCATGTACTCAAGTATGTTGCCGAGACAGTATTTTGTACTTTAGCACCCGTAAAATAATTACGATACCCTAAACTTTAAGATGTTACGGACAAGAAGCACCAGTCGTAAAACCTCTGTCTGCCATCTTAATTATTCTTGTGTCTGCTGCGTGTGTGCAAATGGGAACCTAGACGTAATTTATACACAATTTTGCCGTGTTTTTTAATTGAATTAAACATCAAAAAGATAGTAAAATGTTGCATCAAATACCGAGATAAAAACTAATCCTTTACCGTCACCGAAATGAAGACTCCTGCGAAAAACGACGGCAAAGGAGCGTCTGATCAACGTGCCTTACACTTATCTGCAGTTTTATACTCGTACTTAACTAAAAAAACATTGTTATCTACACGCCGCATCCATAATTTACAGAGACCTGTCTGAGGACACGTGAGTCCGCAAGATGAGGCGACGAGGACCTCCTCGCAGGAGCGACAGGGATGGGGAGGAACATGCCTTTACCTAATCTGGAAGACAATGCGGCTTTCAAGGACCTGCCAATGTTATTTTGGGAACTTGTGGAGCGAATAACGCTGTGGTCTGATAGGTATTTTCTTAACAAAAAGTAGTTTTGTCCCCAAACAGGTTCGATATTGATGGCTGTTAATTATTTAAGACTTGGGAGTTGGAACTTCGGCTGTAAGTTTTTTGTTTGTTTTATTGTTTAGTGAACCGTAGAGGATTCCTTCACGGGTGGATGGTTAGGTTAACTATTAGGTGTGAGTGCCCGGTCAGCGAGGGGACGTTTCGAAAATGGTTTCTTAAGGAGAAACCTTCTAAGCCACTGTCTTGAAACTAATTGCATGATTCTGGGTAGTCTGAATTGAAAGCATAAAACAATGCGCGAGTAGAATATTCTTCAATAATAAATTAATCAAATCAAGCAATAATAATTTTCAACCTGGCTCTGTTAAAATAACTGTTACATTGCGCAACAAACGTCACCTTCAAACAAAGACATTAAAATGTTTACGAACGATAGATGGGCCAACACGAAGAAAATCGTAATCCAATACTTGTTACAACTTGGTAACAAATCGTTCTATCTTAGCTAGTGTCATACGTCCGCTTGTCAGTTAGCATTCGTGTGTCAAAATCGAAAATGTTTGTAAGAAAATATTCCCAATTTCCGCTCTCCAAAAACACCTTTCGAACGGGATCAATGCTCAACACAGAAATACAAACAAAAACCACGCTGTAGCTACAAAGTTTGCCGACTGTCACAAACAAAACGAAAGAGAAGATGACGCACCCCTACCCCTACACAATAATTTGCACAGCTAACCAACCAGTACTGGTATCAAATTGTGAGGTGGGGGCTTATTGAGCCTGTAAATTAAATTTTCTCCAAAATGACATTTCGATTTCGAACGGGTTCACTCTGAGGTTAAAACATAACATCACGCTTGTTATACTCGAAGGGTTAGGCACAGGTGTACTTAATAGTACCTACACAAACATTGCGGCTACGCCAGTTATGTTTAAGTCCCATGTAACAGAGGGCGAGCCTATTGCCATCAACCGGGTACAAATCCAGACACTTGGTTTGCTACTGTGAAATTCCTGATGGAAAAACCCAGTAACACTTTGGCTGACCTGGCAATCGAACCCAAAAGCTCATGCTTACCAATCGCGCTTGCATATACTAGACCAACAAGATACACAATACCTATATTGTCATCCGATAGATCACTATTAATGTTGCATGTTCCATTTTTGGTACAGTCATTTTGCAAAGCGCCAAACTGCAAATGGAACCAAATCACACGAACATAGTTTCAAATATTTTACACTATCGCATCCCGTTGCCGACAGCTTTTCCATTTATTCTATACGTATACCTCTAAACGCATAGCTGACAAGCGAAAAATGCCGTATTTCATAGGTTTATGGTTCGTCGGCACAGCTCGTGTTTCCCTGCAATACCGCAATATTGTACCTACTCGTGCAAGGCGGGCCTGGTTGCATGTCCGGTTAAAAATTTACTCAGTGCAGAATTTGAAACTTCGTGATAGTGGGTGAACACGTATATCTAGAATAACTGCCTACGTGAAACCTTGACATAAATAAAGTATAGGTTTAATCGTAAAGCAATACCAGGATATTGGAAATCTTTCTTAACATGGAAGAATGCAGTACCGAGGCAAGTAAAAATAGAATACGCAACGAAATACTTGAGTAAGGTTATCTTAATCAAATTTTGCGAACGATTGTAGCATACTTGGCGCTGTGGCGCAAACTTGGAAGAGGACCATGCCTCATAAACGAACCACATAGAAACATAATTATACGAATACAACCCATTCCTTTGGCTTAGCCGTCGCCGGGTAAAAAGCATGCATTTGATACAGATTCATGAGAACGTATGCTTGATTCGATAGCAGAACTAAAACATCGTACACGAAGAACTGTCACTTCCCATTGAAAAGGCACAGTAAGTAATGCTATACCTCCATCAGGCACTTTAGTCCTACCTCGTATTAGTTGTCCGAGCCTATGGATTATCGTTGTTAGTGTGGGCTCACCTCACCGCGTTGAACGATCTTTATTGGGGATCAATTGGCTTTAACTTTGTCTTTACAAGGCGCTACACGGGTCCATTTAATTTAATTGATCTGCTGGAGCTGAACACCTACTCCTGAGTACACTTACAGTTTATCTCTATTAATCTTAAGTGACCTTATGGGATTTATATACAGTAAATGTGTTATTTGCTAAGGTCAAACGCCATAGTACTTGACAACTACGAGTACCTCAGTATTCATTTATAAAATAACAGCATTCTTGTTTACTTGACGAGTAACAGAGAAGTATGGAAGAACAAGACATGCTGCGGCGACCCCAAATAAATTGGGATAAGGACAGGAGAATGATGATTGGAATAGCGTCAAAGGTGGTGGAGGTTGGAGTGGGAGAGACGGTAGGGAGATCCAATCAGAGGTGTCTTTAAAAGTGTACAGTCGAACAAGGTAATTGGTATCCAGGTAAAAAAAACATCGTTCTATAACACTGCCAACATCAATTATTTTTACTATTTGCGCAATAACGTTTAAAGCATACAAACACATGATTAAAAAGTTATTACGCAAGTAGTAAAAATTATGGATGTTGGCAGTGTGATAGAAAGATGAAAATGTTTTACCTGTATACCAAATAGCTTGGTCGAGCGTACTAAACGAGAGTAAATATTTGTCTTAGCAATAAAACTCGCTGAAATCCAGGAACCCGTAACGTCTGTGACTGAGAAATTCCAAGGCACTAAGAATTCAAAGACATTAGAACTTGAAAGTGCAATATACGAGATTCTAGCACAAAACTTAAAGACAACTACAGTTAAAAGGTGGTATTTAAACCGATCGTAAAGCTATCGTAAAAAATTAATTAAATAAATAACTGATAATATCCATCGTGTAGTCGCCGCGTGTTTCAGTGACTAGCTCGACAATAAAAAGAGGAACACTTAGTTACAAAGAAGCAGTGTTTTGTAAGCTATCGAGGACGAGGATTGGATTAAAGTCACTCTAAAAAGGGCAAAAGGACTTGACTGTGTATTTTCATCGAGATACTTTTGTGTAAGACCTATGTAGGCAAACAGTAGATAATATATGAAGTTAGGAGTACAAAACTTGACTAAAAACGATACTAATGATGAGCACTAGGTATATCAAAATATGTCATATAGAAAGGGCTTACACATACATTTTAATACACAAAAGCAAACCTAAGCAGCAAGATAATTTCATATATCTGCATAAAGCTGGCGTCAAGTAAGATATAGCTTCGAATACGCAAACCGATGTATACGATACTAGCTTATGCCAGCGGCTTCGCCCGCGTGGAGTTCGATAATTGACCCCACGGGATCGTCCCAGAGGGATGAAAAGTCTATGTGCTATTCTAAACTATAATCTATCTCTGTGCCAAATTACATCCAGATCCGTTCAGCCGCTCTGGCATTATTGAGTAACAAACATCCATCCATCCATCCAAACTTTCGCATTTATAATATTAGTATAGATGAAACGGGAATTTGGGTAACGATGTGTGCAAACTTTGAACAATTTATCTAACCTAGCAAAAGCATTAAACAAATGTGTTCAAATGTTTGCCTATGACGAGATATAGCCAAAGATATAAAAGCCAGCTTATGAAAAGTCAAAAGAGCAAGCAGGCAGTTTTACTCAAAGCTCGAAAAAAGCGGGGGAAAAAATAAAAACGCCATAAATATCTACAAAATGTTAAAGCATCACCCTCGTTAGCTCAATGACATAAATATTATGTCCGTCACCAGATTTATGAATCCTTTTCTGTGTATAGAAAAAGAAACGCGTGTTTCACCTTTTATTTTCAGGCGATAAATTAAAACTTTATCCGTGGTACATAAAAAAATATTAAAATTTTTGGGTGGTCTCTCTCTGTCCCAGTCCACAGTTGAGACACGGAATTCAGAACAGGCCCATAATCAGAAACGGTGTTACAATTTCCATTTCCAGGCATTCTGGTTCAAATTCTGGTTCTGAGAAAAGTATGTAGGCCCTGCGGAAAGCTAGGTATTTAAGTTAAAACGTTTTTGTTTCAGCTTAAGTACTTTACTTTGAGCAAAGTTAAGCTTTAAGATAAACGAAAAAAAAAATTTTTTTAGAAAATCTCCGCCCCCGTAGAGAAATGAGATCACATTCATCTTGGGCGATTTGTAACTGATTTGACGAAAAGAAAGGTTTTTTTTTTAAGGAATTTGTTAATTCTAAAGTGCTAGGCTAAGTCTAGCTACACTCACGATGCGACCTTCTGGTGTAAAAGCGCTTCAGACGGGCACATGTAGTCTCATTAAAATTTAAGTAGAACGGAGACACCAAATTCGAACTCAAGATAAAATACGCTTCCTCGCATCCAAGGGTACAGATTGGTAACCTCGAACAAGACGCGGTCGTAAACTTTATAACCGTAACACTCTCTTTCACGTACAATATCTAGGTTTAACCTTGTAGGAAAACTTTTCTCCAAAACCACGTACGAAGGTAATAATTTAGCCTAAATGGTTATGGTACCCGTGGCTAAATAATAACTGCCGCTCGGAGCAATCTTCAGGTTAAACCGCGCTTGCCTAGGTTTGTCTGTGGATGGGTGACCACCCATACATACCGAGTTTCCTCCATGCCTCGGAAAGCACGTGAAGCCGTTGGTCCCGGCTGTCATTTGTAGATCTTTGACAGTCGTTACAGGTCAGTGGCCCAAAGGTCTGACAACCAGTCTTACCAAGGGTAATCGTATTACCCAGTATTAACAGGGTTGTGGAGGTCAGATAGGCAGTTGCTCCATGTTAAATACCGGTATTCAGCTGCATCCGGTTAGACTGGAAGCAGACGCCAACATAGTTGGGAAAAGGCTCGGCAGATGATGATGATGACTCATAGGTATGTACTTACAAAAACAGTGACGATGATGATGAAAGTATAACTTGTTCATGCTATTGTGAACTTTATTGTTTTAACCTTATTATACATAATTAAGTTAATAGGTACGTTAGATGCTGAACAACAGGACTTGAAGGTTGTGACTTT
This sequence comes from Standfussiana lucernea, assembly GCA_964057025.1. NCBI lineage: Eukaryota > Metazoa > Arthropoda > Insecta > Lepidoptera > Noctuidae > Standfussiana > Standfussiana lucernea. The sequence continues at coordinate 4,451,963 of OZ059806.1, forward strand.
TAATGTGACACGCGACATGGAGATTCCATTGACGAAATACGTCAGATTGGAAGTCTCATGTCATGAAAATGGACCGCTTTTTATTTAAAACGGTATCCTACGAGATCCCGACCGCCACGACAACTTCATACAATACAAAACTACAATACGTACCATTTTCTGCGGCCTCATCATAAACTGGTGCATTTTCCTCCGGCACATGCCTTTCTTTACGGCACATAGTCGGTAGTTACGAACGCGCCTATGTGCATAAATAACTAACTACACACCAACGGCAATGCACCCTGCCTGGTCTATTAGCTTTATGGATGGCAAGCAATTATCCGGTCTTCTAGAAAAGCCTTTAGACACACATTTATGGTTGATCAAGACATGATATCACACTTCATTATAAATATTTCTCGAAATAGAAAATGACCGGCTCAAAACGAACACAATTTTGCGCAGATATTATGCGATTGTCTTTTATTTATCCATCGTAAAAAAGAAAACATTTATAATGTCAAAGAGGGACATTTGAATTCGAACTTTTTAGAATTTCGTTTGAAATTCGTGCAACCCTCGAATGTTAACTCAGGTGTGAAATAAAGAATTAGATTTTGCGAAGTGCAATTTTTGGCATGGCTTTTTATTCTTATACGCAAACTGATCTATTTCTAATTTCCTACAAAGATAACGTTCTTCCAGTGCGAAAATTCCAATAACTTTTCTATAATACTTACGGGAATTATAGCCTTGCGTAGGACAGCCTATTAAATAAGTGCTCATGATGATGTAGTCTATACAAAACAATAAACGCCAAGGGACGCTAGTCTCGCAACTTAATTACGGCCTCCGGGAGCACGCGATATTGGTTTTCTGATTGCGTACCATCCACCAGGTAGTTTGAAGGTAAACATGTCGTTTGTGGGAGGGAAATATTTCTGATCCGATGAAGGTTCATATTTGTGCCACATTAATTTCTATAATAAATTCGCTACATGTCTGTCCTGCGTAACCTGAATTTCGGCCTTGTCTGGCCTTTGATCCGAAATCGTCGGTGTCCACAGAACTTAATAATAGCTTTATTTGATCCTTTTAACGCACCTTTTGTGTGTGTGGTGAAAGGTATTAGGATTGAGAATATAATAATATGGCTAGCTGGCTAGCATTGTAAAAAGTAAAAAATATATATTTTCGAATGAAAGCCAGTCTAAAGAGCAATTTTATATTCTGACCTACCAATGTTGACATCTAAAAGTTGCACACATACAGTGGTAATATTAATTTCCTTTGCACTGTTTGGGTGTTTGCTTCGTTTGTTGTGGAGGCTCAGATGAACGCAGCAGCTTAAAGAAAAGATTAACTTACGATGACATAAAGGAAAATAAAGAACAGGCACTGAAATGCGATGCTTTCTCGGCATAAGTAAGCGCCAGCGCGTTCTTCTTTTAACCATTCTAGAAGCGGATTCATTAGTCTGACGTATAATAATATCAAATGTAGTCAACATCCTCGCTAAAGTGGCCATTAATTTAACCCGTCGATTAGTCAACTTTCTGTGTAACGTGAACCCAAACATCCGTCCAAAAAGTTTGATCTTTATTTTTATAATTTCCCGCCGCAGCGCGCACGCGCAGCTCCGCGCCCGCGCAACTCCGTAATTTATCTCCTGTTATCTAATGGCCGTAAAAACTGGCACGTGCTTCATCTGAAATAGATGCCATATACAAATGCAACGATCTAAATCCATCGCCTTTATGGCTTTTTGAGTGGAATGAGATAATTAAACCGCGTACAATAATAAATAAAATAAAAGCCCCTCATATTTTTTTCAATCTTATTTTCTGCTAGGAGATTAAAGTCGGATGCGGTTTTAAATCCAACAAATAGTCGAGAAGTCCCGACTGCTGATCCGAATGTTTAATCCGGAAGGAACCATTGAATGAGGATATTCCTGGACCAACCGACGGCATTGTACTCGTTCTTTTTTTCTTATTTCATTCACAGACGACAAAAGCTTGTAAAAAGCTATTCACTAGTATTGTTGGAAGGAAAATACGCAAACTGATTAATACATCAACCAATTAATTGCTATCAGCTGTCAGACGCAGTGATACTGTGTGACTAATTTAATTGTTGTGATCTTCGCATTCTCTAGGGTCAGCGTCGCCAGGGCTGATATCTAAGGACCTAGGGAGCTGTATGAATCGCTCGACGTAGAGTCGGGAACTAATTTCTGGTTGGTACATCAATTCTTAATTTTATTTTTTAACCGACTTCAAAAGGAGGACGTTCTCAATTCGTCGGAACCTTTTTTTTTGTGTATGTTACCTCATATCTTCGTCATTTATGAACCGATTTGTCCCATGATGGAATGAAAGGATGTACTTTCCGATTGGTCCCATATAAATTTCATCAAAATCGGTTTAGTAGTTTTGTTTTTAAATCAAAATAGCTGGCAAAAATATGTCATCCAAGTAAAAGATATTGCGAAATTGATACTCGACAAGGATTTGTGTGTGATACGATAACTAAAAAGGGTAAAATAAAACTTTATTACAAAAAAAAAAACCGACTTCCATAAAAAAAACAAAAAAAAGTGCAAAAAAGTCAATGAAATAAACAATAGTCACCGACTTCCGAAAGTTAAGTTATTTTCCACTTTTTTTTGGAAGTCGGTATTTTTAATATAAAAACAAACTTTAGGTTCAATATTCCATGTATAGCATAAAGGAGCTTGGGCTAAAATAAAATTGTTTTTATGTAACAGCCTTACCGAATGAAGTAATGACGCTATCCCTAGTTCGGACATTTTCATTAGTTACAATGTTGTCCTGGATTTGGAACGTTAACTTTTAGTAATCCTATATCTGTGTCAGAGTCAGTCTGAGAGCTCATTTATTCTAATCTAGAAAAATTGTCGCCTGACCCCGAAAATATACGCATTAACTTCCATTCAGGGAACCACACATAGAAATAGCTGATTATTCTCACATCCTTGTACGGTGGAATGCTTGCAAAATTAATTGGGAGTCTCATTAGGCTTTAGTCAAAGGTGTTAAGGACTAGATTATACAAATTCGGTGGCAAAAAGGGTGGTCGAAATAAACGAATAGAAACAATTGCGTCGGCGACCGAAGATTGAATGAAGCATTTAACCCATGACTTTAGGCTTACTTTGCAGAGCTGTTTTGGCATTGAAATAAAACCCTGTGGACTTGAACAGACGATTGATTTTCGATCGGACGACAACTCGCGAGTGAAAAATGCTGCATATGCGGAACATGTGAACGACTCGACGAAAGTATCGTTTTGTTAACAATTCGTAGGTAAATGAACCCCGTCTGGCAAAATATAACAAGACCTATGTAGGAGTAACAAAGAGTCTACAAATCCTACATTTTTATATTTTTTTTACACTCGAAACCACAAAAACGTTAACAGAAGACGTTTCATTTTAGGGAGTGTGTAAACTAATGATAGTCGGATTAAATAATAATGCTGAATCACTACGATGAATGGTGCCTATTTAAGACGAAACATTACGGTAGCTAATAACTTAACGATAGTCATTTTAACACATAACACCGATCTATAATAACGGAAAAAAATGTTCCGGTGTCATGATAAATGGACAAAGTTGATTCATCACTCATTCATTCCGCTTGTTTTTTTTTTTTACGGACAGATGGTAATACAACTTGGTGTTAGTTTTTTTATACGTCACGCATTCCACGTAAGCGTGATGTGTACATGTGTCATTTTTTACGGTACATTTAAACTACGCGAAAGCGACAGGGTTAAGATTTTTTACTCTTAATTTGTACACTAAAAACCTTTTTCACGTTTTAAAAAAACATTACTGATTATGATGATGATGACTGCCTCGTTGGTGTAGTGGCCGCGATCGCGACTACTGAGCATGAGGTATTCGATTTCCTGGGTTCGATTCCCGGGTGGGGAAAATTGTTTTTGGGTTTGTCCATCACGGAGTCTGGATTTATGCTCGGTTAATGGTAATAGGTTCGCCCCCTATTGCATGGAACTTAAACATAACTATCGAAATGTGGGTATACTAACAGGTACACCTCTGCCTAACCCTTCTGGGAGAACAGGCGTGATGATATGTGTTTTAGAAAAAAAATTGCTAGATTCAATTTCTCAAAGAAGTTCTTATGCAAATGTTATTTCCCCATTTCTTTCTTTATCTTTCCCTTCGCTTATTCCGAGCTTCAAGACAGACAGACAGACGTGTGTGGATTCGTCGCACAATACATCTTTGTAATCTATGACTTGCGTAGTAATGTCGGAGTGAAGCCTGAGGGATGAATAGGAGGGAAAAAGACGCGGCGTGAATGGGCCCGCGATTGTGCCACAAAGGCTTCCCTGCACGAGAAAACATTACTTAGTGCTCCAGCCGTGGAAGTCGCCGACGATAATAGTAGACAGTGGTTCATGGTAACGAGTAAAGACTGGTAGTGACTGACAAAGAATATACAGTGCAACCTCGATATAACAAATCGGAAGGGAACAAGTAAATATTCGTTATATGTATCAAGTATGTAATTCGTTAAACTGACGTTTGTTATGTTGAGGTTAGGTTGGTCTATGTTATAAAGAGGTACAAAATACTTTTACGTTTCTGAGCCATTGCAACTTGAATCTTTAACAATAGTGGAGAGCAGCAGTGATTACATTTAAGTTACTTTCCATCAAACAACAATGATTGTTTTACGAAAAAAAGCGTGTCGAAACTTGTCGCGACATTAATCACATACTATGGGAATAAGGGTCATACATTGGTGGGAACGTTATTTAAGGTTTTGGGTTGACAAAATTTGTTAATTAGAGGTATTTACGCTTTTTCTTGATAGTTGAAAAATCGTTATAAAGAGGTTGTTCTGAAAAAATGTTCGCAATGTAAAGGTATGTTTTCCATTGACTCTTATGGACAATTCAAGGGGATTTACGAAGAATTTGTTAAATCGAGGAAGTGGTTATATTGAGATACGTTATATTAAGGTTGCTCTTTATCATTATTTGGATTTGGAGACAGGTTGCAGTTACTGGATTGAAGAGGTGCTTGGCAGCGATCTAAGAAAGTGAAATATGGAACGTAATGTCTGCATTAGCCAGAGTAGCCCCAAAAACTTCAAATTTTCTTACGTTTTTTGCAATTTGCAGGTCAGTCTCAGGCTGTATGTTGAACGAAATATGATTTGTGACCGTAACACGTATGCATGTATTAACAGATTTATAATCATCAAGATTGAGCAATTTGAAGTTCGCACCGACCTCAGCCCATCCTCCTTAAAACAACAATAACTACGAAGTACATAAGCAATATCTTATTAGGTAATTAGTTTCCTTGTTTTTGTTATTGCGCAATCGACTATCGACAAATGAAGTATGACAAAGAATAGCAGACACAAAATGTTACCTATCGAAGTATCGATGTAATTGGCTATGTAGGCATGTTCTCCAAAAATACCGTTAGCTCGTCCAGGGTTATCCAAATACTACCTACGCGCTACGCAATTTCGCTGGAGTTTCCTCGTAAAATTGTATTTGCCTCTCGCAAATACTTTTATTAACTACGGTATCTACTTAGATATTTTCCCAAAAATATTGCTATTCGAAATAATAAGCAGAAACTTGTCAGATTTCCGAAGTATTCCCGACTGAATCCATTGTTAATAAATACAAAGAAAAAGAAAACTTGGGAGTTTTTGTTTGTTTTCCTTTATAGTAAAGCGACATCGAAATTATTAAATGCAGTTCCAGTCTAGGTCTTTATAAAGCCTCGGTCTGATGGCCCGAGTAGGGTGGTCTATTGTCTGGCTGGCTTTGGAGACAAAGCCGTAGATTCTCGGGCTCTTAGAGAGCTCTCCCACCGTACGCCGTGTTTGGCTTTCCTTAATTTACGATCGAAAATTTTAGGAATAACATGGTGGTATTCAATATTTTTGTAGTCGTAAGAGGCTTTAAAATAGAGACGTAAAATTCATCGTCAACCACACTGTAATATGAACCTGTAAACATTTTACATGAAAGAGTCAAAGAAAACTGATAAGTGGAAACATCAAATAAAGCAAGTCAATAAACAGCTTAATAGCTCTCTACTATTTTGATCAACGATTTACGATTTTATTGAGAAGATTTTTCAATTAGAAAGCACAAAACACCTTCAGTTTTTATCCAGTGATATAAATGAGGCTTCCGGCGACTGGGACCGCAATTAACTAGGACCGCGGTCCCAGTCGCCGGATCCGTAAAAAATAAATATTTTTCTTCCGGCGACTGGGACCACTCATAGATAACTTAAAAAAATCTGTAATTCAAGCCAAAATCGGTACAGTCAAACGAACAAAATTTCTAAATTATTTATATGAATATCATTGACTCGTTCTAGACATGATTTTATCCTATGTGTTTAGTAATAGATTAAGCTAGCCCGTTTTTACATAATTCACACATGCAGGTAAAACACACACAAAGGGCATTGTATAATACTATCCCTCTCTAACTCGAGTCTGTTTTGCCTGTCGATTTCAAGGTCAGGTAGCCCTTTTGTTATAAACGAGAAAATATGCATCGTCCGATGACTGGCTCGGCCAATCACGAACAGAATCGGCGAATCAAGAAGCTTATCAGTTTAAGAAAGTCAAGTTTTGCATCACACAGTGTCATTTTAGATCGTTGTAATATACTGCGCTGAATATTTGTTGCAAATTGTGTGATGTAAGTGGTGGTGTAGTGACTTCATTTAATACTCTTCAGGTATGTAAAACATTTTCTTATTAACTTATTTATAAACAAAACAAGCTAGTAAGGGGGTTAAACGACGTGGTTACATATATTTTTACTTTAGATTGCTTCTCATCTTTGATGCGACTTTTTAATATCACAAAAAAAATCATTTGTTAAGATTATCTGATAGTTAATTTTTTTTTGTGATAAATAATTACTTTCTGATTGTTGTTTAAAAATTGTTGACTATTATTATAAGCACGATTTATTTTATTTTTTTTAATTTTATTAGCATGATTTATGTGTATGTTTTTATTACGAAAGTTTTAAATAACAGAACTGTTATTTAAAACTTTCGTTTATGTCTATGACTGTCGTTTCATAGTAGAAGCATTTATCTTCCCAGTGACGCAATGTTCAGGTTGCTGGCAATTTGGCCATATCATTAAATATTGTCCATCTAAAAAGATATGTTGCCCTAAGTGCGGAGGAAAACATGATAATTGTAGTTTGGAAGAATACACATGTCTAAACTGTAAGGGGAATCATTTTGTTCTGGACAAAACGTGTCCCATGTACTTAAAAGAAAAAGCTATCAGAAAAATAATGAGTGAGGAACAACTTACATACAAAAAAGCCCTACAACGTTTTATGGAAAAAAAGCAAGAAGTGAATAAAAATACAATGGAGACGTCTAAGCAAATTTCTAATACGCAGTCAATAATTACGCCGAATACAGAAACCTATAGTAATATCTTGACTAGGAGCCTAGTACGTCAGGAACAGCAAGCAAATAGAAAGGAAGACGAAGTAATACAACAGACCGAAACGCCAGTGGCAATCACAAAGAAAAAAGTCACAACTTCAAAACAGGGTACCACGAAAAACATAAATAAAACAAAACAAAACAAAAATGATGATATTTTAGAGCAGCGGGTAGATGAAGAATGTTCTATATCACAGAAATATGAGGAAAGTACGAAGCGAAGCGAACAACTATTATACAAATTTGAATGGAAGAAAGTTTGGGTAAAAATTAAAAGTATTCTCAAATCCGAAAGTCAATTTGAAGAAAAAATTATGTCTATGTTTAAAATCATTTGTGAGGAACTTAAAAATGTTGTAATTAAGTTGATATTAGGGGAAGACATTTTGAATAACATAAATTGTTTTAGTAATGGATAGTCTACAAAAAATAATTAAGTTGAACTTATTTCAATGGAACTCGCAAAGTTTACGTCCTAAACTTGTATCCTTTTCAGAACTTTTAATTCGAGAGAATATACACATCGCAATTATTAGCGAAACATGGTTTGACTGTGAAGTTGGTGTCAATATTAGCGGGTTTAATGTTTATAGGCAGGATAGATATGACGGTTACGGTGGTGTCGCTTTGTTGGTACACAAGTCGGTACAATCTCACCTAGTGTCATTAAATATTAATAATGTGGGTATCGAAATGGTTTGTGTTAAGTTATTAAATTGCAAGGACTTAGAATATGTAGTGTCGCTTTACTGTCCTTCGTCCGTACAAACACAACCGTCTGACTGGAATGATATCTTCTCTTACTTTCCGAATAAAACAATAATAGCGGGCGACTTTAACGGACACCACACTAATTGGTCTGTTAAATCGGATATTCGAGGTACACAAATAATGGATGCAGCGCTAGATAACGATTTTATTTCTATAAACAACGGCCAAGCGACTCGGGTTAAATTAGTGAATGGAAATTTACAACAGACTTCACCTGATGTATCATTTATCTCTTCTGATGTTGCAATAAAATTCGGCTGGCAGATATTTAATGAAAATTTGGGTAGTGACCACCTTATAATTAAAATAACGGCTAACGTATGTACCACCGTTCGTATCCATAAAAAACGAAATTTTAAAAATGCTAAATGGGTAGAATATCGCGAAACGGTTTCTGAAAAAATTTTAGAATATAAGGAAATAGCTGTTAATGTTCAACAAATGTATGATTTTTTTACAAATACTATAGAATATGCGGCTAATAAACATATACCATATTATAAATTTAGTGATCAGCCAGATGAAAAGTTCAAACCTAAGAATTATTGGACCCCTTTTTTATCGCAATTAGTTGCACAACGAAGATTAGCCCTATCCACTTTCCGTAAAAATCCCACCCCAGATAATTTAAATAAATTAGAAAAAATGACTTTAGAATCCCAAAAACTAATTAAAAAAGCTAAAAATCAGGGTTGGCAAAAATTCTGTAATTCGATTGATGAAGTCACTTCAGCTCCTGAGATGTGGCGTCGGATGAGGTGGATGAAGGGCTTTAAACATCAACGCCCATGTATACCGGTTGAAAAACAAAATGAATTGTTACAAAACCTAACTCCGGACTACGTTTCTAGTTGTATGCCTTATTTTAGTTCTAAAAATGAGGTTTTAGAAATTGATTTTAGTAGTCGGGAACTCGAAAATTGCTTAAAAAAGAAGGACACGGCACCGGGGCACGACGGTATATCTTATTCAATGATTTATAATTTACCCGAAATAGGAAAACAATTTTTACTTAAAATCTACAATTTGGTATTTTCACTCGGTATTGTTCCAATCCAGTGGCGTAATATTCTAATCATTCCCATTCCAAAACATTCAAATAATCTTAATACAGACATTAAACTAAGACCCATTTCGTTGATATCTTGTATTTGTAAAACCTTCCACTTAATGATTTGTAAACGGTTTGAATGGTTTGTAGAAAATAATAAATTACTATCTCCATATACGGTAGGATTTAGGAAGTCACAATCATCTTTGGATGCACTTTCTAGGCTGGTATCTTATATTCAAGTCGGATTTACTAAAAATGCTCCTACAGTCGCATGCTTTTTGGACATTGAAAATGCCTACAACAATGTGTTAATTGAATCGGTTACTAAAGTACTAGATGAAATCCAAATTGGTTCCAAATTTTGTGTTTATCTTTGGTCTTTTATAAGTGAAAGACATTTAATCATTAAGTCTCATAATAGTCAAGGGTCTGAATGTAGGTGGACTAATAGAGGCTTAGCTCAAGGGGACCCGCTTTCCCCCCTTTTATTTAACTTGGTAACATACCAAATTTGTCATCAAGTACACAATGTAATAGTGTCACAATACGCTGACGACTTTGTAATTTATATTAGTAACAAACAAATCTCAATATGTGAACATGCGTTACAAGATGCCCTTAATTGTATTATAGCCTTATTGGGTGAGATTGGACTGACTTTATCGTCAACTAAATCTAATTACTGTGTTTACAGTAGGGGTCGAAGACGAATATTGCCAGCTTTGAAAGTGTATGGTCAACCATTAAATATGGTAGAATGTATTAAATATTTAGGGCTTTGGGTTGATAGAAGTTTATATTGGAGAAAACACATTAATGAATTAATTGAAAAATGCTCAAAATATCTGAATGTATTAAAAGTATTAGCGGGTAGTTCATGGGGAATTCACACCAAACACATGCGAAGATTATATATTTCCGTCATAAGAAGCCGGATTGATTATGGTTGTTATTTGTATGATTCTGCTGCAAAGACACATATTTCTAAATTAGATAAAATACAGAACCAAGCCCTAAGAGTTGTAGGGGGCTTCATTAAAAGTTCACCAATTCATGTGATGGAAAGCGAATTGCACACACCACCACTGTTTTTGAGGCGGCAATTTCTCTCCTATAAACACATTCTGAAATCTCGATCATGGACAAATAATTTAAATATAAATGTAATTTCTGAATTAAGTTCTCTTATAAATAATAGTTATTGGGTAAATAAAAAGAAACCGTTGCTAGCTTCTACGCTTAACGAATTAAGTCAGCTGCATATTGTCTCCTCAGATGTTCTGAAAATGTTTACTCTCGATGTGTGGGTGTCCGCCATACAAACTAAAGGAGTTATTAAATGTGATCTAGAATATGTCAAACAATCAAAAAAATATTATGACCCTAATTTATTGGTAAATGAAGTGGTAGCAGAATTAAATAATAAGTATAACGATTGGGATAAAATCTTCACGGACGGATCAAAAAATGTTAGTGGTGGTGGGGCAGCTTTCTTTCATAAAAATTTAGATTTTAAAGGTAGCTTTAAAATCAATGCAAATACTTGTATAATGTCACTGGAACTCATTGCAATATATGAAGCAGTAACGTATGTTTTCAATCAAAATTTACACAAAGCAGCTATTTTTACCGACAGTAAAAGCGCTTTACAGCATGTAGCTCGATGCGCCTCTGGTTGCAGAGGTGCATCGATAGCTTACGACATTCTTAACATTATAAACATAATTAATAAAGACGAAATTAGAATTATATTGCAATGGGTTCCAGCACACATAGGATTACGCGGCAACGAGGAGGCTGACCGGTTGGCAAAATTGGCAATTAACGAGGGGAATGAAATTTCTTACCTACCTGATCACTGGGAATATGTCTCAAAAATCAAGGAGTCTTGTTATGATAAATGGAAAGATCATTTCAATGACATTTCGACCAAAAAAGGTATATGGTACAAAGTAATTCAGAGTGAACCTCCTCGCGTGCCCTGGTTTGATGACACTAATTTAAGTAGGAGTTACGTCAAGGTAGCTTTAAGACTGCGCTCCTCTGGGCACTTTCCGTCAGCAAAATTTGCTTTCCTAATGCGTAAGGCAGCATCTCCAAACTGCGAAGTATGCAACAAAATAGAAGACGTGCAACATTTGCTGATGGAGTGCGTTAAGAACAAAAATGAAAGAGATTCATTTATTAGGGAGTTTGGCTTGAATATTTTAGATCTTGGGCTTATTTTCACTATTTTAGCGAATCCTAAATCAAATGTTGCAAAAAAATTGTGTGGTCTAGTACAACAGCTTAATCAATGAATAGCTTTTGCTAATTAATTAGGTTTATAAGAATATTGTTTTTGTATTTTAATTTTAGTGGTGTAATAGTAGTAATAAGGTACAATGGGGTTGACGTATCCATGTGGATAAAAACCCCCTATTAAAATTTAAGAAATAAAAAAAAAAAAAAATAACAGAACTGTAGTCAAAGGCTGTTTTTTTATATCAATAAATGATGTTTTTAAATTAAAAAGGATTTTTCTTCAATTATTACATCTAAAAATTTTTCGTTTGACTACATTTTTTGATTTCAGTTATCATTTATGAGTGGTCCCAGTCGCCGGAAGAAAAATATTTAATTTTTATGGATCCGGCGACTGGGACCGCGGTCCTAGTTAATTGCGGTCCCAGTCGCCGGAAGCCTCATATAAATCTCTGGTATTAAACGAGGTGATTCAAAGTGATGTATGTATACTTCAAACAGTTTTAACGACTTAAACAGCCAATAGAGAAGATCCACTAGTGCTGATTGGTTGACAATTATCAGTTTACCATCCAATCATAGAACTGAAGATATTTAAAGATAAGAAATACTAACCAAGTTAGTTTAGCCTTCGGCAAGCAATTATTTAAACTTGCTGCTTATCCAGATGCGGCTAGTTATCATAATTACGACTAACAACTCGTAAGGACGTGTTAACCTAAAGCACAAATTAATTACAACTGGCAACACTAACCTAAACACCGGCTGTCCCAACTACCGGTTACGGGACGTTAAGTCAGCAGTAAACGATTACGAAACGTAAACCGTCCGGTTAGATTAGCTCTTACGTGGACCAATTAAAAGTTTAATAGGTCATAAATCTATTGCAAGCACATTTGTTTGGCTATTAAACGAATTAACATGTGTTGCGATAATTTAATGTTACTTAGTGTTCAAGCCCAACTCAGATGTAAATGAAAACTGATTTCTCCGAGCAAGAAGCATTTAAGCCAATGAACGTCTAAGTTGCATGCCGCTAAGCCAATCCTTTACCTGCAGCAGGCTGCGTTAACCAATCAGGTTAGACGTGCCTACAGTACCGGAATTCTCGGAAGAAATTCTGTGATATAAACCAAACTAGGTTACGTAAACACTCAAGAAAGCTTCAGGAGGGAAACCCTTTATGAAAATTGCTAACTTTGATATAACTTCGTGTATCTTGTTAAAATGTTAAATAACATCGTCAATTTAGAGGCAATATTGCTATATTGAGTGTGTTCTATTGCATACTTGAAAATGTCGGGACAATTGATAAACATGTGTTGTGATCAAAGGTGATGGGGACTAGTCACATATCCTGGTTTGTTCTCCATTGTAGTTTGAACTTTGTATTAGTGCGTTTTGCCGCTGCGAAATTGCGCTTGCTTTTGGCGTTCAATGATATTTCCACGTATGGATGATTTAGGTTGGATGGATATATTAATGGATGGATAATTTAGGTTGGATGGATAGATAACTGCTTGTGTTGGAATTTTTTTGTTGCAAAACCCTTGCTTATGCTGTCAACTTGTAACCCTGCATAAATTCATGCAAGTATTCTACAGATATCGCAATGTTTTCTTCTCACAAGGAACAAAACCCACGACGTGACGTAACAAAGCTAAAGGGAACGGCAATGAAAACAGAGTAGGGAGAGTACTGTGAACTGTGTGACTGTGAAAGCGCTAGGGTAGCCCACGAAGTTCAAACTTTCTGACGTTTTCTGCAATTTGCTGGTCAGTATCAGGTTGTATGTTGATTAAAATATGATTCGCGGCCGTAACAAAAATGGTTTTGCAGAGTTAAAATCACCATAACCATCAATACAGCCCACTAAGTTCATTTAACCACATTGAATGACTTTTTCATGAAATAGTCATTCCAATCACGGCCGCGAATCATATTTTGTTCAATTTACTGCCTGACACTGACCGGCAAATTGCAAAAAAAAACGTTAGAGAATTTGAATTTCGCGGGCTACGCTTCCAAATTAACACTTTAAACGCGAGTGAAAAGCCGCGCCCAACTTTAAACATTATATCATATTAATAGTATTTCCTTTTTGGTGCTGCAATTAGGTCAAAAGTTCCCACAGTCGATGTCCCAGATTCGGATATTACCTGGCGACCTGTGACCCCATTTAAAATAGACTAAATTAACACTCATTTACGAGAAGCGAAATATTCTCGGAACATAACAGTACGATCGAATCGATATTGCAATATATTTCGTGAAAATTCCGAACTTTTCAGCTTCCGAATACGAGTTTTGTGACGAATGTCTATTACAGATTCTTAGAATATAGAGCGCCCTTTATGCCTATATTGTGACACTGTTGCTGGAACCAACCCTTTGAATGAAGCTTATTTCCGTTGAATACTTACAATTACAACAACTTCATAACATCGCGCCTGTAACACCCGAAGGGTTAGGCAGAGGTGTACCTAATAGTACAGCCACATATCACCGGCTATATTTAACTCCCATGTAATAGGGGGCTAGACTATTGCCATCAACCGGGCACAAATCCAGACTCTCTAGCTGCTACTGAGAACTTCCTGATGGAAAAACGCAACAAAACTTTGCCCGACTCGGGATTCGAACCCAGGACCTCGTGTTCAGCAGTCGCGCTTGCAACGACTAAACCAACGCGAAAAGTGTGAAGGGTCTGGCCAAATGTGGGTGTCCTATTAGGTACACCTCTGCTTAACCCTTCGGGGATTACCAGGCGTGATGTTATGCTACGTTACTTGGAATTACTCAAAAAGATGACACAGAAATTCAGAATATTGATACATACGGTACGATAAACATATTATGCTAGCGAATTAGCACTTACATACATACATCTCGAAAGTAACCAATACTGACGACGACAGTTTTCGTAAAAACAAAAGGGTTTGGTTATCTACAACAAATAGGTAAAGCTGATTATCAGCTACCCTCATTTTGAAATACTACCCCATCGCCTAGAAAGGTAAACTACAATTATTAAAAAAAAAAACTTTAACGTCATGACGTCATATTTCCCGTTAATATAATTAGGTCAACGGGTAAAAATGATTACGCATATAATTTTATAAAATAAAGGGCACGCCACACCCCTGCTCGACACGAACTGTGACAATACAACTGTCCAACGCGCATGTTAAAGAGTTGTTTACTGCTTTGTCCAACTTTAACATGGGCTCTAACATGCTCATTTTATGTTTGATGCTTGGTGATTAACCACGGGACTCATATGTCAAGGCGCAAAATCTAATAAACATTTTTAACTACATTCATAGGTAGATTAACATCACTTAATACCACGCCTGAAATCCCCGAAGGGTTGGCAGAGGTGTACTTAATAGTAAACCCACATTTCGCCAGTTATGTTTTAAGTCTCATGTATTAGGGGGCGAGCCTATTGCCATCAACCGGGCACAAATCACTGATAAAAACAACAATAATACTTCGCCCGGAAATCAAAACCTGGACCTCATGCTCAGCAGTCGACCAACGAAAACAGTCAAATCGTATCACTTAAGTCGTATTCAATCAAAAAATCTTCAAGTTAGTCTGCACAGAGCCTAACAAACTAGATACAAAGCTATTCGAATCCCGGTAGGAGCAAGTGTTTGTGTGATGAGCATGGACATTTGTTTCCGAGTCATGGATGTTTATATGTACGTGGCTGCTACTAAGAAATTACTGATGGAAAAACCCAATAACCATTTGTCCGACCCGGGAATCGATCCTAAGTCCTCATGTTCAGTAGTCGCACTTGCGAGCACTAGAACAACAAGGCAGTCAGGTACATTTAGTTCTAGGAAAAACAAACGTAAAACTAAATTAAGAAATTATTTCTTATCACAGAAAACACGACCTTTCACCCATCAAACATGTTCATTTATCAGTAAAAACGATAATTACGCCGCTTTCATAATTAATTCACTCCCTGATGTAGTAATTAAGGCTTGATTGTTTCACGTTTAACGTCGCGACACGTAATTAGGCTGTTGAATACGGCTAATAATCGATGTATTTTCAAACTCCCATCTACAGCCATTACCAATGTCAATGAGCCAGGTTACTCTAACATCGCGACTCGATTTAAAATCGATTAAACTTTTCAATGAGATTCACATTGCAAGAGATTTGTCTAAAATTCATAGGTTCTCAACCTTTTATGGACTACCACCCCGTTTACAAGAAAAAAAGAAATTCCAACGCCCCCTTTTACAAAATATTTATAAGATAAACATTTTAGACGGCTAGATAAAATGTTTTTCCTGAAAATACAGGTATTTCATAACGCCCCCATTTGCCTTTAGGCCCCCTACTCCCCCCCCGCCGTTGGGAATCTATGGTATTTGTACTGTTACGTCGTACGTACGAGATCTTTCGAGAAAGGACGTGATTCAGTGTGTTTGCGCTAAAAACTTCGAGAAGCGTGCCATTATTATTAGTTCAAAGTTAAGTAGGTAACTACTTATAAAAAATATTAGGAATTGTCATTGTAATTTCGACCGTACGCCGAGGGCATAAAGTACCTACTTCTTTATTCGGTACAAGTAGGTTATTATTTTTTTGCCTACTACTTGGTAATGTTTTTTTGTTGATGTTTTTATCGAACCGTTCTACACATCGCCGGAATGTTCGTGAATAATGGGGTAGTATAAAAAGCACAAGCGCCGACACACAGGGGTAGTCTGATTCAGGCGATACAACGGAGCGAATCGAAGTGAACTAGAAGTGCGATATCCAAGCGAATAGTGATCAGTAGTGTACTTGTGATTAAGATTTAAGTGTTTTGGTGTTTAATAAAGTTATTAAATTGTCTGATTGGTAGTAATTAATTTATCCCATACCCAGCTCGTAACAATTTGGTGTCAGAAGTGAGGGATAAATTATGCCAATTCTACCGAAGGACGACACGGACGGTATCCGTACCAGGAGTCAGCGACAGCAGGACATGGACCAAAGGCGGTTTGGAGATTCCCCAACACAGACACCGGGTGGTGTCCAGCCTACGTCAGTGCCAGTCGCTGGCCCATCCGCAGTTCCTACAGCATCAATGGCGCCAGACTTGTCAGCTTTAATGGCGCTGCTACAGGAGCAGGCTCGCCGTCAAGAAGAGCAGGCTCGCCGGTTGGAAGAGCAGTTGCAGCGAGACAAAGAGGAGCAGGCTCGCCGTCAAGAGGAGCAGGTTCGCCGGTTGGAAGAGCAGTTGCAGCGAGACAAAGAGGAGCAGGCTCGCCGCCAAGACGAGCAGATGCTCCTCATAAAGGATCTTCATGCAACTTTTGGCAAAGACCTAAAGGTGATGAAGGATCAGGTACAGCAGCACGAGAATCGCCTCTCAGAAGCCGAAGTTCAGATCGCTGGGGTGAAGAAGGCTTTGGGGGAACTGAAGACTGGAGACTTGACTGTAGCTTCAGTAGTTGCTGCACCTTCAGCGCGGGGCTTTAAGGTGCCTCCATTCGATGGCACATCTTCATGGCCGGCTTATAAAATTCAATTTGAGGCCGTTATGAAGGCGAATGGATGGACAAAACCGCAAGCCATGACCGCGCTCACCTTGGCCCTCCGAGACCAGGCCCTTAATATTCTTGAGGCGCTCGGCAAGAATGTAACCTACGAGCAGCTGCTGGAGGCGTTAGAGTCCAGATACGGTGACGCGCACCTGGAGCACGTATTTCGTGCTAAGTTGAAAGATCGTGTTCAACGTAGTGGCGAGAATCTACAGCAGTGGGCCCTCGAAGTTGAAAAGCTGGTTCGGAAAGCATACCAGTCTGCCCCTGCACTTATCGATGGGAATCTGGTACAAGCGTTCGTTGATGGAATACGCGACCTAGAAGTTAGAGCCGCTGTGAGACTTGGGCATCATGAGGCGCTGAAAGACGCCTTGGCCCATGCCCTAGAAGTAGAGGCAGTGAGGCAGGACCACCGAACGCACCGCGTCAGAGAGGTTGTAGCATCTCCTGTACGCGACCGGCCGCAAGGGTACAGTCTTAGGTGCTACACTTGCGGAGAAAGGGGTCATCTTCGGTCAAGCTGTCCTAAGCGCGGCACTCCGAGAGAAGATCAGCAGGGAAGGGTGGCTGAAGTGACTGCCCAGCCACAGCAGGGAAACGAGTAAATGCCAGGACTGGGGGGCGAGTGCTGGCTGGTATTGAAAAGGCCCCGAGAATCTTGATCTCGCAAGCACATGATGGGAACAGCCTGACCATCAAAGGCGAAGTCAATGGAACACCATGCAAACTGACGTTGGATACTGGAGCTTCTCACACGGTCGTCAATTCTCACCTAGCAAGTCGGTTCCTTGGGGACTACGTCAATAACCACGACCGTATACGATTACTAACAGCTACCGGTCAGCACATAATCGTCCGAGGAAAAAAGGAGGTGGAGTTAAAATTGGGTGATAGAACTTACCAGCACAATGTCATCGTGGCCGATATAGTGGACGATTGCATCTTGGGCTTGGACTTCATGCGGAAACATCGTTGCGAGATCGACGTTGATCAAGGAGTATTGAAATGTGGTTCACATGAAGTCTTCATGGAAGGTGCACCATCAGGAAAAGTGTACTGCTTGAAAGAGATTGTTCTTCCTCGCAGATCAGAAACAATTGTGCCAATTAGATTACCACAGAATTCTGGACACAAAGATCGAAGTGTTCTGATAGAAAGGGTGAACAATGACTTCCCATGGAAGATGGCACGTACTCTGGTCAAGGCCACCAACGTCTCAGCAGTACGTATACTGAATCCAAGTTACAAGGAGCATGTGATCAAGAAGGGCACCTTGATCGGTACTTGCGAGGAAGTAGCTTGGATGCGTCAATTGCAGGATCCGCCTACCGGAAATAAAATTCGTAGTGCAAAATTTGACGTGTCAACGCTTTTGGAAAACTGTGATTTAACTAAAGGAGAAATGGACAAGGCTAAGAAGATGTTACTTCAGTACGCCGACACTTTCTCTTCAAACGATGCTGACATAGGGAGAACTGGACTTGTTCAGCATAAGATTAATACAGGCCACGAGCTACCAATCCGTCAGCGACCAAGAAGACTGCCAGTTGCACGAGAAAAAGAGGTGGAAACCATGATTGAGGGAATGGTGAAGGACGGTGTTATAGAGCCTTCATCGAGTCCATGGTGTTCTCCTGTGGTCCTGGTAAAGAAAAAGGACGGCAGTATGCGCTTCTGTGTGGATTATCGACGACTGAACGACGTCACGAAGAAGGACAGCTACCCGCTGCCTAGGATCGATGACACACTGGATACGCTGACTGGTATGAAGTGGTTTACCACACTTGACCTGAAAAGTGGCTACTGGCAAGTAGAAATAGACCCCAAGGATAAGGAGAAAACTGCATTTTCAACAGGAAAAGGGTTGTGGCAGTTTAAAGTTATGCCATTCGGTTTGTGCAATGCTCCTGCGACGTTTGAAAGGTTGATGGAGCAAGTACTCGCCGGATTGATTGGAGACGCATGTCTTGTATATCTAGACGACATTATCATCGTGGGCCGTACATTTGAAGATCACCTTAAAAACCTCAAGCGAGTGCTGTCGAAAATCCAAACAGCAAATCTCAAGTTAAGTCCGAAAAAGTGCTCGTTTTTCAGACAACAAGTAAACTTTTTAGGACACATAGTTTCGGGGGAAGGTGTTCAAACAGACCCGGAAAAAGTAATCGCCGTCAAGGATTGGCCAGTTCCGAAAGACAAGACACAGGTCAGAGCCTTTCTGGGTTTGTGCTCCTACTATCGAAGGTTTGTCAAGAATTTTGCCGACATTGCGAAACCTCTACACAAACTCACTGAGGAAAAGCGGCAATTCTGTTGGGACGAGAACTGCGACGTCGCATTTCAGGAATTAAAGAAACGTCTGTGCAATACACCTATTTTGGGATATCCTGACACTGAAAATGACTTCATAGTTGACACAGATGCAAGTAATACTGGAATTGGGGGCGTGCTGTCTCAACGGAAAGGAGACCAAGAGGTTGTGATAGCTTACTTCAGTAAGTCTTTATCCAAACCAGAAAGAAATTACTGCGTTACAAGACGGGAGCTACTCGCCGTAGTAAAGACATTGCAGCACTTCAGTAAATATTTGCTGGGACGTAAATTCCAATTACGAACTGACCATGCTGCATTGAAGTGGCTATTACAGTTTAAGAATCCAGAGGGGCAAGTGGCGAGATGGATTGAACTACTACAAGAGTTTGACTTCATAACTGAACATCGCAGTGGGAGAACTCACGGTAACGCAGACGCCTTGTCAAGAAGACCTTGTCCTGAAGACTGTAAGCACTGTGCCAGGCAAGAGACTAAGGAAGTAGTGTCCGTGAGGATGCTTAGAACAGATCTCAGCGATGAATGGAAGGAAACCCTACAGCAGGCTCAGCAAAATGAATCGGACATCAAACCGATCTTCGAGTGGATCAAAGCTGGTGCTCCTAAACCTAAGTGGAGTGATGTGGCTGCGATGAGTTCCATCACGAAGAGTTATTGGGCGCAATGGAACAGCTTGGTGATCCAGGATGGAGTCTTGTGCCGTAAATGGGAAAACGCTCGAGGGGACAGCTGTCATCTACAAATGGTTGTCCCTAAAGCTAAGGTACCAGATGTTCTACGGCTCTACCATGATGGATGTTCAGGAGGACATATGGGGGTAAAAAGGACTCTACTAAAAATTCGAGAACGCTTTTACTGGATCCACTGTCGAGATGATGTGGAGGACTGGTGTCGCAAATGTACCAGTTGTGCGGCCGTGAAAGGACCCCACACACGCAGCCGAGGTGCATTAAAAGTGTACAACGTTGGAGCCCCTTGGGAACGGATAGCACTAGACGTTGCGGGACCATTTCCAGAAAGTGAGAGCGGAAACAAGTACTTCCTGGTGGTCATGGATTACTTCACAAAGTGGCCAGAAGTCTTCGCCATTCCTAATCAAGAGGCTACAACTGTCGCAGATAAATTAGTTCAGGAAGTTTTCTGTCGTTTTGGAGTACCCTTAGAAATACACAGCGATCAAGGAAGGAATTTTGAATCGCAAGTATTTCAGGAAACTTGTCGATTGATGGGTACCTACAAAACCAGAACCACCTCTTACCACCCACAATCTGATGGAATGGTGGAACGATTCAACCAAACGTTGGAAAGATATCTGGCAAAAGTCGTGGAAAGCAGGCAAAGGGATTGGGACAAGCACATACAGCCGTTTCTACTGTCCTACCGCAGCGCAGTCCACGAAAGTACGACTGTGACGCCAGCATTCGCGAACTTTGGAAGGGAATTACGGTTGCCTGCAGATTTAATCACTGGAACTCCCCCTGATGCTCCACGTAGTGTAACAGATTACGCACATGATTTGCGTAACAAGCTGAATGATGTTTATGAGCATATCCGACAATCCGGCCAACAGATGTCTGAGAAGATGAAGACCCGTTATGACCGCAAGGCAAACAGTAGGGCTTTCGACGAGGGTTCACTGGTGTGGTTACATAACCCAGTGCGGAGCAAGGCGAGGTCTCCGAAATTGCAAGCAAAATGGGATGGACCATACCGAGTCGTGACTAGGATCAACGATGTCACCTACCGAATACAGAAGGGTCTACGAGGTGCGCCTAAGATTGTTCATGTAGACCGATTGGCCCGATACTACGGGGCTAATGATGCTCGGGACGAGCATGTCTAAGGAGGGGGCAGTGTTACGTCGTACGTACGAGATCTTTCGAGAAAGGACGTGATTCAGTGTGTTTGCGCTAAAAACTTCGAGAAGCGTGCCATTATTATTAGTTCAAAGTTAAGTAGGTAACTACTTATAAAAAATATTAGGAATTGTCATTGTAATTTCGACCGTACGCCGAGGGCATAAAGTACCTACTTCTTTATTCGGTACAAGTAGGTTATTATTTTTTTGCCTACTACTTGGTAATGTTTTTTTGTTGATGTTTTTATCGAACCGTTCTACACATCGCCGGAATGTTCGTGAATAATGGGGTAGTATAAAAAGCACAAGCGCCGACACACAGGGGTAGTCTGATTCAGGCGATACAACGGAGCGAATCGAAGTGAACTAGAAGTGCGATATCCAAGCGAATAGTGATCAGTAGTGTACTTGTGATTAAGATTTAAGTGTTTTGGTGTTTAATAAAGTTATTAAATTGTCTGATTGGTAGTAATTAATTTATCCCATACCCAGCTCGTAACAGTACGCTTTATCGTGAGCCTGTACAAAATGTAAATAACTAATTGTGTTTGTCACACAACAGTTCCGCAAAAAGTCAGGTACATCCAAAGAAACAAGCACGTGAACATCAGCATACAATTTAAATGAAGAACCGTTGCATGCAGCAGCTAGACGGCCAATGTTCCACACGATATCACGTAAACACGCATCAAAGAGACTGACGGCACCCGCATTGGATAGCCTGCAGTGTACTCGGATTCACTCTCAAAGCGTGTCCTAGTTCGGCGCACTTCCACCATCTGCAGGATTTAACGGCCAACACGTCGACAGATTTGTTGCGTTTGGATGTGTAATCAAGTTTTTGTGGCGAACATCCAAAGAGAAATAACATTACAAAAGAAAGGACAGTTGACAGAAAGGAACGCTGGAAGAATTACGAATTTGACTAACGCAAAGGACAGCGTAATAATTCCAGAACAACGTTCGTCTGTGGTTCATTGAAAAAACTTCCGCCAAAAATCCGATGACGTTAATACAATAAGTTCACTTCCAATCAGGCAGCGAAATAAGTCCACAGCGAGAAGAAAACGAAATCCCTCGACGATGAAGCTAACAAGCTGTCAAAGACAAACATTGAAGTTTACCACAAAACCAAAACGTTCGGAATTTCTCGATTTACATGACAAAGTAGTCCGTTAAGTAAATTAATCAACAGACGGGTCTGCGGGAAGCTCTGAGAACACTGAGAGAATTAGGTCACCGATGCTCAGGAACTAGGTCTGTGAGATCCTAAGTGGCAAGTTAGGGTTAAGGCACGCTTGAAAGTTTTGCTTACGTGAATTCGTGTGTTAAATTTTTCAAGGAGCTTGGTGTTTGTAAAAGTTAACATTGTCGCTGTCCAAGTTTTAAGGTGTGGCGTAGTTTATGAATTTAAGACGACGTCGGGACCGTAATGGGACTTTAAAAATGAACAAGTAATCGTAGTATTTCAATTGCCCAGTTTTTGCATTATGAAATTATGCTTTTAAAAGCATTGTTCGTTCAATTATACTATGAATCTTCATTAAAAACGTCCACAATTGCGGTCTCAGCAATCATTAGAAATGACGACACGAACAGTTCCTCTCGGCAGTAATTAATAATTAATAGAAAGACCAGCTAGTTATGAATGGAGAAAAAATCTGGGCCGCACTCAAGTGGTCGAGGAGCTAGGAGGCGTGCGCGGGTTTATTATACCCGTCAGCAGTTTACTCTTAGGGTTAGTGAACCCGCATGTCGCATGTGATTTTTTTTGTGTTACTTTTTAAAGGCGCGACTCGAAATATGAGTGATAGTGTTTGGTAATGAATTGAGGGGTTCGGAACTTTGGACCATCGTAAAAGTAACAGAGGGTGGTGGTTTGGACACTACATTATGTTCCCCGTGTCTACGCCATGCGATCAGTAATTTTCCATGGACATAACAAAAATAATAAGGAAAATGCCAATTTAAACATAAATAACTTTATCAGTTTCTAAGTTAGGTAAATATATCGACCCCCTCTTAATATAATTTATTTGCTTAGATGGAAGTTTTTCTAATTATAATTACGCATCTAATATTGCGCAAATTAAAACTAAGCGTTTGTTAATTAATTTCACTAGACAACTCCTATTTATTATAATTCACAGTCACACACATTTGATGTTATTCCTTCCATACAAAAAAAAAAAAACAATTAATGAAAACATTCCCATGACAAACCAAACCGTTAAGAAATGATCGAACGGAAGTTATTTCCCATAGCGGTGGAGTGTTAAAGAGTGCGTCGATGATTACAAAAAGTATGGATTCCGCCGTCACCGCGACATTATTGTACAACTTCCTCAAGACGTGCCATCCGGAATTACAATCAGACTATTGTTTATTGTAGTCGCCAGTATGGCCCTATTGATGCATTGAGTTCTGGACCTTATACCGTATAGATGGGTGATAGGCGGCGGGTTTAACTAGGGCCTTTGTTTTTTCATTTATGGCGAAGGCATTTGAAGCGAATATTCAAATAAGGGACTTTTGCGATTGTAGATGTATTTGTCGCACATGCGCATTCCTTATTATTTTTTCACTTCATTGACGTCATTGACGCGGAATGCGGTCAGAAAAAGCCCATTTATTTATTCAACAATATGCTAGAATGGTAATCTTGTTAGAATTTTATCAGAGCTAAAAGTCCTTCATTAATATCAACAAATGCCATTACCTTGATATAAAAAAAAACGGAAATTCTAAAAGAGGCTGAATGCGAACGTGCCACAGATAACAAATGAGTTGTTAGAAACAGGTGTTACGTTAACCGACGTAACCCACCCCATTCGAAGTTCGGACCCACCTGTTCGGCTGATACGCGTCGCGGTGAATTAGCTTCGTTACGGCCGTCTCATCGTTCACGATCTGAAAAGAAAATAATCACATAAGTGCTTTCGTCCTTTTACAGGTTAAGGGCTTTATTTATTGTTTGTTGTTGTTGTTCTGGGCAAAAACTTACGATCAATTTCCGTGAATTGGACATAAACATTCTGTTTTATGGATTGATTTATATTAATTACCTATACTGCATCTTAAAATATGCCTCTGTTTATGATAAAATTAAGGCGGGCGAAATATGTTTGTCAGAATTTACCCCATATTATTTCATAGAAACTAATAGATTAACTTTGGGAACCATCAAATCTAATCTCGCGAGGCCGGTGAAGTAGTGTTTTAGGGGTTCGATTATTACAGTTTCCAAAATCCAACCAGGGGGTACCCTGCGCCCTTATGCACCCCTCGTATAATATGGCCATTAATCTTCCTAACGTAGCAGTAAGGTGGTGTTATATTACTATTTATAAACACGAAGTCCCAACAACTTTCATTCAACAAACACCTACCATTGGAATTACAAAGAAATATTCTCAGAGAGACGTAATCCCATCGCAGCATTGCGATATCAAATATCAATAATTTCCCCGTAGCGGCAACCAAGTCGCATCGGGATAGGAATATTTTCACGTTAACGGGTAACAGGCATCAATATTGAGTTTTCTATGATGGCGGTACGGGTGAGCCTGCGGCATAATTTTAAGTGAGTTTCTACGCTGAAAGTTCACAATGTGGAAATATTCCAGTTTGTTATAAATAACTTAACGGAAAATGATGATACCGGTGAGGTCGGAGACAGGTGTGGTGTTTCTGATGACGGAAGTTCCAAGTTACAGTACTTTTTCAATTAATAAAAAATACTTTTAACACAAAATTGTCACTGTGTAATCATTCGTTGATATACATAATTATAATTAGTTCAGTGCAGTCGTTCCTTGAACAAGTAGACCATAATGAAGCGAACAATTACAAACACAGTGTGTGGCTCTGGCTGTAAATCCGATACTGCAATTCCAACTATAGAGTAGATATTACAGTTTCTGATAATTAATTACTGAATATAATGATATTGGGTGTTCAATATTGAGTTTCCCAATTCGCCTCAGGCTGTACGAAGGATATTGGTACCAGTTGTTCAGTTTGTCGAAGTGGTTTTAATCAGTTCCATGTTATATAGGATGGCATAATACTATTCTAAAAATATGGCCACAGTAAATACTAGAAACGAGATTCCGAGGAATTGAGCGGCTCCACTATATTAAGTTTACCTCAAGTCTTTGGTCGAAACATTTTCAGCCAGTTGCTATGATTTGAAATTGCTAATTGGACGTCTTGGGGCCTTGGCTCTTAACTTCAGCTCAAATATTATCAGAGCTGTGTTTATGTTCAATTAGCCCACTAGTGGAGCTTCGAGTCAGTTTTAGCATTTTGGATGTTTGTTAAAATATGTAACAACCGAAGGATTGGATCAGAATCGTTTAGTGGTGATTTCTGAAGTATTATGTAGTTAGACAGGGTGGGTGACTTTATCATTGATAACCTATATTGGTACAGAACGGTATTGGAGTCTGCCCTACTTCTAAGATGACGTTCCGGGCGGAGATCGATTTTCCAACGGGAATTAACTTCGCCTGGTACGAAGCTCTTTTCCACATTCAGTATGATATTTGTTGATGCAACGGATGTTACTGAGCGTTATGAATTCTAGGTGGAAATGCTTTCGGGGATCTAAATTATATTTTTGAAATATTTTGTAAGTACTAGCATAGTTGGGTAATGACCCCATTCTGTACTCAAATAAATAAATAATTAATAAAGTGTTTGAGCAATAAACTGGCGGTGGAAAACCAAAACTACATACCTATTATCACTTCCTGACGGATACGGATTTCAGGATAGTGTTATCTTTTCGGGAGGAAATGGCAATGTCAGGAATTTTAAATTAAATTATAACATACCATTGGGTTTTCAACATCGAATAGGTAAATGTTATGTACGGATAACTGTTATAAAAACCTTTTTGCCTGTTTGTGCTAGCGATTTATACCTAATTGGGCAGATTTAATACCAGTTTTAGTTTCTGATATTCTATTCTGCAATTATCATATGTACGTACATATTAAACATATCAATGATGTAGCTACGTAGCTGTTTGTTTTTTAGAGGTGTTCATTCACAATCTGAAATGATCACATGGTATTTTATTATATTTCTTTGCACAATTTTCCGCATAGATTCAGGTTAAAACAGGCAAATAAATTATATTATGTTTCAAAGTAATTTATACATTGATTCCATATATTGAACATTGAACATACTGGGAAAATAATAAGAGTTAATCAGACAATTGACATTTATAATTGAGAAATACAGACACGCTTCAGAATAATTGGCACGCGTGCAGGAAATTAGCAAACTACCCACATATTGAAATGCACGATAAGTCAACGTGCATCTATTAAAACTTCGTTACACAGCTATTAGGCAAAAATATTATTAAAATTTAGTCATCGCGACATTTTGGGCGGGCACCGGAAAATAGCGGGATCCATAACGTCTTCCATTTTTTTTAATTTGATGACGTCACGCGAACCAGTGTTTCCGAACGTTCCCGATCGTGGTGCGCTTATAAACGTATTGATTTGAATATGATCAAACAATGTGCGGAAGGATTTATTACTTAATATTTATGAAACGTTATTTTGAGTCCAGAATTACGCAATATATCCGAGGTGCAGTACATATAGGTCTATGAGGAGTTTCGTATGATTATGTCACTGTATGAATGCATGATACATTTTCCATTTTCCATTCTTATTTTCTAAAGTAAAGTTTCTGTAAGTTATAATGTAGACAGTTGTAATCTTCTAGCTAGACTTAACAGGCATTTCCCCCAAGAGGAAGTATTTCAGGTCTGATATGATAATACATACATACTTTCCGTTGTGTTGTTTGCCGGGGAATTTAATATGAAACAAGGATTATTGTTCCTTTTGCTCCTATTGCAGGATTACTTAGAAATGTCGGACGCCAGGAAATGAGGGATAAACCTGGAATGCGTAGGTGGCTCTAGGAAGAAAATTATAGTTTATTACTGTCGTTTGTTGAACGAAGGGGCGCCAAGGAAGAATGGGCGCCATTATAAGTCATTTAATAGATTGTCTGTCTCTGACGAACATAGGAAAATCTGGAAACGTCTGTGAGAATTTATCGACGTATCGTAACGTTAGATTAAGTTGAAAGGTCTGGAAATACCATGAAATTGCTATTTAATACAACAAAATGCGTATATTTGAAATAACAATGGCTTCTTGAATATTTCCACATAATGATCAAAGTCCGATACCAATGATAAAAAAACCTTAATTATTGTGAACAATTCCTCTCCACACATGCAGACTCATTAAGCTTTCATTAAGGAAGTAGTCATTAAAAGTGTGGGGCAATGAGCAATTTCCGTCGAGTACCTCGCGTCGATACAAAGAAGAATGCACCATAACACGCAAATATCTGATTCACTGCACGAATATCAAATTATCTGAGCTTTTTGATGCATAAACACTTTTTACACCACAGCATAGCGCCGGCGGCATGTTGTCGATTCTAACGTAATGGACAGAAGAAAAAACTTACATACTTCTTCAATTAACTACAACAAGCAAAACTTACAGTCGCAATAATCTTTTTGATTTGATTTCCGCAATGAAAAAACAGCAGAACAGAAGCAGTATTAGAACTCCTTTGATACAAAGTCATATTTCACGCCCACAAATTAAGCATCTGCACTCTTTCCTCACGGTGGGGTAAACATTTATGCTCGTCGTATGACTATCACACACCAGAAGCAGCTCATATGGGTCTCAATGGGCACGAAATTGTTGGAACACCGTCCTAACGACATGGTGACATTGCCAGAGCCGTAAGGAAGTAGCACGCGCGTTTGAACAGGACCCGAAACTGACGGTCAAGTTGAAGATAAGGCGGCATATGGACACGACCTACATACGTGAACCTTTATACTTGTAGAAGGTATGTATGTTAAGCGCAAGCCGAAGGAGTATGTCAGTAGGAAATGCTTTGACATAGTCAACCCCGGTGCAGAAGGAAGTCGGAAACCGGGATCGATTACGTCATGCGAAGGAAGAAAACGGTACACTCGGAACTTTTATCTTTTGAGTCATCGTAGCGGACTTTATGAAGTAAATAGAGCTTCTACTAGTGCAAAAAGCCATTCTATACATGATCATTATATCCTTTGTGTCAGTTTAACATAGAATGAGCTCGGTTGGCCGAAAACATTAAGTTGGATCACTTCCAAGCCTGGATCAGGGGTCAACGGCCATGTTACGTGTACCACCAAAACATAAAACGCTTTGTTTAACACGCAAACAATTCTAACGAAGCCCAGAAGCGTAGTAGACAAAACAAACAACTGATTTGGTGATATTACTTAGTATAGACACTAATGGCCGAGTAAATTGTATGGACCAAAGAGTAATAATTTGATGTTAATCAATTACTCCCCGGATTCATAATCAAAATAAATAACCAAATAATTGATATGTTTGAGTGAGATTATGGACTTATGTGGATGGCATAAGAATTTCAGAGTAGGGGAAGACGTCGGAAGGACTCATAAAGATGATAATATTATTGAAGAAGCCGTCTTGCTGAGACGACCCCAAATAGACAGTTACTCGCCGAATAGGAATTTCAAAATTGAGGTATCAAGACTACATGTTTATATCGACACTGGATTTGTCAAAAAAAAAAATTTCATTGATACAATCCTGTGTTTTAAATGGAACTTTAAAACCAACGAAAAGAAATGGACACACAAGATGACTACAGCATAGTGGAAATATCGATAAATTTCGTTTAGTTCATAGAAAATCCAATTCCTACAGGCTCCGTGCTGTAAACACGCAACCTGTTTCAAAATCTGATAATATTTTATGGGGAACTGAAACAATCTCGTTTCTTTGGTCGTTGAAGGGGATGCAAAGCGGCTGCGAAGCAAATTACTCCCTCGGGCTGCTTTTATGGTGTTTGGGGTCAAGATTGCTAAATATATTATGTGAATTTACCCTCAAATTGATACCCTAAAAAGAAAAAAACGCATATAAAAAGAAAAATGATAGTAAAAAAAAGAACTTTGAAGAATTTTAAGTTATTGTGTCGTTTAATAAGACGATGATTGCCGGAACCAAAGACATTAGATAAAGCTATTAACCAACTCAAGTCTATTTAGCATTATACAATTGTAGGGCTACTATGACGTCATAATGCACGAATGTTTTAGTTTTGAACTGTAACATTCCTGCATTAAGAGGTCATAGACGCCCTACTGATGTCTGCATTTCCTATTTATTAGGTTAAATACATTGATCTATCGAAAATGCGTAAAATTAAGAGTATTCACATTTTCACAGGTAGAAATTGTTTTCCGTAATTTTTTTTTTTGTTAGGCAACATCAAAATAAATTCATATTCTATATCAAATTATACGATTGGTGAATAAAGCGATCCAGTTTTTGACATCAGGAGTTAGGACTAACTGCGTAAAGAGAATTTAGGAGTAGCGAAATTAATAACCAATGAGTGGTACTCGTAAAGGTACTGCCGCTGTTAATAATGTAGGAAGGAAAAACCACAATATTTATTAGGTACCTAAGTAGCTGTTTATTTCAGCACCACCTCTCGGATTATGTGTTATTATAATTATACAATGTTATGTACTAGAATGTCCGATAACGAGTGTGTTTAGTCTGCGTTCAAAGGCGTTTGAATATGACCCAAGTCTCAAATGAAGTGGGGTCACTTTACCATACAATGTGTAACAATCAAAAGATACATGTTCCAAAAATTTAAATCTATCACAAGACATACAGCTTCATCAATCATTCCTAAGAAACAGTAACAACTCATTATCATAGCATTAATAGTCCAAACACACGAGAGCTCGGAACAAACTGTTATGTGTGGACAAATACAGAACATGTGAGAAAATCCGCAGCTTTTCGAGACAATACAACGTGGATGGCCTGTGATCACGATCTGTGGGACCATGCCAGGTATTTGCATAGAGCCGCAACACAACATCAACACGCGAACGGTACTACCTCACCTCTGCTTTCCTAGCTCCGATCTATTCAACTGTCAAACCGTCAACACTGCCTCGTGTTCGTCAATCAACAAATATGAAGAAGAAATAACTAGCAAACGTCCAAACACCTAATGTATTAATAAAAGATCTAAAGAAGCGACTAAAAAAGTCACGAACATCAAGTATAAGAATGGTTGCAATGAAAGATCACGTCGAAAGTGCAAAAACCAAACATCGCATGATGGTCGTGAAAAAACAAATTAACGGTTTAATATGTGTAAGAGAGAGGATCATTAAAATTGAAGATAGTAAAAACTGTTTGACGTAACAATTAGCCCGCATACTCGGAAGTAAAGATTCGTAGTAGTAAGTGAGGAGTTTGCGTGTCGGCAGCCATTACTATGGGCCATCGAGCGGGACTTTTGAGCCACGCGACTTGGGCCATTCTATACACACGGTATACGGCTTCACGACAGTTTTAAACACCTCAGATTAAGTAATACAAAACACTTAACGGGCTGTGTAAGTGGTGGCAGAAAAAACATGGTAAGTTACTTTGACGAAGTATGATCGACCGATGTGTTGGTACTTGTCAGAGCGTTACTTAATTAAAGACTATAGAAAGGAAATTATAAAAAAAGATAAGTACAGAATCTAAACAAAAAAATGGTACTTAAGATAATCACACTAACATAGTAATAGCGTACTTATTACATGAAAGCGAAAGACACAAAAATGAGATGTTCGAAAAAAATTGCCGAATCATTCTATTGATTGTTGAAACCACACCTCCCGAATTGGTTGCGATCAGCTTCTTTTAATACACGAATGAGAAGCATGTTACGATTCATTACGTCGAGACTCAACAAAGCGTTGTAGAAACAATGACTACTGTACGAGCCAACATAGCAACTGAGTGGCCGCTACATTGTGGAGCAAAATCGTTTCAAATTCAATTTGAAAAGCGGAGGAAAAACTAAGTGTAATTAATTAATTAAGATTGCTTTTGCTGTGTGTTTCAGCTGAACTCATCAACTAATGGAATGCTTCGAAAGTGATTCTGAAAAAATGAAGTTACAATGTTTCAAGAAGATTTCAGTTTGAAGACACTTAATTTTTTCTCAAGAATATGGTAATTGTATCTTGTATTATGATGTAAGATTACCACGCAATCATACACGTTACTTCAATCTTTACCGAGTCGAGTATAATGTTAGGACGCTTAACACTGTGATATAAAACGATATTCGTTAGCAGATGCCTAAAAACTTTTTCCAAATATAACAGGGTAGCAAACCCAACTTCAAAGGATCGTGTTTCCGAATAACAGCGGGCTGAAATTGACGAGTCAACCGAAGCTCCATTCGTGGAGGTACTCGTAAATGACGTCGAGTGCTCTCCTACAGTTTGTGAACGCTTCTAGTACCCTGCACATGCCCTAGTGGATGAGCATCCAAATGTAGGACGCACTTGATCGCCTTTTTATAATTTATATAATACAACTGGTTTTTGCCCGCGACTTCGCACGCGTGGTACATAGAATCTAGATAATTTCATGTGGTAAAATGTAGCCTATATTTTAATTCAGGCATCTAGAAGTAGAGCGGTGAAAACTGCGTTCAAATCCATGCAGTAGTTTTTGCGTGATGCGCGTACAAACGTACAGACAGACAGACAAAAATTCTAAAAACTGTTTATTTGGCTTCTGTTGCTTTAATAAAGACTCCCCATTAACATATTTTTTTAATATCTTCAATGTACAGACATCGGCCTGTATACAATATATGTATAGATAATACAAAAACTTTACTTCGGGAATTTAAGTAAAACAACAGTCGTCGGAAAGAAATAATTTTTCGCCACTGCGTTGATATGCAACCTTGCACTAATGACGTTTTCCACTGCTGTTGTAGTCTATAATCGATCAAAATCTGACAAGTACTCGATGGGCAAACAGATACGCCCTTGCAATAGTTTAAAACCAATATAGGACGTTAATTGACCTACAATTCGTAACGAGATCTATCAATAGCCAGTCCATAACCACGTTCTCTAGTTATGTGCAAACACAGTCGGTGCCTGAGCAAACCCATGTGTTCACCGAGGGGGTTACAATTTCGGGCATACGGGTCAACGCCCTGACCACGTGTGTAATCACAATTTATTAGCCATACTTTGGACCATACTCGATTCGTTTTAGGTCAATACGCCCGGGATGTGGCGGAGACCAGATTTTCGCCCAAATTATCAGCAAATAAATTAAATTCAATAATAAACTGAGATTGTTATGTCGTTTCGTCAATGTCCGTAAAGGATAAATATGCTAATTTTAGTACCTGGAAATGTACCTCCATAAAATAATGGTTCTCCAGTATGCAGCACCTGCATGCATACATTTCGTCTCGGGGATTCTAAGGAATGTTCAATTGTTTATTTATAAAACTAACGTTCGAGCCCATAAAATACTTTTAGAATCAATTTCTCATTAGTAGAACGATTTATTTTCACAGTAAATTATATTGAAGGTTCATGTAATGAAGATTGATTCGTTTGAATAAAAATAAGGGCTGAATTAGGTAATTGAATCTATTGATGTGTTTCTATCGTCATTTTATTTGTTTATCGATACTGATTGAGCGGTATTCAATTAAAGTTATTTGTTGTTAATGTTATATACTTTCTTAATCAGAATAATTTACGTCGACCTCAGTGTCTTGTTTGTTATTTAATTTCTCATTTTAACAGTCTTTCGGCTGCCCGATTTTTAGCAGCTTGCAAAAATTGACGAGCAGCTGGTGCACAAAATATTATTTTTCTTTTTTGCGGACCGAACTTTTTCGGCGTTCCCTTTTTACTCTCAGATGAGCAAGACGGAACATAATTTACTTGATGGCCTTCGAAAAGGTCATGTCCGTAGTACTCGAAACACACATGGTATAAAAAGGATGCACAAGGGATTTGTAAAAGATCAGAGCACGTGGTGTTTTATCCCGTCTGCAGAGGCGACATGCGATAAGGACTTTGTCTATTGTGATAGCATCAACCTGTTTGTTTAGCGGGACTAGTGGGCAATATTCCTTGATTGGAAAGGGGAAGATCACACACTCTGTCAATTGTGACTCTGTGACTGTGTCAATGATGTTGAAACTCAATGTCTTTTAGTCTTTCATTCCAAAAAATTCGTTACACTAAATAGTAAATGCTACGTGGTATTTACACATGTAAACAGTTCTGACTCATTCCTTAGTCCATTCGAAGCAATATAATTTGGTCACACGCATTCCCAGATGTTTGTTACATACAGCATAACGAGAATAGAGAGATCTAAACGCTGTGTGAAGAATTTTTATGACCTCCGCTGTAGACTAAGATAGTAATACAACACATACGTGACCTACCGTTCTGTGTAGCTAAAGGATAGATCTGAGAATTATTGTCATAACTACCTAAGTGTATCGGACCAAACGCTATCATGGGAGGATATATAGCAAATATAGCAAGAGACATGTGCAAACATAATTTACTATTACCGAACGAGTATTGTTCCAAACGACCCAGCATTATCTTCATGAGGGCAATATTTGGCAGATTTTTTTTTCGGGCTAAAATTATGGCGCAGAGTGGGTGGGATGAATGATTGATGATGACACGGGGCGAGTTTGATGGACCAATAGGAACAGTGAGATCTCATCTCACTTCTCACATTCTCAAGATACTTTTTTATCTAGGATCAATAAGCAGTTCTCCAAAGCTGCGAGTGAAACGATGTGCAGCCGCTTGTATAAAAAATAAACCTAGTTTGGTAATCAAATAAGAAACCTCAAGGTTTGCAGCTTAGCTCTGGCTAGACCAATTAGACGCCATAGTATTTATTTTGTAATAGAACGTGATTTAATGCGGCTATCGCTGGTCTAGCATTATTGGTCAAAAGAACATGCTGATAGTAATAATTGCTGTTATCAATGAGTAAATTGATTGTAAGTTGTTACGCCATTATTTTCTAGGTGTGACATTACTTGTGTGCTTTATTGAAACACATGGTTAGGTCATATACTTAATATAGTACGGAGCTATGGAATGGAAAAGAACTGGAGTCACGTCAATTGAATCTGTGAAATTAAGTACAGGTTATGGGGAGCGGATATGTATATATATAAACCTTATGCTTTCGACATACGGTTTGAAATCACCTTTATATTTTCTCCCATGATCGTGCCGAATCAACCTAAAACTATTGATCTTGACGAGCAAAATAATCATTCCACTATAAAAATTTATTACACTGCACCAGCAGCTCTAGACTAATAACAGGATAATTTAGCGTGACAAATTATCCTCGTTCAAACCGCAGAGAGGAATGCCCAGTGGCGCTCGCGCTGCCGATAAATTGCGAAGCGCGAGCGCATGATAACGCAAGATACTGGATGTCCGGTCGAGTATTTTTAGGATGGGCTTCATAGGTACGATATTATGTTGTTTTGAACTTAATAAAGTTTATGCAGGATTCGATTTATAGTTTCAGACTTTCCTCGTGTTCGTAAAGAGTGAGAGAGTTAAATTTCAGCCCCTTAGAGTCCAGTCGTCTCTCTATTTAATTTCACAGACTATTCTGGTCTAAAAGTCTCAGGTTCTTTACAAACCTTAGTCTTATTTGACAAACAGATCCATAGAGAAGAGCTTTTTAAAACTCTAAAATACATAACATCACGACAGTAATCCCTAAAGGGTTAAGCAGAACTGTAAGTACCTCATAGTACACTCACATTTCGCCAATTATGTTTAAGTCCCATGTAATAGGGGGCAAGCCTATTGCCATCAACCAGGCACACATCGAGTCTCCGTGGCTGCTGCTGTGAAATTCCTGATGGAAAAACCAAAAACACTTTGCCCGACCTGGGATTCGAACCCAGGACCTCACGTTCAGCACTCGCGCTTGCGACCGCTAGACCCAACGAGGTAGTCAAAAGAGTATTCTGTAAATTCAAAATCCTAGTTCTAAAACCCCTTCTTAGAACTAAACTAATGACAACAATGTCTCTGTCCGTTCTAAGTTTGTGGACACAATTACGTGAATTCCAATCAACTCCGGAGCATCTTCAGAGTCGATAGCTCTCGTTCGATTCGGTTGAACTATGATGTAAACAATAACATGCATGTTTGTGTGTTATCATAATATTAAGTAACGCGTTAATTACGCGTGATGTTTTTATATTTATGAATATGCACACGTATGATGCGTTACGTTGCGTTTGATAAAACTTACGCTTGGTTAAGCGTAGCGTTTATCGTTTTTGAGACACTGAAGAAATATTTAAAAACAATTAGGATTATATTTTGTAAAAAGATGTACAATGACAAAAAGGTTTTTACTTGATTACAAAAAAAAATCGGTTCAAACCAAATCTATACAAATAAATAAAATTGAAGGGTCTGTTTGTAATAAAAAAAAAGTCCGATTCAAATAGGGAAGTACAATTTTTATAATAATATCACGCGGACGAAGCGGGCACACATACAGCTAGTGAACATAAATCTTGATAATGCACTTCTACATTCTGTAACTAGACACATTCAGTAGTTAATTGAATAGTTGAGCCTTTATAAGTCCATACTATGCTAATGTCAAAGCAATAAATATGGCTCATGTAGACACAGCCAACATTTCCTACAAACTTCTATAGGAAACGAAGGTTAAAATAAAAAGTAAAATGGTGCTTTCGTTTATTTATTCGTAGGACAAGTCGGGGACATAAAAATAAACGATTTGGCTCTTAAAATAGACTGCCGTCTGAAGTTAAAGCGGTGCACTCACTTGGCGACTAGAATTAGATGATAGTAATGCCCGCGACCGAGTAGCTAACTAACCGATGAAGGAAATGACCATTGAAGGAAATGAGCATTCCAGTGGAGGCAAAGACCGCGAATTTGAAAGAGAAGTATACTCCCTTCATCTAGTGGCGGTACTTTCATACAAGCATAAAAGCTTGACTTGCCCTTATAACCTACTATTCTTCATGATGTTAGGGTTTCTGAACAGTCTGCTTGCCCTTATGGCTTGCCGTTTTCCCCTAGGCACGCCAGTGCCTTTTCTTCGATAGAGTCCTGGATGGACCTTAAAACTGCGGCTGGGATACACTGGGCGTAGAAAAGCGGAACTTTGAAAGCAGTTTATCTAGGAAAGGACTCTGACAACCTAAGTCGATTGATAAAGTAAATTGCTTCCAAATATCGCAATAATAATAAATAATCACTAGTCCTGGCTCGCTAGGTTGTCGATATGTGGGAAGTGGACTCGGCGATCATTGTGCTGATAGTCGTTTCAGCCAATGGCTTAATTGCCAAGAGCCTCGATCAATACCTGAGGAGGCTCTCGTTAGGCAGCTGGATCAAGGGCTTGATTCAGAAAGCGGTACTCCTGGACACGGCTCGAATTGTTAGGAGGTTCCTCTCTCTGGAGCTCTGACCCTAGCTTGGACCCTGTTCGCGATGCCGGTGGGCTACTATTTTTTATATATTTTTTTTTATTATTTTATATGCGAATATTTATTTAAAAATGTAAAAGAATAAGAATTAAAAATAAATAAAGGAGATAAATAATCACTAGTCCAAGAAGTGCGGAATTTCTTCAAGTATTTATATTGATTGAGGCCATATGGTATCTCAGTTGACCCATATCATTTCAGAACATTATTTTTTCAAAAGAATTTACTTTCGATTCGACTCGGGTTACTGAGTTTAAAAGACTACCACTTCACCAGGACTTGACTGAACGTCTGTGGCGCTTTCTTGATTTTTATGGGATTTTCTAGCACTTTGCCAGTTCTATTTAAACTTTTAGCTTGCCTTTAACTACCTAATAGACTCTACTGGGTAAATAAAGAGAGGGAAAATTAAGAATCTATTGCTGAAAGTAACCACTGCCACTGAAGCTATTAATAATAAATTTTATTTTACCGTCCGCGTCCGTTTCTAATTCGTGGGCTAAAACTTTTTTAATAGATAAACACACAGATAGAAACTTCTTACTTCTGGATAGTATCTAAGAACAAATTGTAACTAATAGTTGTCCAAGTTTGATGGAAGGAAAGTCTTACGTGAGTCACGAAAACAAGCAGATAGTTTTTAACCGACTTCAAAAAAAGGAGGAGTTTCTCAATTCGGTTGCATGTTTTTTTTTTGTGTTTGTTACCTCATATCTCCGTCATTTATGAACCGATTTGAAAAAATCTTCTTTTATCTGAATGGATCTACTTCCCGATTGGTCCCATAGACATTTCATCAAAATCGGTACAGCAGTTTGGTTTTGAAATCAAAATAGCTGGAAAAAATGTCATCCAAGTAAAAGAAATTGCGAAATTGATACTTGACAAGGATTTGTGTGTTACGCTAATAAAAAGGGTAAAATAAAAACTTTTTTGCAAAAAAAGTGTTTTTTTTGAAGTCGCTTTTTTTAAAGCAAAATGAGAAAAGCCAGAAAACGTATAAGCACGCGTGTTTTGGCAAAACAAGAGGGAAATAGGAATACAGGTATAACTATCGTAGAAGAACAAACGATGATTGCCTCGTTGCCTTGATAAAAGAAGGTTCCCGAAGGTCACACTAAAGTAGGGGCCTATTATGCGGCAATTTCCATCCCTGTCGCGGATGATTGATGCCACGCTCATAACCGGACATTATCCACCATCAGATTACGAGAAAGTCAGACACGCTTGATCACAATCGTTAAACTTATTTATTCATGGCTACGTTAGGTAATAGCGTGTAATTGGCCTCGGAGAACGTTTCTTTTAGTTACAGTTGGAAGAAATTATCTCATCGAGGTATAATTGTGCGCAAGATTTATGTGGACGCAAGCAATAAGTCAGGTTCGGGAATTGCTGACAAATTAACACATCGTGCAGCGGTTGATTCATGATTGCGGTGAGAAAAAACTGTTTACGAAACGAGAAATGAAGCGAAGATTGGGCTGACAGGCGAAGCTTAAATGTTCAAAAATATTTCTTTGTTGGTGCCCAGGGGCGCATTGTCGTCCGAAACCCCGTAACTTTTCTCAAAGTTACACCTGTAACTTTTTCCTAACACCATTAAACCAAAGCTTAATTTAAACCGCCTGCTGAATATTCAACACTTGACCTCCAATGTCTTCCGAGTCTGCAGTCTACAGTATTAAAAGCGATTTGTAACTCCGTCGCGTTGCTGGCCGAAAGCCATTATGTGCCGTTCGCTGGAGCATTTGATGTCCTTTGATGTCCTACGAGGTTCGGGTTATAGGAGACTTGGCATTGAAGATGTAAACCAGATGTTTACGGCACATGTGACCGAGTTTATCGACGGATCTCGGCGAATTGCCTAATGGCTAACCTCTGAGCGATTTTCTGAGATCAGAATTTATCTTAACGGAGTAACTCATGGTTTGTAGTAATTAGTTTACGATACAGGGACTGATAAGGTAGTTGACTTACTTTTAACTAAAACACAGTCATGATGTTAGCACCATGTTTGAAGCATATTATACTACATCTCGAGAAACCTCGAAATATTTAGAAGCTTTTGTATTTTATTTCGCAAATGTGGCAAACAAAACGACGGGACGTCCCATCAAAGATATGTGAGCTTATTTTCCTAAAGCTTCCTTTTATATTACGTCCGGACCTTTCATCAGATGACCCTGTGTGAAAATGCCTTAAATTTTATTCCCAACAGGGTTTGAGTGTTGCTGAATTCTTCATAGGTACTGAAAAAATACCAATCATAATTCCTCGACTGTACATATTGTGGGCTGGTTGATGCAACTACTGTTTTCACATTATTTAATTATATTTTCACACTGAATGCAGATGCATACTATAAATATTTCGTGCCCAGCAGGTAGAAGCATTAAAGGTCGGAACCACTTGCACGAAAATTGCAAATCGATGTCTGGAATATTCGTGCAAAAAATACAAAATCTGTCACAGCTGCCGATGCAGAGAGCCGGGCAGCGCACGCCGAAGCCCGCGTGGTATCGATGGATGATAATATCGATATAATTTACCGATTTTTTTGCTTGAAGAACAGGTACCGATGGTTTTTGAGAGACGGCGAAAGTATACGAAACATTTTGTCCGCAGTAATTATGATGTGACTGAAAATGCGGTTTGCACTTTATCAAGTTAATTTTAATTAGCGGACATATTTATGCGGTGCTTTTGCAGGTTGTGTTAATTAATGGCCTTTATTTGCAAATGTTGTTTTCTGTTCGATGATTTTAAATTATGTTTATTTTTTACGAATTTAAGGAGCCAACTGTTTCAATTAATATTAACGTCAGGAAGATGACGCATTGTTTAAAAGCTTTGCACTGTCATTAATTTTTATTGTTATCATTGGATGCCACTTTTAACATAAAAAAAAAATTACTTTAACCTATAAAATATGCAACTCACTATTAACAAGAAATATTAATTTACTATTAATAGTGCAATTTTTATTACATTTTTATTCGATAACAACTGTCGATATGTCGCCTCTCTTTCTATTTGGTTATCTTGAGAGAGTGAGACGGTGCATAACGAAGTCATAAAAAAAAATTAAGGCGCGTGCACACCTGTTGTGAGGCGAGGGATCCGTACATCTGTCCCGTCATTATATTGTAACGAGTACCTACCGGTAAATTACAGTCTTGATACAGCTACAACCGAATATTTAGAGGTGATGAAATTCAAGTTTGCGAAGTCGATATTCGTTTTGTATGCATTTTTGCCATTTTATCTAAAATATTAAAAACCCTTCTGGGATTACTGGCGTGATGTTATGTTATTAAAAACT
The DNA here is from genome assembly GCA_964057025.1 of Standfussiana lucernea. Taxonomy (NCBI): domain Eukaryota; kingdom Metazoa; phylum Arthropoda; class Insecta; order Lepidoptera; family Noctuidae; genus Standfussiana; species Standfussiana lucernea. The sequence continues at coordinate 4,492,070 of OZ059806.1, forward strand.
GTCCAAGTAGCTACAACAATAGCGACGAGGCAGGAACGTTGTACTTGTACATGATTACCAAAAACTTAGACAATAACAAATTAGATCCAACGAAGTGTTTCATACAACAGGTTATCCTCAAGAGTTGAGAAAACGAACCATATTAAACTGCCACTACTATTTCGAAAGTACAATACTGTACCGTAGTATGTCATTTCTAACCATTTCCAAGGAAAAGATAAAGTCGTACTTAAAACACGACCCAAAACTCGTAACCGTCGAGTCTTAGCTCGTAACACAATTCTCGTTAACAATGAAACAACTACAAAACTTAATGCAGCTTAAAAAACTTTTAATAACTTATGCTTTAAGTTAAGCTTTGCTGTTACAAACTTAATTCCTGATGTAATAAAATCAGACATTATTAAGTACTTCATTAACGAAATCATCATCACGCAAACTTTCTTTTGATTAATAGTATTACACTCCATACTTCGTTACGTAATTAGCGCTAACATATAGCCTACATTAACTTGTTAAGATGGATGTCTGACTTTAATGTGCCCATGTTACAAGGAGAAAAACAAACCTAGTTGAAAATATAACAAGCTCAACGAACGAAGCACGTTTCAAAGAGACTTTAACATCGTAATAACGAGAATTAAAATTAAATTTTCAGGGTTCAGACGGGTCGGCTTCTGTAGAATATTCCATTATTTACGTTAGCGTTTATTAATTTTATGTTAATCTTAATAGGCCCATCATAAGGACGAAGAGTACGGAGACAGTTCCGTTTCAAGATAAACGTTACAGGTAGAAACGAGTGCTGCATTGAAGACAACTTTGATTAATTAGTTGCAGTCATAACTGCAGCAATACGATTCCTAAAATAACCCAGTGTCTGATAAATTGATAATACACAAGCAATACAGCAAGCTCTCTAATAAGACGGCTATTATATCGAAACAAACATAAACTAGGACCAAACGATCAGCGTGCACTCGCCATTACATCGCTCGTAGACGCAGTACCACATAATGAAAAGGTAATAAGACAAAGTACACAATAAGATGTGACATAAAGTCACTTCCATGTCGTGATAGTAAGGGCAAGTGCCCCGGGTCGGGTCACCGTCGTGTCCACATCCAGACTCATGCCTATTATGGGCACAAAATCGCGATTTTATCTCACTGACAACCATTTTGTAAGACGCCCGTGCTTTATACTCTTGCCACACTCCCGGAGCCGCCCGTCTTGTGTTTTTGACATTGATAACAACGCGATTGAATGGCGGAGATAGTGAGATAGTGTATATTTAAAGTCTGGAGCGTAATGTCTTATCTCAGTCCCCAAACGTCTCCTATTTAACCTCGATTCTATTACAGACCGTTCAACAATGAACGATAGTAAGGATATCTTGAACAGGGAAGAATAATTCCCAACTTGCCATTTGTGCATTTTTAACTAAAAGACTCAGGTAGAAAAACTTGCTCGCCTATTATGAACCAGAAGCAACATTTCAAAAGGACCAAGAAACTATAGCAATAACGAGAAACAAGAAGGAAGGAACTGCAAAGTGCTTTGCGCTACAGACTTAGGTAGCCTTTAAGGTTTCTCCGCAGCTTTCCTTACCTGGCCATGCTATTGAATAACAAACTAACAAGACTTTCGCATTTGTTATATTAGCCAAGATTACGGGCGACTCGTGGTGGACAATACCCCTTGCCTGAGGCGATACGAAAGACGTTAACAGGCATGGGTAGGTACTTGGGTAACCTTAGCGGTAACGGTTCCTTGATCTTTAACCAACAGTTTGTATTAACCTTTTAAGAAATAATTACACAGTATTGACGCGGATCAAAATTAATTTCTTTTTTCGCTTAACCATCATTAAGCTCGTCGGAGCAAAGTTGCGGAATATAATTTTGCTCTATAAATAATTAAATAAACAGGTACATTTTTTTGTTATGTGGCTGGTTTTGACTTGTCAACTTGGGCTTAAAATACACTATCTATTCCGAAGCACAGGGAACAAGATACTTAATTAGCTGCAAGATGAAAAATAAAAGCATTCTTGTTGGTTATTTTGCGATAAAGTCCAACACACCACCTCATTATTTCTAGTGTTTGCAGGGAGAAGCAACGACGAGGGGTTTATACCAGAAGTTTTTGCTATTTGCATAAAGTGCCGCTGATAGCAAAAATCGAATTCCTTCTTTTGTTGTAAAGTAGCCATTTTAAGAGGAGTTCCGGGAATTGTTTTGCAATAGACAAGTCATAATGTCCAAGTAACTAAGCGGCATTCACAATTTCGTTAAAACAAAATAAATCATAACGATTTCATGCAGAATTGTTTATTTATCTAACTCAGTAATTAATAATCACGATGCCAAATAAAAACCTTTTAAAGCAGGCGTTACTTTAGAAAATGCTTTTAAAAAACCGTTTATTATTCCTCACACGCCTTTGTAAGATCTTGTTTGTTTTCGGTTTACCGCGTTTTACTTTACGCGACGAAAACTGCACCTATTTATAAAGGCATCCAGACCAGAGGCGTCTGCACTCTCTCTCCAAAACAATGTTTTGATATTGAACAGTACGTACTTACAACACTACAGCTACAGCTGAATCAAAACTCTCGACTAAGAAAGTTTGAAGAACTGAAGTTTGTGCGAACTGTAAGTTTTTGATAAAAACATTGATAGGCGTCTTGAATGCTAAATAAGGGTTGGGTAACTTTTTTTTTATCTCCGACTTTATTTTAGTCAGCAGTTCCTCGCCATTCGGTCCTGTACCGCGGACAGCTTTATTCAAATAAAAGATCACTCCAAAAACCAGCTGTTAAATTAATGAGGCTCTGGTTTGTTATGGTTTGCGGAGCGACAGCTGTCAGTGTCAGCACATGGCAGTAATTGATCATAATCCTTTAGGGCTCTTCGTTTAAATTGTGCGCAAAAGGAGAAATCTCGTTAGTCGAATTCAGGGACCGAGATTCTTGAAATCTTTTCTGGAAGTAATGTTTATGTAAATACTTATTTTAACCCTTTATTCCTGATTGCCACATTCTTAATGGATAGTCAAAAAGGCAACGTGCAAACTATCAACATGGCTGGTTCTTGTACTATAAACGTGATGTGCTTGTGTGTAATCAAGCGTTGCAGATTACAATACATCGATCATGATGCTTGCTAAGCTTACGCTGTGAAATTGACTATTGATTGATGGATGCACATCCAGTTGCCAACACATCTGTGTAATGTCCGGCAAATGCAGGTTATTTATTAGACTATTTTCTAAGAACGGAAAGAATAATCTTAGCTTTCAGAAGATTAGATTCGCCCTTATTTAGCTGCAAATCTAAGATGGTGGTGAGTGTTAAACCTGTGCTGTGTAAAATTTCTAGCCCACAGGTCACACATGCATATCTATCACGTCTGCAACCAAGACGAAGTGAGTTCAAAGTTTTGAACCTCAACACTTGTTTTCTTGTGAATAAGGGCAAAGTTCACAGTCATACGCTTTTTGAGTAAGTCTTCTAGCATAACAAATTGATTCATTTCTTGTATTTCTGAATCATGTTCCATAATTTTCTAGATTTTGTTTGTTTTCACAGTTTGATTACTTATAAAACTCCATTAAAATTAGCTAAGTTTCATCAAATACTTGCTTTCATTTAAGTTATAGTTTGTCCGCTGCAGTTTGGAAAGTCTTGGCGAAACTCGATAATAAGTTTGCAACTTTTCTCTTTTTATTTATTATGAAACTGCAATCACGCCAAACGATAAGTACTTGGTATATGTATTTCTTTAGCTGTGTAATATGTATGCAGAGATATTATTCTGTATAATTTTCTATGGCCATTCCATGCCCGTTTTATAGGCACCAGTAACATTACCCTGCTTTCAACTCAGGCAGTCTGTTAAACTGTCTCATTGCACAACTAAGGTATGGTAACGCAACATCGTCGTTTAGTAATATCTTTCTCGGAAACCGAGCGAAAGATCCGTGAATGGCCTGACGCATCATCAGCGTACACGCAGTACCGGTGTTGTGACGTCACAGAGACATCGACCCAGTTGTCTTAGGACCCCGGTCACTTGACACGCATTTGGTCGAAAGACTTGTTGTATTGGCTGCGGGTGCTGTACCCACGATCAACGGGTTAAGTAACTTTAGTGTCGTTTTGTCTACAAATAAAGAGAATTGCGTTGCGTCATCGACTCGACAAAACAATTTAGTCGATGGTCGCCATCCCTAACGGTTTTTTACACCTTTCACAGTTATATCAACTAAGGTGCGTCGTTTGTTAAATTAGTGGGATTTTACGAATGAGTAGGTAGCTCAGTTTATGAGCTTATTCAAAGCAGTTTTCAGTACTTCAGTAGTAAACCGTCGGGGTTTTAATAATGGCCGAGTGTTGTATTACGGCGGTAAGGCCCGATGAAATATGATGTGATGTAAGTAAGCTAGTTAACTGTTGAGCCGACAAGGTGCAAAATTAATACACGTACCCAGCAGCTAGCTGACTACATATTAATTGAGGTTATAAATAATGTTACACCTGAATTCACCTGATAAGTTTGTAAGTTAATAGGAACATGCATAGAAACAATAAATATCCTAAAATTTTTGAAATATCATCCGTATTCCGTTATTGATAGTGCATTGACATCAACAATGATTTTGTCCTCTAAAAAATAAGAGCAAAATTTGGTTAAACCACTCCTAAATTACGTTCAAAAACAAGCAAGCACGTCATACAAGCTCAACTCTTAATCACAGCTCATTTACTTACTAATCTACACAGATTACAGATAGGAGTTCCCTCGGTTCCTCGGAGGTCGGATTCTAGCGCGATGACTCACATGATAATGACACGCTGATCTTGAAAGATTTACTCATTTCGAACTGGTTCCGTCTACACTGACTCACAAACTCACGCGCATTTTTATTTTTCTTTACAAAATTTCAAAATGCATCTTTTAATAACACTTCTTTAACAGCCGGAGGGATGTTTTGAGAGTGAGTCAACAGTTCGTAATTTCATATTTATGTTATTGGTACAAGGGTGCATAAGTGTGGGGTCATGACCTTTTTCGATGGTTTTAGAGCAGGTAGGTAGGGGTGTTAAGTTCTTTAGCAAAGATTAGTTTATTACTTTGTTGTACCTAGTAATCCAATCGTTTCTTAGGGCCAAGATAAGAGGGAGGCACTAGGTAGTTATTTGCCGAATGTATGACAGGCGTTAGTTGTTGACAGTAGCCAGTAGGTACCTACCTCGGTATCTGTTGGATTTCTAAAATACTAGCAACCCGCCCCGGCTTCGCACGGGTGCAATGCTGATACTAAATATACATGTAAACCTTCCCCTTGAATCACTCTATCTATTAAAAAAAACCGCATCAAAATCCGTTGCGTAGTTTTAAAGATCTAAACATAGGTACATAGGGACGGACAGACAGCGGGCAGCGACTTTGTTTTATAGGTACTGTGATGTAGTGACGAAGTCAAGTTGACTGTAGGTACCCACTACCTAAAGGCAGTACTTTCATACAAGTTTAAAAGCTTGGCTTGCCCTTATCACTCTTCATGATGTTAGGGTTTTTTAACAGTCTGCTGGCCCTAGAGGCTAGCCGTATTCTTGGCCCCTAGGCGCGCCACTGACTGCTGTGTTATCAAACTAAACTAATTACGAATTGCGTAGGTACCTATCTAATATAGGTATGTTTCCCTGAAATGGAGCCATGAAGATATAGTGTTGTAGACTACGAGTGTCGGTGGTATAACGCATTATGTTCATAGACTAGGTACCTTGATCTCTAGCTTTGTCTGTTGGCTATACTTCATCAGATTTCGAGACACTATCTTATTAATTAATATCAAGCAGCTCAGCCTATCTAAGCTGCTATTAGCCGTGAAAATTTATTCAAACTCAGCTGGGTTAATATTATCTGTCCAGCTGACATACGTGTAAGTTACGCTAAGTTTTCCAGTGTTATCTATTTAGGGCATACATTTTTGCATGCATGACTATTTATATGCCCTAGTTTCGATTCCATAATCGTACGTGAGAATATGCGTCAAAAGAAAAAAAAAACATTGGATGAGATGTGGGTAGGTCTATGTTAATTAACGCACTAGTTACAAAATGTGAACAAATTGAAAAACAAACAATAAACTGTATAAACAGGATTCATCAATAATTAAAAAAGCTGAGCCCCACCAGCAATAAAATAATCGTGTACGGAGCGCGTGCGGCCAACTGCGGCCAACCCTCGCAATATTATATATTTTTCGCAATGGGGCGGTGTGCGCTCGACAGGGGAAAACAAGCTCTCCAACGACCGAACGACAAAATACAACACTTTTATTTCATTAGATGTGGAAAAAAGGACACTTTCATTCATACATACCCTTTTTATTGAAGAGATGTCGCGATTATTTTATTGATTCCATGATTATTTGTACACAAGTCGTAAATACTGTCGAATAAAATACCAATAAACTAAACAAAACGTAATATTTTGGTCCTTTGCCTGTTTACACTAAATATAATAAAAGTAAAATAAAGAAATTTAACTCTATAATGACGAAAGATCCTTTTAGCATAACAATTTTTAAATTTCAACTATAATTCTCAATCACTTAACACGACCCACTCCCGTTGAGTTGCACCGTGAGACTGAATGAAATGAACGAACATGAACATTGACAATAAAAAACGACTGAGTGAGTCTGATCTGGCTGAATGAACTAAACATGCCAGGTTTATGATTGGTCGCTAGGCCCGGGTTGAGCTAGCTGTGCAGATTTAATAACGCGCCATCTATTGAAAACATCAGCAAAATGTTACAACGCCATCTTTTGCTTTTGACGTGAAATGAAAGTATTTCAATGAATGGAGTTCATCCACTGCTTTTTCGAGTTGTTTACTCTATTTGCTTACAGATGGCAGTAAATGGGCACTCTCTGACTCTCTGATTTAATGAGTTTGAAATAACGTGTCAAGTTAAAAAAAAAACAATCTTAGAATTATTTTAATATTCAGCAAATCATTATCGGTAAAAAAAAGATCACAAATAATTATTTTTAAGTTTTTCTCTATTTGGTTGAATGGAAAGATAAAACGAAAGGTCATTGTACCGGTTTTGTGACTTACTTCAGTGCATTCGATGCTGTCATGTCATTTACACACGTCAAAAATGGAGGAGGAACGTCTTTTCGATGAGAGAGTTTCTATTCGAGATTCAGCTCGCCCTCTTAAAAAATATGGAAGTACCTGTAATCACATGAAAAGGAACGAAGAATACATCAAGCATGTGATGGCAAAAGGCGATACTTTGCAAGGGCTTGCCCTGAAATATGGTGTTACCGTAAGTGTACTAACATCGTAATAAAAGTGTTATTATCTCGTTAAACTCTTGGGGCTTTGAACGGAAAGAGTGTTAAATGTGTCGTTTGGTTGTTATAGATGGAGAAAATTAGGCGGGCGAATCGTTTATTCGCTACGGACAGTTTGTTTTTGCGGGAGTATTTATTGATTCCTGTCACCAAAGATTCTCCGTTCTACGAGAACGGTGAGCGAGTGACGGAGCTGCCCCCTCCGAACCATCGCGCGTCTATCGCGGGCATGCCCACCGCAGACTTCTCCCCGGGCAGCCCGGACGAAAAGAAGACCTTCGACGAGTTCCTCAACAGACTGGACTCTTCACTTGCTGATATCAAGAAGCATGTAGAGAAGACCAAGGAAACTAGCGAGTGAGTACCTAACATTATTATTTGTTATCGTTCATATTCAGGCAAAGGTTATTCAATAATATAACAGTACTACCATAGGTTCTTTGAATTTGGTTTCTTTGAGAAAAAGAATAGATAAATTGCATTTCAAATTATATCAATTATATCCACTTAATAAACATACTATCATCATCTTGTTATGCTCATTTATGAGTCATTGACTTATTAGTTTAATTTTTACATCATCCCTAAAATTCAAATAGATTGTACATGTTGTATTATTAGAATACATTTCACGATAAAATAATCTCAATGTTGAGTAAATAAATGTGGAAGGTGTCTGCTCTTTTGATAAACTTTGTTTGTGTAACATTGATAACTGTGCGCTTATTTGATGTTCGGGGTGTATGTATGTATGCCGCAGACCGTTATCAGTAGTATTGCGTCTATTGAAATATAGAATATTCCAATATCTGTACCTACTATGTATTTTATTGAGCAAATAAGAGAGAGATGTCATAAAAAAAAGAAATAAATAAAGCTACATCATAATTTATTATTAATGATAAAATATTTCTCTTTGATGACTAATAAATTTTAGTAATCAAATAAGATGCTCGCTCCTCGGAGTCTAAAATACGCAAACAAGTATAATTTGCGCTAGTAATCATTTTAATTGCCATAGTTATGTTAGAGCTATTGCTTCATTTGCATTAATTAACTGTTTTTGTCTAGGCAGCTAGGGACACTTTTCACATTATTAGTTACTTATTATAATCATACTTATTCCCTAAAGAATATACATATGAATATGTAGTTACTGTTAGGTAATTGATTGCATGCTGTAGTGACTGCATGTGACTGAATGAAATCTAATGAATGAAGGTGAGGTAAATTATTATTACAGGAAAATTCTATAAAACTGAAAATGACCTAATAACATACCGATAAGCCAAAACATGCTAGATCTGAGAATTTTAATTATTATTAGTTCCTGTTAGTGTTTTCTCAAAATAGGTAAATAAAAAATGGCATTGTTAAAGCCAATATTTAATGTTATGCATAATTTATCTTGTCAAATCTAGGAACAGAATAAGATGCAATATACGGGGTGGAAGAGACACCGACGCGAAAACGGAAACTATATACTGAGTACATCATTCTGAACCTCCCCACATAGAAATTTTTCTTCAGTTATTAAAAAAAAAAGCAGCTGTTCCATACATTTTGACCGTGTAGATATTGCACTTTTGTAGGAAACAACGGTTTTTTAGGGTTCCGTACCTCAAAAGGAAAAAACGGAACCCTTATAAGATCACTTTGTTGTCCGTCCGTCCGTCCGTCTGTCAAGACCGTTTTTCTCAGGAACGCGTGGAGGTATCAAACTGAAATTTCTATATGATACTTAGTTCTACTGTCCCTGGAAGCTGTAGAAAAATCAACCTTCTAAGTCAACGCAATCAAAAGATACAGCCACTTAGGCCGCAAATTTCCGCAAATTTTCGAAACTCGCACGGGAATCAAAACCTACAGGGTACTTCCCGTGAACTTAGAATCTTGAAATTTTGTACGAAGTCACGTCTTATAGTACAGATATAGGAAAAATTACGAAAACCGTAAATTTTTAGTTTCGTCATATAAAAAAAAGTTATATACCCACAGGTTTGTACGGAACCCTCGGTGCGCGAGTCCAACTCGCACTTGACCGGTTTTTTTTAGTAACCGACGAAAAATTTCTATGTGGGGTTTCAGAATTATGTACTGAGTATGTGGTTTCCGCTTTCGCGTCGGTGTCCCTTCCAACCCGTATAGAAATATTGATATACAACATAGTCAAGGAAACCTTAATTAATTTTCTCATTATGTTGATCTAATTCATCGAAAATGCATTTTCTAATATTGTGGAAAGATGAAAGTGGTTAAATTGATAAAATTACTGATTTAAGTAAAAAAAATAATATTGATTTTAGCAATCAAATATTATTTGCCATCATTTTAGGTCAGTGACCATGCGCTATGCTAGGTCAGCATTACAATGTTTGTTTTGACTAGATCAACTTAAGGCTTGCACTACTAAATTAGTTTATTCTTCTTCTTTGTATCACTGGCGTAACATTATATTTTATTAGCTTGAGCGAATAAAATATAGCATAATATAACTTCGTCACTTCCATGGAATTTTATTTATTAAAAATACAAGAAAGTATATTCTATCTGTCTAAATAAATTCTTAATAAGCAACAAATGGCTATTGAAGTGGACAATCTGATTCATTCACTAAATTTCTATGTATACAGGCTGGAGGGAAAAAAACAGTTGTTTCCTACAGGTTGCAATACCTAGATGGTCAAAATGTATGGAACAGCAATTTTTTTTTAATTACTGGTGAAAAATTTCTATGTGGGCTCAGAATGATGTGCTGAATACATATACTTGGTGCAGCAGTCCATAACAGTACAATATTACTACTACTCTTCTTACTTTTACTTTAAGAGCATATGCCAGAAGAAAAAAATAAAGATGTGTGAAGAATGGTCAACTGACACTTGTTACGTATTGTGATATTAAATTGATTACGCCACATATGACATGACATGTATTTATGTGACTGTCAGACTGGCTGAGAAGTGCATCGAGTTTTGCAGAATATAATGTTAGTTAAATATCTCATTATGAAGTAATATTAGCTGTATTCGATTCAATATTCGGTGTGCATTGCTTCTGTTTAACACAGTGATTAAAACTAATACGTTATTAGGCTAATTGTTCTAACTTTCGCGGTCTATTGTGGTTTGCGTAGTGGTTTTTGTAGCAATATATCGCTATTGGTGATCCACAAATGCTCATAGAGCTCTTTGCGGAATGTGGCCATATGGAGACATTCAACAATGTTTTATCCTTGCGCCTTCACAATCCATTTAAATAAAGAATTTTTTAGTTTCCTTCTCAATCTTGGCTGCTATCTGTTGAAAATATCCGTAAAATACTGTTTCCTACTTTTGTTTACTGTTACTGTATTCAAATGCAAAAACATGTTTTATAAACATAATATGAAATCACAATAGGAAGTCAATTATATCAGTTACTAACCACAATCACGCCTACGAACAATACGGTTTTAGTAGAACTATTTAATATCGTATCCAATGTGTTTGGGTAAAATACATTTTTTTTTAAATGCATAGTGGTTCTTCATCTGTGTTCACTTTGGTCTGCTTAGAACCTGGATGCTGTGCATTCTGCACTTTGTAATCAGAAAGACAATAGTCTTGTCGATTGTCCACAGAAGAGACAAGGTGGTGTGCACATGCACACATTCTAGTTTTTCTTTTTATCATGCATAATTCTGTTGGCCTATATTATCATAGTGAACAATACATTTCAGCTGTTTAATAGCATGGAACCAGCTTCTCCCAATAAAAAACTGTTAATTAGTTTTTTCCCCGCGACTGCGCGAAGGTCGCGGCTAAGCGCTCGCGTCCAACACTTTCTATGCGCGAGCGCAGTCACATGACAGCCGCTTCCTTTCTTGTTTACGTATGCGGCTTCTGACGATTATATTCGTGTTTATGAAAGTAGCGCTAAATGTGTAAATGTACCATTTTTAGGTAAATATACAATGATGACATCAGTTTTTGTTTGTTGTGCTAAAAGTAATTTTCCTTCGCCATGCGTTCGTGCGGGCGTGCCTTTATCGAATTCCTTGGCATTGCCTGACCGTATTTGTATTATAATTATGCAATAGTAGCTCGTTTGTCGACACACGTCACAAAAAGGTTTATGAAGGCATCTGGAATAAAATAAGTTATTTTTGTTAATTTATTAAAGTGTAGATAATATCTCATGATGATGAGCCGTACCAAAAAAAAAAATAAGAACAGGCCTAGATTCAATCTTTAAGTTGAACATAACACCTATCAAAAAATTAAACATTCATCTGTAGTTTTACCTCTATTTAATTGACTTATTGTTAATTTAAAATCTAATAGTACTTAACTGCTTTTATTTAATTTATTCTATCAAACTATGTAACATGACAAAATGCACGCACGTGGTGTTCACGTGCGTGTACCTTCGAATCCGGTTTGCAGCGTGTCCGATTATGATGTCGTAACTTACAGAAATATTCAGAATACATAATGCGGTACTGAATGTAGGATGGGAGTTTCGCTAAATTCTTAAACCGGCTGTCTTATGGCGTTTCCTCACCGGGAGCATTCGCTTCGCCTGTAAATAATGTTTTCGACGTTTACATTATTATACATATACTAGTTTATGCCAGCGGCTTCGCCCGCGTGAAGTTCGATAATTGACCCGCGGAATCGTCCTACCGGGATGAAAAGTAGCCTATGTGTTATTCCAAACTATAATCTATCTCTGTGCCAAATTTCATCCAGATCCGTTCAGCCATTCAGGCGTGATTGAGTAACAAACATCCATCCATCCAAACTTTCACATTTATAATATTAGTATAGATAGAAGTATAGACTTGACAATAGTTTGACCTAGGTAATGACCTGGTGAATTGGAAATGGTTCTAGATTTACATACATAACATCCATATTGTTTAGCTATTTTAATTCAAACGCAATTTTCGTATTATATATCTACCTTACGAGAGCATTGTTGTTGACCAGTAAGTTATGAATAAAATATTTCCTTCACAATCGATAGACTAACCATGAATTTAACTACAAAACGATGACATGCATGCAACCTTATTACGCATTTCTGCGGTTGTGACAACTGCATCGATGCATCAGCTGCATGCTAACTGCATCCTAAATTCTTAACTACACTCCCCTTCATATGTTATGGTATATCGTTTTGAATACTTCGTTATTTATTCCGTATGAGTAATCCAACGAGCTTTGGTTGGCCTTGTCCCTTGCAATAGATATCATGCTGGTTATAATGTATGCGTTTATCAAGTTTTCACGATTTTGTAACTCTAGAGGTCAGTGTTGTTATGGCCGCTGCATAGATACAGCCAGACTCGAAATAACTAAGACAGCTTTAAAAATAAAATGTTTCGGATTATCCACAGGAGAGATCTGCGGCACACGCATCCAAGTGTTAAATGTTGTTAAAATGGTTCCGAAAGTTAGAAATATCTAAGTGTCAATTATATGAGTTGGTTATCCTTGGAAATTTAAATAGCTGCTGTGTGAGTACTGTTTGGAATCAGCAGCGATTTATTTACGACTTTCATATAGAATTTCGTTATTTACACTTCTCGTCTTCGATTAGCTTAGTGGAGGAGAGACGAGGATGTCTCGTAATTGTTTAGGCCAACCTCCGCACACGGCGGCTAAGCGTACAGCGGAGACGAGAAGAGACGTGAGCTGTGTGCGGCGTGTGGTGGACTGTGTGCGGCGTGTGGTGGACTGTGTGCGGCGTGTGGTGGACTGTGTGCGGCGAGGGTGAGTGGTGTGCTGTGTGCGGCTTACCGTGAGCGGTGCAAATCTTCTCCCTTCTCTGTTTTGCACATCTCCGCATTAGTAGAGTCCGACCTTAAACCGTCACCGCGCATTAGTTTGCCCATTGCCAGCAATTTAACTCGATTACCCCGGAACTAACTACAATATTAAAACTGGCATAAGTGTGGAGTAATGGCCGTAATCCAGTCGACGTTGGCCCACATTGGCCTGCCAAGAAGGGGAGTGGGCACTATTACACAAACCCATTTTCGTTTGTTGATAGGCTAATGCCGACAGATTATTTGCTTTCAGTCATAAGACTTTGAAGCGACGTATTTGTATTCGCGCAAATGGGATCTCAGCATGACAGTATGTAAACCAATCAATCGATGAAATGACGTGATCTTCAGTTGTTTAGACAGTTAAGCTGGAAGCGCCAGCAAATTGCAAAACGCAACAACATTTGATTTAAGCGGGCTACTAAAATTAAATTTTGTTGCTTTTTGCAATTTGCAGGTCTGTGTCAGGTTGTATGTTGATTAAAACTTTTTCATGAAATAATCATTCAATGGGATTAAATTAAAAAGAGGGTTGTATTAATGATTATAAATCTGTAAATACATACGTATAATGGTCGCGAATCATATTTTGTTCAAAATACGGCCTGACACTGGCCGGTAAATTGAAAAAAACGTAAGAAAATTTGAATTTCGCGGGCCACCTCGGCTGCGGCGGCGCTTCCACCTTAAATAGTCAGGATATCCACGTCGCGTCGGTCGGCGTCGTCGTAGGGATAATGCATCATTCGTTTATTGAATTCCTTCAGCTTACGAGAAAATTGTCTCGCGTTTATTGAAGTTTGAGGTGCGTTTCATCAACTGTTATGTGCCTTTGTCATCTTAATTTTCATTTAGTCGTCTTATATTGTTCCTAGAATATTATTATGTGCAGATAGGTAGTACGAGTATACTATAAGTTGCTTTGACGACGTGTTAACACGCACAGGTACTAGACAGCTGTCTAGTGCCATCTCTGTCCCACTCCCGAAGTAGAACTAAAACATTCCTGCATTAAGAGGTCATAGTAACCCTACAGATCGGAATTTTCGTAATGATATTATTTTTTATCTCATGTAAAACGACGGTGTGAATGACTTTTTTTTTTCTAAAATAATGTCAAAAAAATATTTTCATGACGAAACTAATGACCCGTTTGCGTGTATTGAAGTGTCCAATACATGTGTAAATGTTACACAGAGTTCATATTAATTGTGATATAGCTTCCGAAGTCAGTCGCCTTATCATGCAGCTGTCGCCCTCTTATCTATCACACTGCGGTCCCGGCTTGCCGACTCATGGGACATTTAATAGGGTAGGGACCGTTCGGGGCACGCCTGGGTAAATTGAGTCTAACTTAGACTAAAGAGAAATATGTAATTCATATTATATTTGAAAAGTTCACTTCACTCAGCTTTCGTTGCCCAGCGGTGTTGATATTTACCTAGTTACAGTAATTTTATGGAAATTATTAAATTTCTAACTATGCCCACGACTTCTCCCACGGGATTGTACTACCGAGGTAAAAAGTGTCCTATGTGTTAAACCAGGTTATAAACTATCTGTGTGCCAAATTTTATCCAAATTCGTTCGCAGTTTTTGACATAATATGTACATCCATCCATCCATCCTTACAAACTTTCGCATTTATAATAGTAGTAAGAAATTCCATGCGTAAAGTAGTCCAAAATTCTTATTCCGTTTCATTTTTCGTTTTTCAGTCATGTATAGATGTAGTTATTTTGGGGTTCATTTTCCTCTTAATGACTAAAGTTCCAACTATAATATGTACACCTAAGTTTCTAATAAATATTTAGGTTTAGAATAAAACCAAAACCACCAATTAACAGTAAGTAGATGAATTACTTTAAGGGTATGCACTCGCTGCCTGGGATATGCGAGGACTAGTCGACACGGAAGCTTAGCCGTAAGTCACGCTACGTTTATTTGTATATCGACGGCGAAGTGCCAATAACACCTAACTGAGAAAGTCAAAATTTTACACAAACTGAAAAAAAAAAAAAAAAATCTTGAGAAGTAAAGAAATTGTTAGTTTATTTATTTTGAATAATAATTGTGTGGGATTTATATATTATGCTGAATTCGTATATTTTATGATAGTGTAGTAGGTATTCGGTTAGATAGGAGGAATTAACTTTGTACTTATTCTTTTTATGTGATAATGTTGTGATATTTAGAAGATTATGGATTTAACAAAACACCAATACACTTCAGAGATTTCACTAAAACATGCGAATAACAGCTTTAAATTCAAAACAATAAAAAAGTGAATTTCTCGAAAAATGACAGTTATGCGGTATTGGCACTTCGCCGTCAATACATCACAAGCTGATGCGGTCCGTTTTACGTTGACGGTTTTCAGAAATGTCATAAAACGGTTTTACCGGCCCGTATCCCGTTTAATATCCTCCTGCTAAATTAGTTTCAGTTTAGCAGCCCGTTGATGTTATTACTACGGGTCGGCTGCCGGTCAGAATTACTACTAAGTAGGCATTTGCTTTAGGATGTTGTGACGTTCCGTCCGATAAAACTATGATTAATTAACCTTTAATTTATGATTTGTGGTCTCAACTGAACTGTCGAGATAAACATTGGAATGATATTTTTAACGGGTGAAGAGTTACATGATTTATGTGATTGCGTTTTTTAGGGTTCCGTACCTCAAAAGGAAAAAACGGAACCCTTATAAGATCACTTTGTTGTCCGTCCGTCTGTCAAGACCGTTTTTCTCAGGAACGCGTGGAGGTATCAAACTGAAATTTCTATATGATACTTAGTTCTACTGTCCCTGGAAGCTGTAGAAAAATCAACCTTCTAAGTCAACGCAATCAAAAGATACAGCCACTTAGGCCGCAAATTTCCGCAAATTTTCGAAACTCGCACGGGAATCAAAACCTACAGGGTACTTCCCGTGAACTTAGAATCTTGAAATTTTGTACGAAGTCACGTCTTATAGTACAGATATAGGAAAAATTACGAAAACCGTAAATTTTTAGTTTCGTCATATAAAAAAAAGTTATATACCCACAGGTTTGTACGGAACCCTCGGTGCGCGAGTCCAACTCGCACTTGACCGGTTTTTTTTTTAAATAACCGCTGAATTTATTTACTGCTTGCGTGACATATATTTAGTTATTTATAAGCAGTCATCGCCTGATATTTGTTTTCAGTTGCAAATTAGTATTTCATTTATTTGAAAACAACCTTAAAACCTCAATGGAATTTAAACAGAGTTATTTTCATAGAGGTCATGTTTTGACTGCCTTGTTCTAGTGGTCGCAAGCGCAACTGCTGAGCATGCGGCCCTAGTTTGATTCTCAGGTCGGGCAAAGTGTTATTGGGTTTTTCCATTAGAAATTTTTCAGTAGCAATCACGGAGGATTTGTGCCCGGTTGGTGGCAATAGGCTCGCCCCCTATTACATGGGACTTAAACATAACTGGCGAAATGTGGGTGTACTATTAATTTCACCTCTGCCTAACCCTTCGGGGATAACAGGCGTGATGTTATATATATGTATGTATGTCATGTCTTAATTTCTGGTTCAATTAAAACGGTCACGTGCTGAAATTGAAGACACAATTGAATCGAGTGTCAGATTAAAACTTTGTCCAAGGTTGGAACATACACCTACACATGACGTATAGACCGAACATGGCTTAGCGTGAAAAGAACCTAAGTCAATTTAAAAAATAGTTAATTATGAATTAAGACCCAAAAGACAAAGTTAGGTCCTAACAAGATTTCTGAATAGATTCAGCCGCCGCTAGTTCTTGGAAAGTCTCGTGAAACTTGATAAACAAACAAACAATATCGATTGATGGCTAGACAGTATACAGGCTAACGTAATTCGTCGGCGTGAGTGTGACGATTATGTGAGTGACATTCATAGGTGCTTGAATGTCAGCGAAAGGTTCGCTAGCTCACTCACACAACTTGAAAAGGCTAATTTATTTAGGGTTCCTACCGTCATAAACTTCTAAAATTGGTTAAACATAGTACACACACGTACGCTACGCACGTAGCGTGTCGGCACCGTCTAAATATTCTCACCGACAAATTTCGACGCTCCGTGCATGACACGCGATGGTGTTGGTCGGTGACGGAACGGTCTAGTGCACAGGTTCCCAACGGGGGCGGTGCCGCCCCCTAATGGGCGCTTTAGCTTTTCAAGGGGACGGTAGCGGGTCCAAAGGCAAATGGGGGGTGTTATGAAATACCTCTATTTTCATGAAACATTTTATCTAGCGGTCTAAAATGCGAATCTTATTACTATTTTGTAAAAGGGGGCGGTAGTCCATAAAAGGTTGGGGACCTATAGTCTAGTGCGCCTATAGTCTCATACTTTTCAATAAAATAATATAGGGTTAACCGCGTATTATGACCGTTATAAACGGGTATGATACGCTGTACAGAACGTATCAACGTTCTAGCGGGCATACTAGTCCGTGTGATGTTTATTTCCGTGCCTGATACGTTCATAGCACGGTGATGGTACGGCAGTGTAGTGGCCAGTTTTTAACTTGATTATTTTAACCAAAATATCTAAGAATTTAAAGATGATCTCGAGTTATAATCGATTTAACAGACATACAGAAAAAGGTTACGTTTTATTATATTACCTGAAACATTGCTGAACAAATTATGATAGCGATGAGTAAATTTGGTGAGCAAATGTTTTCATAACACTCTGTTGACTGGTGGTTGGTAGGCCGCTGACCGATATTAACATTTGTTTTTGCCAACAAATATTTTAGTATTTGCATTTGTTAAACTTTAATCTGTTAGTATATGCATCTTGAGTTTTTTTTTTTGCGTGGTATTTTATATGAAAAGTGCTCGGAAGACCTACCTACGTAAATGCAGAATGATATAGGATCACTGATTTCTAAAAAAGAACAAAAAAAAAAAAGAAAAGTCTTTTTTTTTTCCTGCTTTGTGTTTCTGACATGCAGTTTTGATAATTATTAATAAATAAACTACTTATACTAAACTGATAAATTTGCAGGATGCAACGCCATTCATCCGCGTCGATGGTTATGGTAGATTTATGATATAGTCCGTGCCAGCTTTTTTGTGGACTCTGCTGTGTAATGTAGCCTAGGTCATCTAAAACATGTATAAGTAGCGAAAATTGTGCATCCGTGCCTCCTGCCTCGGCTCGGTGTCTTGTATGGCACGGACTTGGATAAATCACATTTTATTCGAAACTTTGGTAGCATTACAATGATGTTGGACACCTTGCAGTTGTTACAAGATTTCTTTTACTGCTATATAGAAATTTGGTTATGTAATTATTATTATTTATTTGGGTCCTATCAGAATACCAGCGCTGTGAGCCTGTGACATTTTTTTTAAATTTTATTATTTTATTTATTTTTTATTGTTTTGACCTGTGCGAGTCTAATAAATACTTTTTCATTCTTTTAAAAGATTTTTTGCGAGTGATGTCTGACTGAGCATCCACTGTCAGCTCCCAACTTACTACCCTGCAGACTGCCCAATTTTTTGCCAAGGCTTTTAAAAAATTTGTTGAGATTAGAGTTAGAATAAACAGGCTTCTGAGTAAGCTCGCTCCATCGTCGACTCTGTTTCTGTCACCTCTGACCTAGACTAGAGTTAAGAGCAAACCCATCTTAAACGAAAAAAAAAAAAAGATTGAGCAGCTCATGCAGTCACGAACAGTAGGAACGAACTCACTTTCCAATATCTACTTTTCAATTCCAATTCCTAGGAAAGTATTTTCTTTCACAATTACTTAAGTTCAGGGTTGGAACATTGCCCGAGAAATTGTGAACTTGCATTCGTAACATTGTTACCTAATGCCGGTTCAGCGAAATGTGGGTGTACGGAAGTACTTCTTCGTCTATACAATGTTTACCCCTTCGAATTACGTCAGCGCAAGGTCACTTTCGATTTGTGGTTATTGAGAAAATGAGTCGGCGGTGCCTAATAAGGAGTCAATTTGTGTATCTTTCTCGCCAAACAGAATTCCTGCCGTGTGTTCAGGGTGGATTTAAGAAGGTTCAAACTTGTCTATAATGCTGATAAGAGATCGGGAAACCTCTAATCCATTTTCCATCAGATGTGTCGTCTGGCTGTTTGCCAATCATCAATTTCACACAAATCCTAGGGCAGGGGTGGCGAACCTTTATGAATCAACGTGGCATTTTTTTCTAAAGAAATGTTTCGAGGCCATAAATGTGCCGTCAAATAATGTTGACTTAGTGATTGTGATTAATGGCAAAATATCGACTCAAAATTCTTTACTACCAAAAAATACATTTTGCACCGTACGGTAATAAAGGTATTTTTTAAGTTATACGTATAACTCAAATTAGTACCTGACATAAGTGTGTATTCTGTGTTGCAGATTAAATGAAAAATAACTTAAATTAGGGTTGTAAGAGGTTACTTTCAAGTCATCTGCCAAAAGGTTTTCTAAGCTAGTCTTATAATGTTAATCATCTCTGAAAATAATGACTGGCGGGTCAGAGGTAGATGAAAATATAGTTGAAATTGGTGGCGTGCCCAAAATATTGTGTCGCGTGCCATCAATGGCACGGGTGCCATTGGTTCGCCATCCCTGTTCTAGGGTATTTGACCGTTTGATTATACAGGGTGGCAGGGACACCGACGGTTAAACGGTTCCCACGTATTTAGTACATCATTCTGAACGGGGCCCACATAGAAAATTTCATCGGTAATTAAAAAAAAAATCTGTTCCATACATTTGACCGTGTAGGTATTGCAGTTTTGTAAAGCACCCTGTATAATCGTGAAATGATATAGCCATTTAATAGCGGTAGACTAGCCTAATTTAAAATCATGTGGTGGGTGTACAGAATTTTAATTATTATTCTACCCACTGTCAACAATCAACATGTACATTATTTAACGGTACGACTCACAGAAGTGTTATTTCATTACTCATTGATTTCCACATAATTTAATTAAAGTGAGTAAATCAGAAAAGATGTGCGAGAATGGTGTATGTTTATTAATATTCTTGAAAATATTTCCGTGAGATCTTATTGGTTGATTAAAATTGTTCGTGCAGATGTTATTAAGCAGATTCTCCGCTTCGCCTCCCTGAGTTCACAACCGTGGGTGGAAATGTCAGCCACGACGAACAAAAGATAACGTAATTTATCAAAGAAAGGTATTTAGGTTAGTTAAGCTTGTAATGGAGAGGAGTTCATTAAAAACCTATTAATAAATACTTGAAGTCGAGTTAGCGTGACAATGCAGGTCCATAGGATTAATAATGAAGCATGACAATTGGGTTTACCCAACAAATTATAACCTGATGGTTGAAAACATTAAATGTGATCAACATTCAAAATAAAAATGGAGTTCGCACAATCATTTTGATTGTTTGAAACCTTGGACCACATTGCTTGGTGGTTCTCTCTCATAGAACCTTGGACATGGTGCATAAGAGCTATGGCAGTATTGTCACCTAAGCGTTGTGAAAACCACAAGTATTATGTATTGCAAAATCGTTTTTCATAGACGTTATTTATTTCATTCAGCTATGTCTATTGCTCACATTGTATGATGGCTATCAATGCACAAACAACAAAAACTAATAACAAAAGCCAACAGGCGTGCCTTTCGAATTCGCAGTTCGCACCAGATACGTCATAGAAAACTAAACCTTTCGCTAC
The DNA here is from genome assembly GCA_964057025.1 of Standfussiana lucernea. Lineage (NCBI taxonomy): Eukaryota > Metazoa > Arthropoda > Insecta > Lepidoptera > Noctuidae > Standfussiana > Standfussiana lucernea. The sequence goes on from OZ059806.1 coordinate 4,512,952, forward strand.
CGCTATAGATGTTGGTTTGCCTTGAACTTGCAAACGGAAGTCGTGAGTGTCAATTGTGCAGTCGGTTTTATTCCGCCGAGTGGTTCTAAAAATAAGATCGTTTGTGTGTGGGCTAGTTTACTGCTGATCCTGTGACCGGACCTTCGTGATCATGCGTGGGGGATCGTTTATCAGTGACGGGATAACGCTTTAAAGGATCTTTAACAGCCGGAATTCCTTTTACTTTACGATTGTTATACCCTGGCAACATCGATACTTACATTGCACTGAAGAACAAAATTAAAGTGAATGTATTTTTATACAAGTAGACTAGGGAAAATAGGTTAGGGATAATTAACCAAGTTTTATAATAGACGGTAATTCAGGGTTGAGGAAATATAAATATTTTTTTCCTTTTTATTAAAATGTTAATCGTAAAGTACATTATTAATTTTTTGAGGAAAAAGCAATCAATTCTCAGTTAGCCATAATTATTTTACCGCAAATTAATACAACTTTTAATTTGGTATAACTAGAGCTACGATAAAAAAAAAAACACGACAAGACACATAAACACTGACTACTCGAATCTTTTCTGTGCACAGGGGACAATACGCAGTAGATAAGAGTTTTCGGCGAAAATTCGGTTTCCATTTTAAGAAATGTCCATGTGAATACGTAATCCAGGTATCGATTCGGGGTGTTCTTAGATTTATCGCGTAGCCTTGCCCTGGCCTGCTGCCAGCATCCGCTTATAGCAAGTACTGGGTTATGACTTCGGCTGCCGACAACACGTCATTTCCGAATTCCTGTTTTCTCGTGACTTGTGATTTTGATAAAAATAATCTCTTCTTTTAACTGCGTGAGTAATTAGAACGTTGATGTCGGCTAAGTTTGGACCAAAGCGTAATAAAACTCAGTATTTTCGGCTGCAATTCTTTATTTCAGTCTTCTTGGAAAATAAACGGAAATACGAAGTGATGTTGCCTCATTGTCTCGTTCTCTTTAAACATAACATCCGCTATCTTAAGTTCTATACCTAATGATAAATATTGCTATATTAAGACCAAGGTTGACTTCTGGTTATAAAACTAAGAAAACAGCCGGTATTTTCATGAATTATCTTCACAGTTAGGTAATTCCAAAAAGGTTCTGAGGGACCCTCTCTATCAGGAACTTCCACATCTTCAGCAGTTCCCCTATCTTGGTGATTTACCTATAGAGCAAGATCACAGGGCCGCCAGAACTTACTTATTTTCTGATTAACAAAAGTATGGCATCGAGTAGTGTTAGTGTGTACTGTGAACGTATGCATACCTGCTAACTTTTGCCGACGACCAATTTTCAGATATCAAGTGCTAATGTTACGGGCCCCGGGATCTTGGACCGTTCTAATACCGACCAACTCATTGTACTTGAAGAAACTACCATCAGACTTTTGCAGCGCTCTCTAAGCAATATCAAAGACACCATCACTATCTCTATCTTAAAACTACTGATACTGTTAACCTGCGTCATCCCACTGCTGGGCAATGGCCAGCAGCTGGCCCCATGACTAATACTAACATACTCATAAACCATTTCCAGATTCGGTAGAGACCTGGAGGACGGCTTCGTGCGGCACCGGCCGACGGCGCGGCTGCGGCAGTCGGCGTCTATGGGCGCGTCAACGTCGTACAACGAGGTGATCCCGCCGCCGCTGCCCCCGCCGCCCGTGGGCCTGACGCAGGGCCGGCGCGTCGACACCTCGCTGCGGCGCCTCGAGAGAGTACACGACGACCTGTTCCAGTTGTAGCGGCCGAGGCAGCGCAGGTAGCATCTTAATGGTTTTTAAACGTGTTTAATACAGGGTGGAACGGACACCGACGCACAAACGGGTAACCGTTTTACGTATTCAGTACATTACTCTAAACTCCTATAGAAAATTTTCATCGGTAATTTAAAAAAAAACTGCTGTTCCATACATTTTGATCGGGTAGGTATTGCAGTTTTGTAGGAAACAGCAGATTTTTTTATTTAATTACTGATGAAACATTTCTGTGTCAGAATGTTTGTGCGTCGGTGTATTCCGGGTGGGAGAGACACCGAAAACATTCTAAGTGTAAACATTCAATGTAAGTCCTAATTACCAACAGCTTCGAGCGTGATAATTTTAAAATATTTTACACGCAAAGTCGTAATTTGCAACTGTTCTACTCATGCCCATCCCATTCATATGACATCCGGTGTTGGCCAAAATCGGTAGCTAGCGATGGGACATAATTAGCACAAGATTCAACAGGACCTGTCTCGAACAGTTCCAAATGAAAGAAATTGCCGAAAGAAAGGCAGCATGTCTGAAAACTAACCAAGTAAATAACAATCATTTCTCACTGTCCAGGAAAACTGCGATCAACAATCCTTTAGCTGAATATTCAGTGAGAGTGGTATCCGTAGTGAAATTACTCACTAACTACATGCTTTTCACAATACCTTCTTCCAAGCGTGTCGATGACAAATAAAACTGAGTCAGCCCAAAGTTTGGCGACGAGTTTGACACTTTCAGTAGCGTCCATCCGTAGCTCCTGTGATGTGCAAACAACAGGACAAGCAGGACACGATATCAAGTGTCCCATCGTTTGTGGGGCAACACCACATTTACACTCCACGGCAAACTCACTGTCACTTCGGTTAACCTGTGTCCGAAGTCTATTTAAAGACTTCCAGGTCAGCCATCGCAACTCGTGTCCACAATATATTGATTTAGATGTACTTACATACTACAAAATTCGTGTTCCACTCAAAATATCCGTTGACTCAGAAAAGTACCAGAAAATGTAATGTATCCATTGACATCGTTCATTCGCTGCCTATCAGTTTTATGTTCAAATGATGTGTTAACATTCATATAGGATAGTCCGGGAGCTTCTTTTTATTGCAGCGTTCTAGTCTTTGACGTCATCGCGGTTACTCTTATAATACATTGGTTCTAGATCGGTAACGCATATTTTTATGGTCCAGATTCGGTTGGGAGTGTGTGCCAATCTTATGATGTGCAAATAGAACAAGAAAAATAGTTTTTGTTTACGTTGTTCAGAGTTTATTGAAGTAGCTTTGCGATACTTCTATTTTCGTTCGCCTTGATCCACTGTCAATCGTAATGGTGAGAAGGTCTCGGCATTGATTCCATTCAAACACTCTTGGGATTATCGCTGCTGTATTCAACATAAAATAATTTTACTGCGCTCATTATAACAGTTCACATTCACTTGTTTCTGTGCGAATTCGAATCTTGAATACATCTTTGACATTACAGGCGAATGCTCTCAAGGTATAGCAGATGAAAGCATAAAATGTTATAGTGGTAGAAAAGTGCACAAAATGACTGATTTGTGAATCAACAGAGCAAAATAGATAATATCTTTGATGCGTCTAAACTGTAGGCCAACAACTGCTATTAATAAATGTTGTTAACACTCGGATCTCTGAACTCGAATGATAAAAGTTTGCCACGATACGGTGTCTTGAAATGTTCTAATTAATTAAAGACACACATTATTATTATCTGCCTGAAGTGTCCCACTGTAGGGCACAAGCCTCCCTTCCATCTTCCCATTTTCGGCTTTTGGCTATTTGAGCCCAGTCATTTTGTTAAGAGTCCAGCTCGTCACGCCATCTCCTGGGCCTACCGCGTCGTCGGTTCTTTTGTTCGGAACCTAATCTGTTGCCACTTTGGCCCAATTTTGATGTGACATGCGGCAGATGTGGCCTGCCCAGTTCCATTTTAATTTGGCGGCTGTGTTGCAAACCTCTGTGATTTGAGTCTTGGATCGATTTTGGATTGATTTGAGTCTTGGATTTTTATACGGTCAGTAATTTTGACTCCTAGTATACTTCGCTAAATGGCTCGCTGGCAGACATCTACTTGTGGAATATAAAAGCTGTTTGTTAATCTATTTGTAATTAAGAATGAATTAGGCAAAACATCTCTATGTTGCACCACTGCTAGACGAATGTTAGTACACGATTTAACAAAAGACAGTATTTTATAAGCAACCAATTCCAAGGCCAATGTTCACTGTAAGTTTCCAAAAGTGTCATTACCGTGACGAATAACATACAATTATCCGTACAGCAATCTGAGACTCATGACAGCCATTAAAAACATTTTTAACTGTCATAAAATTAACGCCAGCCTGATATGGTGCCACGGCCGCTTAATCTCTCAGTTTGTGATAGCAATGATACGTAACGATGTGTTACTGATAACATTGTAATTGAACTATAACCCGCGCCCACTTTAATTTCGATTAGTTCACTTATTTCGTGTTTTTGAGTCAACAACATAACAAAACATGACGTCTGTAATCCCCGAAGGGTTAGGCAGAGGTGTTTTGAATTGTTCACCCACATTTCACTAGTTATGCTTAAGTCCCATGTAATAGGGGCGAGCCTATTGCCATCAACCGGGCACAAATCCAGACTCCGTGGCTGCTACTGATAATTTCCTGATGGAAAAACCCAATAACAGTTTTCCCGACCCGGGAATCGTATTGAGATTGGCTTCCAGTCTGACCGAGTGTAACCGGTAACCAGCATTTTACGGGGAGTGACCGCCTATTTGACCTCCATTAACAAATGGGGAGGAGTATCAGTATGTAAAATATGGTCACCCATCCTCGGGTCGACCTCAATAATCGTAGCTTACCAACGACAGTGTGGCTGTTATTATATAGTAATAATAAAATTTGCTCGTATCGTTTCACTGTGATGGTACTCACTAGTCAACTATATCAGGCTATGGGATAAGATCCCGCTGCGGAACTCCACATCGATCACAAAATCCCCACTATCAAGCAGTGTATGAAACCCCTCACAAAGCGTTTCTTCGACTCTGCCGAGAAACACCCAACCCATTAGTTGTTTCGGCCGCCCGATACGTCCCCACCAAAATGGGATCGTGCGACTGCTGGCCACTACCGGGAGACATACAGAGCAGACTGCAAATATGTCCAGAAAAATTGGCCGCTTTAGCAGAATCATAATTAGGATAAAAATATGAATAAAGTAACTAACGTAAATAACGTATTCGTAAAATGGTCACAAAGTGGCAATTCAACTCAGCTCAAAGCATTTATTTCAATTAGACCATTACAGGCACTTTTGAATGTCAAAACACAAAAAAAAAACTAAGCTACAGTCCCAGTCACAGGGCAAAATAACTTGTGAAAGTACTGTAGCTGTAATTCGTAATAACAATTGCGTCTGTGACCATTTTATAAGAATTTTAACGTGATACATGTTATTTTCATAATATGATTCTGCGAAAGTGGCCATTTTAGGCTCCCAGATCAAACCTTTTTCTCCTTATTTTCGGAATCCATCAAAACAACTTTATTTATATTAATTTATCACAATATATTAACGGCGTTTTCCTTATTGCTTCTTATCAATACTAATTACATAACTAACATTTTCAACACATTCATACTTTATCGATTGCAGTAACGACTCTAATCAGTTGATCTTAAGTCTTATGAGTGTGTAATACTATAGAGATATTAATGAGACAATAATGAGGAATAAGAATAAGAAATTTTATTTGCTCAAACATGTGTATACATACAGAATTAAAATAATCATGCATGCAAGATCTTAAATAAGATTGGCTCACGACATGCCTGCTACTTCTCATGGCGTGCAAATATCTTTAAGGTACAAATATTATGAAAAAAAAATCAAATGGCATTTTTCCTTTCCATAACTAAAATATTGTCATAAGAATTATATGCGGCTAAGCAAGAATGATTTACAGAGACTTGGCGAGGCGTGTAATCTATACAAATATTATAAAGCTGAAGAGTTAGTTTGTTTGGTTGAACGCGCGCTAATCTCAGGAACTACTGTTTTGAATTGAAAAAATATTTTAGTGTTGGATAGCCCATTTATCGGCTATTGGCTGTATAACATCACGCTGCGACCAATATGAGCAGAGCATCAATAAATTCAGAAATGTTACGCAGACGAAGTTGCGTGAGTCAGCTAGTTATAATTTTGCATGCCTTAATGGGTAGAACATAGTGACCCGCATTCACTCAACATCTTGCTATGTATTTATATATACTGTGTTCAGCAATAAAGATTTGATTTCATTAGCTTTAGCTTCAACACCAAAGTCGTATCTTTCTAGAAGTGTTTTAACTTGCTAATAAAGAAAGAACCTTATACATTACGACCACACGTTCCAGCTATCATGGCTTACCACTATTATGGAGGTTATTAATGATGCTGCCTCGACTGCCTCGAGTCAGACTGCTTCCATGGTCGCAAGCGCGATTGCTGAGGTCCCGGGTTCGATTCCCAGGTCAGGCAAAGTGTTATTGGGTTTTCCATCAGGATTTGTGCCCGGTTGATGGTAATTCGATTACGCCCCCTATTACATGGGCCTTAAACATAACTGGCGAAATGTGGGTGTACTATTAGCTATACCTCTGCCCAACCCTTCGGGGATTACAGGCGTGTAGTTATGATGTTAATGATTCTTGTGACCTTTCTGCACTCAAGTTTGTTTGGTGTATTCGCAAGCATCCCTCATATTTACTTACCATTATCTTCTCATACAAATAAACTTATCAGAGCATCACCTCGTTCCAGGTATGCGCGGTTACAATGAACGCGATGAGCCTGCGCTGTGCTGACGTCACAGCGATCGGTCGTACGCGGTCATGACGGCGGTCGCGTCCTGCGATCGTGTCGCTGACCGCAGCCGCACTGAACACTCAAGTACAGTCGGTGAGTCAGTCGTGAGGGCACTAAGTGATATTAGATAACTGGATTCTTAATGTGATGTGCTTCACTTGTAAATTAAGTATAAACTGGTACTATAGGAGGTAGCCAGGATTTATCAGTGAGGCTACGTACGCATTGACGGGTGCCTTGCTTAGCGCATATAGTAAGCGCCAGATAAACGTAGAATAAAGTTCATTGCCCTTTCCTTAATTTCTCTGCGTATGTACGCGGACAATAAATTATGAATCGGTTTTCATTACTAAAAAAAGGAAAGGATCACGATAGATGTCGATTCAGGATAGCTTTATGTCATTATCATTGTTTTCGGAATTAGGTATGTCAATAAATGTATGTGGGTCAATGACCGTTATTCCACGTTTATCTGGTGTTTACTACAGAGTCTAGAGAGTAGCGAAGTGAAACGAACGTTCTGGAATTTTCGATTCCTGCCGTACTGCGCGCTTGGCGCCATCAGGTAACCATAATGGGTGTAAAAATACTCTAAACGAAGTCAAAAGTTACGTGTCCTCCCGTCATTGCGAGTATTTTATTGTTCTGGACCATAACTGGGAACCTTCTAATTACGGAGATATTGGGGGTCAAAGTTTCAACTTTTTCACATTTTTTTTTTTAAATGTTACTTAAAATGCCTCCACGACCTCCGTACTATTCAATGTAGCCATCATCACAGTGTTTTGAGTGCGTTACATGGAGTCTTACCGTAAAACATGATTTTTCACTACAAAAAATAAGGCGTTTCGAAGCAATAGTTTTTGCGTAAAGTTGTTTAGTCTGATGTACAGAATGCTAGGTTGACGGCTTCGTGAAGTGTCTGTTTACACCTTGTATGTTAAGTCACTAGGTTCTAGGCGCTAAACAAAGCACCTATCAGTGCGTACGTAGCCTAAGAGGTTTCTATAATTATTTTCGGACCAACACATACTCAAATACATACAGTACCCGGCCATCAATATGGAACAGTGAGCTTAAAAAATAAGTTCTGCTTTGTAAAGTGACTCAGTAGCCCGAGTACTCTATCAATAATTTTGTTCGAAAAATCTTGATCCTGGCTACATTCCTATGGAGACTTACGTGTATTGCACTACGAATATGTACTACTATTGATTTATAACTTTTCTTTATGAATTTTCATTCAAATGTCTCAAAATCGATGACTAATGTGATGACTACCTAGCAATAATCTAATTAGTGTAATTAGTCACACTTTGTTTTAATCGAAAACTGATAATTTGTAACCTATATAAGATTGATATAGCAATCACTGCAGATAAGATTATGCTTTCTTTAGGTTTGTGTTCTACATGCAAAGAAAATTAATATGCATGAGATGTTTAAATTATTTATACATTTTACTGCGATAACTTTCTATTAGTTACGGTCCAAAAATAGTTAAAAATGTATATCAAGACAATATTATGTTTATGCATCTGTTGAACAGTTATTGGGTTTTTTTTCATCGGGAATTTCTCAGTAGCAGCCACTGAGTCTGGATTTGGGCCCGGTTGATGGCAATAGGCTCGCCCCCTATTACATGGGACATAAACATAACTGGCGAAATGTGGGTGTAGATAACAGGTATTATGTTATGTTTGAGGTGTGGGGGATTCCGGAGGCAACAAATAAGATACGTGTGTTCAGCGCAACGTTCCCTTTATTACTACTGCTCTAATATTACAGTTATGAGTAATGCCTTATGTTATAATGTATGCTACTAGGTACTACTCCACATGTTATGTAACAACAGATTGTATGATTCGGTTCATCAACTCATAATGTTAAATGTAATGTGTGCATAAATACTGAAAGAAAACATTGTCTTGGCGCAGTGAGCACACACATGAAAGATATGCATAAAAGTAATAATACTTTTCAATTGTTATGTAATTCTAACAACACATATATTTGTATAATATCTTTATGTATAGCTGTAGTCGACGGCCCTTGGAGTAGCGTTATTGTTAAAGTTTTAAGATGTACTTTAATTGTGTAAAATATGTAATTGGGACAGTTTCTGAAATGCCCCAAAAGTAGTATGTTTGTAAACTGATTATAATGATCTCTGTATTCATTGTAGCTGCTCGGCCGTTGGACAAATATTCGCCATTGCTCTTGTAGCAACGTAATGTAAATTTATAGATAAAACAGCAGCAGACATTTCTGGTTTATGGAAGACTAGCTAACCCGCGCAACTTCGTCTGCGTTACATTTGATTGATGCTCCGTTCCGGTTGGTCACAGCGTGATGTTATACAAGGTGTAGTTTTGCATCCTCGTCAAATTCAAGGAGGTAACTATGCTAATGATTCTCGACCCGAATCAATAGTAAAATGGGTAGGTAATTTTTTTAATATCGGAAATCGGTAAGTGTACACCACCCGTGTTAAAACGCGGCCCGTCTTATACTAGCCCTATAACCGCGCTTTCACACACATAAACAAACGCAGACGTTTAATCGATAAACGGGTGATTCTCCTCTTTTGAGAAGGGATTCAATCTGAAATAGTGTCAAATTAAAACAACTTAAAAAAAGCAACGTTTATTATTATTGAACAGGTACCGTAATTTATATTGATTATTTACGTCTTCTATGACAACATCGTGAATTTTGACGAGGATGCAAAACTACACTTTTTATAACCTATAGCCTTCCCCGATAAATGGGCTATCCAACACTAAAATATTATTTTCAATTCGAATGCAGTAGTTCCTGAGATCAGTGTGTTCAACCAAACAAACTCTTCAGCTTTATAATACTAGTAAAGATTTAGGGACTTCGCGCACTACACGGCCACGAGCACGACTTTTGGCCGCAGATGCGACTTTTGGTCGAAACCAGGAAGAAAGTTCGGCCGCACGACCGGCCGTCCGACCAGTTTTGTAATTACAGGATGGCTTTCTCCGACTGGCTATATTTCAAAAGTTCTGGTTAACATCATACAGTTACATTAACAGGATATGATGATTCAGATGACAGATTACAGATGGCGCTACCAGTACTTATAAAGTGTAGTAGTTTCTTTTGGTACATAATACCTGACATTTTGATCAAGCTAGCAGCCGGTCATGCGACAAGTTGTCGGCGTGGCAGAGTAGTGCGCGAGCTCCCTTAAATAGGTTTCAGAGAAACAAAGATAATAACATAACATCACGCCTGTAATGCCCGGTGGGTTAGGCAGAAGTGGGTTAGGAATTTTTTTTACTCAATTAAAGGAAATCTTAAGCGAGGGCCATCCACTAAGTTGTGATCACACCACTACTAACTAAATGTTATGTACTAAGAAATCTCAACCTCACGCGACTCATCGTCTTAACGTGATATATAAATATAAAACATAATAATGTAACGTTATTATAATAATATATCGATAGTATAATATACTGCTGGAGTTTGAAAACATGTGACCAATTGTTAGAAATATTTGCCTTTAATTTTTGACAGCTACATCATTCTCCTGCCCTTATCTCAATTCATTTGGGGTCGGCGCAGCACGTCTTCTCCTTCCATACTTCTCTATTACTTGTCATCTCATCAGACACCTCCTTTCTTGCCATGTCATTCTTCACACAGTCCATTCATCGTTTCTTTGGTCTTCAAACTCAAACTCAAAGCATTTATTTCAATTAGACCATTACAGGCACTTTTGAATGTCAAAACACAAAAAAAAAAACTAAGCTACAGTCCCAATCACAGGGCATAATAACTTGTAAAAGTACTGTAGTTGCCCATTCGAAAGCCTTCCTCTACTCTCTTTGATATTTTAGACAGCAACTAAGAATTTTTATTGGTTATAATAATGAATCTTAAGAAAAGACCACTCTTTATACTAAAAGTGGGCACGGCGTTGGTAGAATGGAGTATTTTCCCCTTTTTTGGGGAAATTAATTCTTCGGAAATATTGAAAAAATCCCCAAGATATCAGTTGACTGTAAAATTTAGGAAATCCATATATTTATGTTTTCTCACACAGACACTAAATTCGACACCGATAACATTACAGACAGATGAGCCAAAGTTGCCTATGAAGAAATTAATGTTATGTTTAACAGTTGGGTGGTGTGTACTGCGAGTGTATCGTGTGACCTGTCCATTTTGTGAATCAACATAATTTTATATTAGTCCATTTGTATAATTTTCTGTTCCAATGGCGATAAAAGCTAATACTGCGTTTCAGATTTTTTTCTAGAAAAGTGACAAAAACATTGTAATTAATGTTATAGAACTGACAGTCCTCGAATTGGTCACATGTTATCAATCTCTTATCAAACGTCCCTATATCCGTTACACTTAGTGATATAAATTATAAATAACTTGAGAGGCACTAAATACATTTGTACGTGTTGTTGAGCTTAAAGTTGTATCTAAAAATCAAGTAATAACATAAATAACTTAGCTGTAAGTAGTCTAGTTTAAGTTATAGGGTTGAACCTCATCTTGTACCAGGGAACCGCACTTTTCCATGCTCCTACTCTTTTCTGTCGCTCAGAACCGTCATTTGCTAGAGCGAGAAGCAGAGCGGGAATGCTATCGCACGCGGCAGCACGTAACAAGGATAGTGCGATGACGTGCAGCTAGATGAGGCTCAACCCACACTGTTTACATTCTAAGATCGTCGATGTTTAAACTGTTCTGAATATGTTATAGCTTTTATAGATGTGAAAAGTTCATTACATAAATGTGAATAATCTGAGTAATACATATATGTATAGTAAAGTATAGATAGCATAATATACGAAACAAAAATGTCCTACTGAATAACAAGTTAAGTGCGTGTACGCCGTACGGCATTTCATACAAATTTTCAAGTCCTTATTTTTCGAAACGACTGAACCGATTTTAATGAAACTTCACACACATAAGCAGGAAACATAGGCCTAAAAAGTATGTGAAAAACATTTTCGAAATGTCTTATTTAAAAAAAGATAATTGGAAATTTCTGTTTCTATGGAAAATTTAAAATCGGTCTAATTTAACTGTAACACAATTTTGCGAAAATGTGTTTCACTAGCTTATTAGACCTATGTATCCTGCATATGGGTATGAAGTTTCATTAAAATCGGTTCAGTCATATCGAAAAATAAGGACTTGAAAATTTGTATGAAACGCCGTACGGCGTACACGCTCATAAAGCGATAAAATACTATATACTGTACTAGTACCTATATAAATACTATTCGATGTGTATTAGTCGTGTATTATAACGTTACAGTGTCCATCTTTATAATATTTCCTTGCTATTGACTATCAAATATAACTTCCACTCCTGTACCTCCTTTGTCACAAATGTATGTATTTTTCTTATTGTACATAGTCGTGTATAGATGTATTTTCATGATAAATTTATAAAATTAATAATATCGATATGCTTCATTTTGAATGATATGTATTGAATACGGCAAGTTTTGGCCTGTATTTCAAATTGAGATAAGTGTGATTGTATGCCAAATAGCATTGTTACATCTGGGGTATTATTCTCGATGCAAATTTTGTGATAGTTCACAAGGAATGTATTATTTTTCAATTTTGTGAGCGAAAATAACAACTACAGCCATTATTTTGGCATACAAAACGTTAGATATTTTAATGTAACGTTACTAATGCATTTTATATCAAAGTAGCGACCCGCCACGGCTTCGCACGGGTAGTAGAGCATATTAGGCGGCTTGACTTTTTCCGACACTTCCGACAATTATCGTCATATTATTTCAACCAATTTACACAAAACCTTGACAAACCTAAACCTTCCTCTTGAATCACTATGTATTAAAAAAAAACCTCATCAAAATCCGTTGCGCAGTTTTAAAGATCTAAGCATACATAGGGACAGACAGACAGCGGGAAGCGACTTTGTTTTATACTATGTAGTGATAAATCAAAACTGGCATCGATAATAACACCCTTAAGCAATATTCAAATAGTGTAGACCTTACCTTGAAAATATAATGGAAAATACGAGTATCAATGTTAATAATCGCAAGTAAAATTTACGATATCAGTGCCTTGGGATAGCTAATATTACTTCCAATAGACTAGCGGTAGCAGCTATTTATTGTAACGTTAAAGTTCTGAGTATATCGACTTTACATCTACTAAGTAATCATTATTTAAGATAATACGAGCAAAAATGAGCAAGACTTGAAAAAATAGTCAAAGGTCAGGCATGTTTGGTGCCCTGACGAGCCTCATGAACACGTCTACTGCTTGTTCATTCAAACTTCACTATGAAAAAAAAAACATTCTGTGATTTAGGGACTTCGCGCACTGCACGGCCGCGATCATGGCTTATGACCGCAGAAGCTCCAACCAGTAGGGCTACAATGGCCCCTTAATGCAGGAATGTTCTATTTCGAGGGTGGAAAAGAGATGGCGCTAGACAGCTGTCTCTATTCCATCCCCATTATTTCTATTGTCACCATTCCTGCATTAAGAGGTCATGGTAGGCAACCAGGAAGAAAGTTAGGTCGTACGACCGGCCGTCCGACCAGTTTAGTCATGGGACAAGTCGTAGTCGTGGCTGCGAAGTGCGCCAGGTCCCTTACAAGTGCCGTGGCGTGCAGCATTATTCTATTTCTGTGTTAAAAAACACCAACATGATTGGTAGCTGAAATAACTTTAATATTTATATTTTACTGGCGTATTTTAAAAAGAAATAACTTTTTACAACACATCGAAGCAGGCTAATTTACGGCAGCATCAAAAGAACATGATTTGTAACAACCAAAACAATCAAATATAGCGTTTTTTTTGTTATATACAAAATACTGCGTGAAACTATGTATTTATTAAATCGTGAATGTGTTCGTGCAAGCTTTGTCACAGTTATATTTCAATATTTGTAATATAATTAATAATGTCTTCGTTGTGTTTGCATCTGGCCTTGAATAACACTATTTTATATTAAATTAAAATCACTTTAACGCAGATTTACATTAGAATTGTAATAAAGTATCTAGTCTTTTGTATGGCTTAGATATAAAATGTTAATCATGTTAATGAATGTAAAAAAAATGGCCGTTCAGTTGTGTTTGAGATTTTCTGATAAATATTTGGGCGTGTGATGTAATGATGTAGTCACTGTACATTTATGTATAAATTCGTTGTATAGTGTGTCAAAATTGTAAAATAGCGAACAATTTGTTATACTATAATTTGCCGATTAGTATATTATGCTTTTTTAATTATCGAAATCTTTTATTTATTTATGCTAGTTGAGCTTTAATAAATCATATTTTATTACTCGTTTCATAGTTGTTTTATTAAGCTGCCGCCCGCGGCTTTGCCTGCGTTAATTATTTTTTTACACAAATACACCTATCTTCACAAATTAACATTAGTATCTGCCCGTCCTCACAAACTTTCGTATTTAAATAGTAGTAAAAATTAGTTTGTTTTGGAAGTAATTTAATGCACACCAAATTTTCAAAACCACTCATTTTATGGGTACAATGGTGGTCTTATTGTTTGTCACTGACACACCACTGACTAAAACCCCCGTTTCTTTAGTCAGTGGTGAACTCCTAAAGTGGTAAACATGGTCATTCGTTCGTCACGGCGAACATTTGGCCACGCCGACTAGTTCGGATTGAAATCAAGGTTTCGTAGGTAGGACTGAATCCTCTCTGAGAGAACTGCTTTTTTTAAGAAATGTTGCCCCACACTAGTAGTTTCTCCTGTATCCTGAGTGCGTTTACAATCATAATATATCCATAGTTATGGCAATACTTAAAGATTAAGAAACGTTGGCCCACATCTTAAGGCCAGCGTTACAGTTTTCGTTTGTTCGCCAGCCTTATCCACAATTCAACAGCGGAGATATACGACAAAGAAACGTCCTGTCGAATATACATAATATGAAGAATTTAAAACCAAGAGAAACGATGTACGATTTGGCAAGTCTCCAGATAAAAAAAGTTTTATTTTTCGAAAACTGGAAGCTTTGTTGTAATATGAGCGAAATAATGTCACGAGACTGTTTATCACGACACGATTAACTTCGAAAAAATAAACTACGTAGTTCAAATTTTAAAGGTAAACTCGATAAAATTTGAAGGCACAGATTTTTATCGAGTTACATATATTATAACATTGCTTTCATCGTATTACTCCCACGAGCTAGATTTACATTTAAATTACAAATGGTTGTGATTTTTTGTTTTTATTAGCGAGCAATGAAAATTACTTATTGCGGTGTAAGAGTTTTTACAAACGAGTGCGTTGCAATATTTACGAGTTCACACAGGCGAGTAATTTGCACAGCAGTTATGAATCCATAAGCGTTTGGAAAGGTAGCTTTCAGGCCGCATGAGTTTTCATTAAATAATTCCGAACTGTGGTTGTATACTCCTACAGTATCAAACATGAGCTACTTATAGATCTTAAACTTAAAACTGTGATTGGCAAAAGGTGATGCTCAAGTAAAACTTAACAAAACATAAACGTTTTTGCCTGCCTAACCTGGTGTCAGAGTTTTTATGCCACCCATGGGCCTCTGACTTGGGTTTACATGCGGTCGAGAAATATGTTTCAGGCATGCTGGTTTCCTCGCGATGTTTACCTTCACCGAAACAAGTGATAATTATATAATGCGCACATGAATCCGAAAAATCAGAGGTGCGTGTCTTGTGTTCGAACTTGAGACCTATGACTTGGCAGTCTAACGGTCACACCAGTAGGCACTGCCTCACATCATATTACCTATAGAAAATGTTCAAATAAATTCTGTAGTATTAAAAACGTGTTTCATATTAAATCGAAGGGACTTTTTTACTCTGCAAAGCATTTATATTCATTATTTTAATCCATTTAATCTTACCAAGATTACACAAAGAGGAAGACCTTTTATTTTTAAAACCCATTCGCTTCATAACGTTTCATCGAGTGGAACTAATTCCATTTGCAAGCGATTTTTAAACAAGGATATTAAAACCGCTTTTCTGGAGGCATCGTTTATTCTATGTTTTCTATGTTAATGAAAAGCGATAAATAATCACGTAACTGTAGAAGTAACTACACACACTGCCTCGTTGCTTAGTGTGGCACTAGATGGCGCTGTGTGTAATGTCCAGCGATATTTATTTATTTATTTAACTACACCATCTAACATGTGACCGCGTTTTATAATAACAGCCTTACATTTAGACAATTTGCATTCTGCATCGTCCTTCCAAACCCCCATAAAATGTACCGCAAAAACAAATAAACTGAGAAAAAAAACTTCATGAGGACGCAAATGTTACAGGCGAGGAGCCGGGGAGTCCTGCTGTAAGTCATGTCTTCCGGAAAACAATTTATGTACCTGAAGGGAGCGAAATTATTCACAGCGAGGTGTTAAAGATGTGACGAAATGCTGACTTTTTATGATAAGTAGGATGAATGGCCTATGCTTTTATTTGGGCACCTGAGTAAATCAAAATTAAAACTTGTTCACACAATAT
This sequence comes from Standfussiana lucernea, assembly GCA_964057025.1. Classification (NCBI taxonomy): domain Eukaryota; kingdom Metazoa; phylum Arthropoda; class Insecta; order Lepidoptera; family Noctuidae; genus Standfussiana; species Standfussiana lucernea. The sequence goes on from OZ059806.1 coordinate 4,529,151, forward strand.
TAATAGCTACGTGAAATCTCCATCCACACACGCTGCAGGTGAACCGAGCGCATGCGATGTTAAAAAATATCCATTGCATACTTATTGCTTTAAAATTTCAACAACCTGTATTTAGGTTTTCAGTTTATAATTCAACATCTGTACTCCCCAGAGATGAAGAGCATGCGGGTGTAACGAGAAGGGAAAAAGTTTAGCCTGCGTTCAGCTATGGAAATGTGTTCCTTTTTTCAAATTCGTAATGTTTCAAATACATGCACGAAGGCAAAGTTAACATTACGCTTTATGATGTTAAAACGAGTTTCACCTTACCGATGTTTCGGTGAGTTTAGTATTCATCGCTGGTCCTGAGGAAAATCGATACCGAACGGAAACGAATTTTATTTTTAACCGGATTCGTATCTAATCTATGATTTACTCGCTCGAAAAACTTCATGTTAGCAATTCCTTTTGATGTTTAATTTTGTTTTAGGCTGTAGTTGAGATTATCAAGGTTACTTTATCGCAAACATGTCGGGGGCGCTAAGGGAAATTTCAAGATTACCAGCCGGAAAATTGTGAGGGACACCATTATAGCGGCTTTTATTCGACCATAATGGTTGAAGCATTCCTACTATATTACGTTGAGAACGTTTTCCCAGTTCCGACAGAAAGGGCAATAAAGTGAAAAGTTTTCTACGTTTAAAAATAGATCGTGCATGTAATACGACTGCTGTTTATTACTGGCTCAATACGTTATGTTTTTAAAATTAATTAATAAAATGAGCAACAATAAATCCAATGAGTTCGTATAAGCATAAAATATTTCATGTGTGTTTTCTTGATAGAAGATAAAGTATTTGGAATCAAATCAAATATTTCCTGACTTACATATTTCTATTAAATGAAAATATTGCAGTCTGCTCGACGTCATTAAAAAAATAAACCACCACAAAGGTGATAAATTAGAAGCAAATATTATTATAAAATCATGCATCATAATTTACTCGAAAGCTGACATAGTTTCCACAAGGAAAAGAAAAGCAAAGACACGAATAAATAAAAAACACGTTCAAAGTTACGAGACGAGACGTCGAGGTGGCAAATAATAAAAAAAATATTCCTTGAAACTTCTCACGAAGAATATTTGAACGTACAGGGAACTGGTAATTTGATCAAGAACTTTATAATTGTTAATTTGATTATACTTCTCTTCTATTTCTATAGAAGGAAATACGGGATGTTTCGATGATGATGTGTGTTGATAACTCTTGGCTTATTATCTGGAAACAATATCTGTTAACGGAAAAGTATGTAATCCGCCATTGTATACAACTCCTAAAATGTACAAGATACCTATCAATTTCCTAGGTATTGTGTGCAATTCGTGGGTTTCATACGTTTTCCGCTAACTTATATATACATACCTATCTTAAGCCAAATAGAAAGACGGAATAACTTATCTAATAACTGACTCAACTCATGTTTTTGTAACGTTTGTGCTGAAATTCGGAGTTAGTACTTTTCTGAGTCCTAGCTTGTTGAAAAATTACCACCCATTTTGGTGAAAAGTAATGAGATAGTTACTGTTCAATGGCTACAAATCCTTTGCCATAATTGCAAAAAAACTTTTTACGTTACAACGGGGCTTGGCTTATAGACACATACATAACATAACATCACGCCTGTAATCCCCGAAGGGTAAGGCAGAGGTGTACCGAAGAAGTACACCCTCATTTCGCCAATTATGTTACCATGTACTAGGGGCCGAGCCTAGTGCCACCAACCGGGCACGAATCCAGACTTCGTGGCTGCTACTGAGAAATTCCTGATTGAAAAAACCCAACAACAATTTGCCTGACCAAGGAATCGATCCCAGGAACCCATGCTCAGCAGTTGCGATTGCAACCACTAGACCAGGGATGGTGAACCAATGGCTCGCGTGCCATTGATGGCATGCGACACAATATTTTGGGCACGCCGCCGATTTTAACTATATTTTAATCTACCTATGGCTTGAGAGTCACTATTTTCAGATATGATTAACATTATAACTTTATAACCGAATGAAACCGTTTGGCAGATGACTCCAGCATGCAGTCTACTAAAAGTAACCTCTTACAACCCTAATTAAATTTATTTGTCATCTAATCTGCAACACAGAAGTCACACTAATGTTACTTTAATTTGAGTTACACGCATAGGTAATTGAAACATGTATTACTATACAGTGCAAATTGTATTTTTTGGTAGTAAATAAAGAGTTTTGAGTCGTTAATTTCCCAGTTATCACTAAGTCAAAATTATTTTACGGCACATCTACGGCACAATTAAACATTTCTTTAGAAAAAATGGCACGTTGAGCCAAAAAGGTTCGCTACCCCTGCACTGGCCCAACGAAGCAGCTCATAAAATTGAACCAGTTAGGAGGCTTATAAAATGGTTACTAAATCAATATTAGAAATTTTATGCTTAGTACAGTCGGCCAAGAAAGTGGTGTACCACCCTAAGGTTGAATATCGCTTGCAGATTCATAGGTGATAAAGATTAGTTTCGCTTGCAGATCGATCTGACAACTTCTATTGCTGTCTTTATCTGATTATTGATAACGACTATTACTGTTTGTAACGTGACAGCTGTTCTTGGTTTGAACTTGATGGAACCAATGACGTCGTAAAATCAACGGCGGGGGGCTGTAGATTTTGATGACAAAATTGTATCTACAAATTCAGAATTGTAATCAACAAGTTACATAAAATTGTAAAGGCACAAGGCGAGTCCACAAACCTACAATTTCTGTAAACTTGTAATTACAATATCAATAAAAAACAAGCTAAAAATAGATTTATCCTTTTATTAAATTTCTACAATCAATTTTAAAATACTTATAACAAACAAAAACATAGCATATATAGTAATATTTAGAAGATTTTGAAAATTTTTAAAAATTAGAAACGGGTGTAACCGCCGTTGGCCTCTATAACCTCTAAAAGACGAGACCTCATTGAACCAACGAGCCGTGAGCAAATATCGGTTCCCCGCATTTCCTCCCAGATATAATTACAGTGACTAATAAGAGCTTGTTTGGTTCTTTCATTTTGATGCGACCGTCGTTGGACCATAAGGCCCCAAAGATTTTCTATCGGGTTGAGGTCCGGCGACCTTGAGGGCCACTGAATTACCCTTACGTCAGTGTGTGAACGAAACCAGGCTCTTACGATCCTCGCATTATGAATTGAACAATTATCTTGAACAAAATCAAATTGTGGCACTTCGTTCTCCGCGTAAACATTAGGTACGGACTGTCGGTAGCATTGCATTCTGAAGCACGTCGATATAATTTACAGCCGTCGCTCGAGGAGGTAGAGAACACAATTCTCCTACACCATCCGTACTCATCCAGCCCCAAATATTTACGGAAATTCGACCTGATTCTCTATTTGGGATTACATGATCATCTTTATACCGTGTTGAATTATATCGCCAAAGGTGAAGACGTCCATGCTGACTGGATTTAAACGTTTTTTCATCACAAAACACTGTATTAGACCAATCAAACTCTAAGTGCTCTCTGGCGAAGTTCAGACGAGCAAGTCTGTGAGCATCCGTCAAATATATTTTCTTGGCGTAATGCCTGTGGTGCAACCCCATGTAATGTAGATGATTCCTTATTGTTTGGGCACTCACATCGAACATCTCCGCAAAATGTTTTGTGGGCTTAAAACCATTGATTTCATATTCCCGTCTCATGAATTCTCTATCGTTATTGGAGAGTGCAGGCCGGCGACCACTTCTTCTGTGATCCAACAAACTTCCCTCCTCTCCTTCACGACGAATCCAAAAGCGGACAGAACGCCTCGATATATTCAAATTCCGGGATATCGCACTGATACTGCTTCCCTCATTAAATTGGGCAATTATTTGTGCTCTTTCGGCAATGGTCAAGTTGGCAGGCATTGAGATGATTTTATATGCAGTTGATTGAAAAATAACACGGAAAATATATCGATTTTTTGCATATATTTGACAAAATGTCAATTGTCAGTTTTCTTTTTCAAATGGAATTCGGTTGTCTAAATAGTTTTTATTACTTTTGTTTGGAAACATTTCAATTGCTTTGTAGAAACTAATGTCCTTTTCATTTATACTAAAGGTTAAAATGTCATGTACTTATATGTGACATATGACGTATGAATACTAAATACATAGGTTTACGTCATGATAATGTTGTCTCTTTCAGTAATATCTTTTTATAACGAACCTTGTTGTAATTTTCGATGACCGGGAAACTAAATCAAAACTGGTACACCACTTTCTTGGCCGACCGTACCCGAAAAATGGAGAAGTTTTTCCTTCTTTAATATTTAATGGTTTCAACTTTAAAGCATTCATAAACACAGAATAGAATATGAGAATGTGATATGTTAGAATTAAACAGGCAACACTGTAACTAGGCACTAATATGTTTAACATTTTTAATTTAAAACACGCAGCAGGCATTGATAATGACGTCGTCGGTCTGAATTTACATTCTAACGAAACATTAATTGAATTGCGACATTTTCCGCAACTCGAGGAAATACGTTTTCAGTTTCCAGCTAGTTTTAATTGTAAAGTGTTCTACAATTTTTTCATTAAGATGCATTTCTCTGTAAAGACTATACGACAACTTGGAATAATACGTAACACGTTGGTATTGTAAATAATAAGTTCACTTCAACTGTAAGGCAGCGTGGGATCCTGGAATACGTTACGCGGGTCATCGCTCTGTTACATCGCAATCATATCACAGGTGATTTCTAGGTATTTCAGGTGAATTTTATTAATTTTTCCTAAACATCCTTTAGCGAATGTAAATTGATTGATGATCTGGATTAGGATATTATACTTCTACCGTATTCATTCAAAAAAGCTTTTGGTTACGCTGTTTAAATTCAGCATAAATTACAAGTAGCAGCACTTGTATAATTTCGTCTCTCAAAACCGGCTAATTAGCATTGCACTAGCGATTAAAGCAAATGCTTGTAATACGGAAGTTATACAGGTGTTCAAACAACGTTAGTTAGGAAACTCAGTCGGTGGTTTTGTAACAGGGTCTTGCTTCAAACATTCTGAAGCAAGAACTGTGTGCACATGCGAGGTGGCTGTCAGCGAGTGGCGGTATCAGCGTGTTTGCTAGACGGAAAGTTTTCCCTTTATGAAGTCTTGCAAACTAAGAAGATTAAAAATTACACAGAGCTGCTCAAAGCCGTTTAGATCAGAAGCTGTGTTGTGTGGAAAGAAAAATAAACAGAAGAAAACTACTTTTGAATTGCCATGTTTAAAAATGCGCCAATATAAATATATGCTTTCAACAGACCGCCAGTTGTTAATATTACAGCGTGTCTCATCGAAACGTGTGCTCTGTGTGTTGTGAATAAAGCAGATTTTACGATAGAAGTGAAGTCTATTGGGCCAGCTGAACAATCGATTGTTCTGATGACATCTATTGCAAACGTAGGTTTCACACTCCGCGCTGATGATGAATGTTTTCGAGTAACCGCCAGAGTAATGGGTAGTATGCATTTATACAGTACCTGTGTGTAAGATAAGATCATTGATTGACATGTAATTTGCAATGTCTCCACCTATTGTTCTAACCCAACCTACCTTTTTAGCGTCGTCGACTACTTCAATCTATATGGACATAATTATATTGATTTCCCAAAAGTTTCATGCTTTAATGTAATTTGGTAATACTAACACATTTTTCTGAGGTTTGTTCTCTATGATAGTTACTTTTCATAGAACTTGTTTACTTGTTTTTATTTTAAATAGGACAAGGGCAGGAATATGATGATGAGAACCTTTGATAACTTCGATAAACTCGAGTTCAAACGATCATTTGTTTCCACATTCTCTTTCACCGCTAAATTAGCGAGAGTATTAAATTGTACGTCGTATGTTCACACGCTTGCTCCGGCGCCCCGAGGGAGTCGACCACAGAACACATATACCCTTACGGGAGTCGACTGAGTGGAAAGGTTGGCGATGCGTCACACACCAGATAATTATTGAAATATACGCTCCATTACACTCTATCTGAAGTTTTTGCTTGCTCATACATTCATTGAATTTCTTTGAGGTTAATGTAGAAATTGTGATTTTATTAAGTTTTGTGCTGATATATACTTGGCAACTTGTGAATTGTTTGATTGAATCAATAAATTAATGCTACACTGAAATAAAGAAAATCGTTTGAAAATTAAGTTACTCAGCATTCTTGTTAAATTTTCAAATCGCAGAAGGATAACAGCTGAAAATGGATGACGATAGTAGATGTGAAGTAATGGATGACCCAATACTGCGGAGTACGATTGTCACCCAGCATGATGCATTTAGCTAACTGTATTATTCGACTGGCAATGTTATAAATAAAAAAGCGACAACAATCAGCAGTCGACAAAAAACTACATATAAGATAGGGAGTTATTTAGTTTCTATGTTTTGTTAGAAACCACACAAGCCCAAAAGATTATTACATTTAAAAATGATTTTATGTACTTAGATCGTTTTAATATTTCTAAAATTTTTGACCTTCATTTCTGGCAAACGAAAAGATCATGAAAACAAAAAGTTAACATTATTTAAAACTACCGTACAGATTCTTTAACTTCGAAAAAAATCACCAATTTCTGTCTTCCGTCGACCTTAACAATTCACATTTCACCCTCGAGAGATATTTAATTACACATTGTTAAGTTGAGGTATTCACATTTTGCTATTCGTTTTACAAACATTTACAACAGAACAGACGCGAAATAAATAAATAGGAAATGATTTAGGGTTTGTGTGTGGAGGGACGAGGGTAAAACTTTAACAATTTATTTGTTTGTGTGCCACTCGATGTGGTCTCATTACAAGTTGGATACTATTGTGTATATCGTATAGTTATTGGTTCGAAATCATTTCAATGTTTTCGAATGCGATTTCTATTATAATTAAACGTAATATTTTTCAAGTTGTCTCGTGGTGTTCAAAGTAGTACTGAGTTTACTGACGGTCTACTACTTGTCAACCTTATTACTTAGGGAATATCTAAGAGTGAAAAGTTGGTAGAACAGAAGCCAGCACATCAAGCTACCCGGAACTGTCAAATTTTCCCAATCAATCTTGAACCTAATTCTTTAACAATAATGTTGAAAATCTATTAAAGAATTTTGACAGATTGTTGTAGCTTGATGTGCTGGCCTCTGTACACCGTGATTCAGTTTCAAAACACTAGTATCATATAAAGCAACAACAAGAGAGCAACATTAACTTTGAAATCGACCATATCGGCCCACAAATATAGAGACAGTTCATATTCATCTGTGTTCATGCTCGCCCACGAGTCGCGACCCACGTGCCACTGCCGCACTGCAGCCTCACTTCCGATGCTCACTGCTGGCCGCCATTGTGCTCACTACACTATAATACAACTCGTATTGGTCGACATCATTTCACGATTGTCGCCTTGTGAAAATGTTTCAGCAACTGATGTGTGAAAAACTTCAAACTATCCAACTATCTTTTATTCCAAGATTAACAATACCCTGTGACCTGTGAGGTATTCGTGGAACACTTCTTATATGTACACAGGCTTTTCCGCGAAACGTTTATGTCATTTATTAATTTTATGAAACTGATTGTTATCGTTAAACCTGTTGCGAATAATATTTATGTCTATTCCCACTACGGAGTTTCTGTATTATCTGAGAAACTCCACACTCACGTAGTCTATGGTAGGGGAAAATTTAAAAACCCCAGAAGATTCTGTCGAGAGTTATGACGGATGACATTCGAGGGATATGAATTGTTTGACTAACATTAATTTATAATGGTGTAAACTAGTATTTTCAAATACAATTAACACGTTCTACTTATTCCCGTGTTTTATTGGTTGAAACGGCATAAAAATAATAATAAAAATTCTCATCGTCATAAAAAAACAATAAATTATAATTGTTAAAATACTGTGAAAATACTGTGTTTGAATAATTATTAAAACACAGTATCAGTAAATACTGATACTAAATAAAAAAATCATGCATAAATATGCATGATTTTTCTAAACAGAAACAACATTCGTATCTATGTTATAATGTTTTCGTGTCCTAATGCAGATATATTTGTGTTGTTGCCTCAAGCAATACATTGTGAAATGACGTTTCAGAGTTATGGAGTAAAAACTGCTTGAGATTTATGGTTTATGATATTAATTTATTTAAAGGATTCGTTCGTTCTCAACAGATATGTGAAAATATACAGAATACCAGAGGTAATATTAATTTCAAATTGCGGAGGAGACCATAAATAAAATTGTCTTTTTCTTTGACACACATATTCTTTCCTTTGATTCTTACCACAGAGTAGGTATAAGCACCTCATCAATTGTTTCACAATCAATTGCTAGCAATTCATTTCATTTCATTTATTCAATAATAATTAACAAATTGTGTTTGAATGATTTATAAAAATAATATTTGAAGCTAAAAACAATCTTCAATTTAAAAACAATCTCATTCATAAAAATAAAAATATATCACAATCAAAGAAAAATGTATAACAATGTCAACAAATACCAGCCTAATAATTTCATTTCATTTTAATTCATTATGCTCTCGCTTCTAATCTCCGTGTAATCGTAGACACCGCAATAGCCCGCAATGGTAGGATTGTGCTGACGGTATGCTCGGACAACGCTGACATCCGACTAATTTACAATGTCATAACTTATTCGCCGACACTACGGCTGTGAGGTTGATTTTTAATTTTATTGGTTTTTAACGACAATTTGGGTCGTTTTATATTGTTAACCGACTTCAAAAAAAGGAGGAGGTTCTCAATTCAGTTGAATTTTTTTTCGTGTTTGTTACCTCATATTCTTCTTTTATCTGAAAGGATAATTATACTTCCCGATTGGGCCCATAGAAATATCATCAAAATCGGTTCAGTAGTTTGGTGTTTAAATCAAAATAGCTGGAAAAAATATGTCATCCAAGTAAAAGAAAATGCGAAATTGATACTTGACAACAATTTGTGTGTGATACGATAACTAAAAAAAGGGTAAAATAAAAAGTTTTTTGCAAAAATATAACCGATTTACAAAAAAAGTGGAAAATAGTTACCAGGTCAGAAAGTATTGCGATAAATAGTTTTTATATATGGGAGACTGGCCAGTTAGAATCTTTTTCGAAAATATGATTACTTGTAAGTAAAAATATGTGTGTTCCATTTTCAAAATTTCCCTCCACATTTTTTGCGAGCCAATTCAAAGTATCGTGTCTTACTGAAAAATGGATCTGCGCCGGGAACATTTTAGAGCTATGATTTTTTTCAAGTGTCGCCTGAAACCGGATGAATCGTTCGATAGACTTCAAATGGCATTTATGGATGAAGGCCCCTCCAAGGCAACCGTGTATCGTTGGTATAACGAATTTAGGCGCGGTCGACCAACCTTGGGGGATGAAGAAAGAAGCGGTCGCCCTTTGACGGCTATTACGGAAGAAAACGTGCTAGCAGTGAAAAATTTAATCCAAGATAATAGGCGAATTACATATCACGAGATTCAGCACATATTAAAGATTGGATCGGGAAGCGTTCACGAGATTCTAGACGGGCATCTTCGCGTGAGGAGGATAGTATCGCGCTGGGTGCCGCACTACCTCACCGACGCTCAGAAGCAGGCCCGGGTGGAATGGTGCCGTGATATGCTGAACAAAGAAGCAGGCTCGTGTCGGCGTGTTTACGACATCGTAACAGGTGATGAGTCCTGGATTTATCAATACGAAACCAAGCGATCCAGAAACCAAGCGCCAGTCGACAGTTTGGGTGTTTCAAAATGAACCAACGCCTACCAGAGTGAAGCGATCTCGAAGCGGGGGGAAGATTTCGATCGCCAGCTTTTTTAATTTGACTGGCCACTTGGCCTCAATTCCCTTACGAGATCAAAGAAGCATCAACGCCGAATGGTATACTACCAAATGTTTACCAGAAGTTTTTTCTGTTGTGAGCAACAAGCGACCAAACACAGGGCTCCGCGGACTACTGCTCCACCACGACAATGCGCCTGCACACACCGCGCTCAAAACGAGGGACTTCCTGGACAGTATACTAGTCAAAATCCTGGGTCACCCTCCTTACAGCCCTGATCTAGCACCGTGTGACTTCTTTTTATTACCAAAAATAAAAAATCAGCTCAAGGGGATACAATTTTCGTCGCCGGAAGATGCGCTGGCTGCGTTCGAGCAAGCTGTAAACGAGGTGTCTGCGGCGGACTGGAAAAAGTGTTTTGAAAACTGGTTCAGACGCATGAATCTTTGTATAGAGGCTGGTGGAGAGTACTTTGAAAAGATTTAATAAAAATATATGTACCTGTAGAACAATTTTTTTTAGTGTCGCAAAACTTTCTGAGTGTCCCACGTATTAGTCACCGACTTCCGAAAATACTTAATTTATTTTCTAATTTTTTTAACGTTTGTTTGGAAGTCGGTTATTTTTATATAAATAACAAACCATGAGTTCAGCACTGAGTTTCTGTAAAGTTAGCTGTGCACAGGATTAAAAAGTGGTTTTTATCGCGGTTAACTGAAATAGGCACATAAACCTCAAATTCTATCAAAGTTTAGTCCAATAAATATAAAAGTTTCGATGATCCTTTTTTTTTTAAATTAGCCTATTCTGTCCCATTGCTGGGCAAAGGCCTCCCACATTCCTTTCCAACTGTCCCTGTGTTTTGCCTTCTCTGGCCAATCAGTGAGGAACGACTCTATATATAATCCCTCTCTATATATAATAATAAACACTTTTGTTCCGGATGCGTCCTCGATGCCGACACTTCAGGGCAATGAAAGTGTAACTCGCGTTTGATTAATTGTTGTGACGCATACAACAGACAAGTGCTGACATGTTTATATTATCTACCACTACGCCAACCAGTTATTTTTCAGCAGTGTAGGCGTTTTGAAATGTATTTAACTCTACTTTTAAAGGTACTGATTGTGCCATTTTTCTTTGACGGTAGAGTAGTTGTGTTCCGAACCTCTGAAGGGAAGGAAATTTGGTGGGAATGGGCTGTTTTGGTACCTTCGTCCCTGTAACTCTTGAATTCCTTCTACATTTTAATTTGCACACTTAACCTTTTGTTCTGCAGGAGGAAGAGGCTCCATTAAAGAGTATCGTTAGTTAAGTGCACCGTACGGACACGTGCAGACGAGAGACCAAAGTGTGTTAGTTTAGGATCCCCAACTAACTCTGTAAATATGAACAGTCTAATTACTACAGCAGATGGGGCATTCATAATGAGGTACTACTACAGAGTGGAGGATCATTATAAAATCAGAGCAAGTTCAGAACTCGACACTACGACGACGTCGACGACTACATTGTCAGAAAAATGAGAAAAGATTTTTCAAGATTTTGGCAGCGAAAAGTTTTTGTACGTTCTAGATAGAGCGCTTGCCTAAGAGGCTTCATCGAAATATAGCGCTATAGTCTTTCACACTCGCTGCGTTAAAATTGACTTGGAAGAAAAGGGTCAAAATAACAATTTAATGGTTTCTTTTGGTTCGTTAAGTGAGTTTTATAAAGGGCTTCATTTTCCGAGGTGGCTTGAACTACGGTCATTTTTATAGATAACTTGGGGATACCTCAACGATCACTTTAATCTTATTACTTCTGTAAGGTTACAAAGCGTCCTTGGTTATTAAAAGCTGTTTTAGTATCATAAAACCCTCGTAACATTTTGGCCTGTGACCATAAACGGGCTGAGAATATTAACTAGACGCCTGCATAAATTACAGCAATATACTGAATACACCTACATCAAGATTACATTATTTTAGTCCTTTAGTATATACGCAATAGCTTTGATGTAACTCGGGTATATTTGTGAATTACATATTATTTTTATTTTCATTAGTTTAGTTTGGTCATGATATTTTGTTCTCTGGAGACATATGAATCTTCGTTGTAGAATAAGTAATTTCATAAAGTAAGCTATGTCACCAACATCCAGAGTTCATTAAAACATTAACATTATTCAGTCGCAATAACTGTATTCTCTCTTTAATTAATTAAGATGAATAATATAAGAAAGACGAACGAGTCCAGACGACTAGACGAGTCAAAGCTTGAGATGTCTCTATTAACTTACTTTCCACTGAACTTCTGAACAATTACCTAGACAGAAACATTAGCAAATTACATCATCTGTATTAATAGGCTTTGGAGTTCTGTGTGGCTGTTATATTCTCCTAAGTCTACCATAAAAACTCTTGCCGGCTTAGGCCCTAAATTAATATTATTAGACAAAAAAAATTGAATGCAATTATAAAAGCGATTGGGCTTAGAGTTGGTGGACCATTTTGCCTTAGTTTTAGACGAGTTGGATCTGCGATCTGGATTCTGCTTAACGCAGTAGAATAGTCTACGAGGTATTGAAATCTAATTATGGCAAAAAAGGGAACTTTATCTTTAGCAAAAGCAGTGAAGAAGTTGATTAAACAATAGAAGTTTAACTTTTTTAAAGTTAGGCAGCGCTATTAGAAGAAAAAAATAATCAATCTGTTCAGAGATCGTTTTTACCACGCACAATAAGCGTAGTATTACACCCATATCTTTGCTATTCTATATAGTAATCTAATTACATTAATTACGTGAGGAAAACCTCGTCTATTTCCACTATTCGATCTGTTAATCACCTAATGGCTTCTGTCGGGTTAATTATACCATAAATTAAGTGTGGCTTCCATGACGAGGGTACATGTCGTGTCGGTCCACACACTATAGAACGAAGTTGATTTGATATAGAGGGGAAGATTGTAAACTGATTTGTTATGTTGTAATTTTTAATTGGCTCTCAAATACGTATCGTAGATGCTAGTAAGATTGAACTTGACAAGCAAGTTTACGAAGCTGTATTTGTATTCGGAGATGAAATCAGTGGACATCGAACTCACTTCAAAATATAAAAAGATAAAAAAGAATTAGGTTTATCTATCAACATTGAACGCGTATACAAAGTTTTATATAACCGCTGAGAAGTTACCCGGCTGCAGGATCTAGTCATGTCTGTCATAAAAATGTATTGTCACCAGAACTAAATGTGTGTGTGAAACTATAGGTTAATCGGAGGGAACTGGTTTGAGATTTGTCCAATACATACTAAATAACAAGACAAAAAAAAGAAATATAAAAGCTTATCATTTTATTTTGGCTTTCATGAATACTGAGGTGTAGTTTTGCATCCTCATCAAATTCAATGAGGTAACTATGCTAATGATTCTCGACCCGAATCAATAATAAAATGGGTAGGTAATTTTTCATTTTTTTTTCTTAATGTTGGAAATCGGTAAGTGTATACCAACCGCATTAAAACGCGGCCCGTCGAACACTTGCCCTATAACCGCGCTTTCACACACACAAACCAACGCAGACGTTTATTTGAACGGTAATTCTCCTCTTTTGAGTAGGGCTTCATTCTGAAATAGTGTCAAATTAAAACAACTAAAAATAGCAAAGTTTATTATTATTGACCAGGTACCGTAATTTATATTGATTATTTACCTCTTCTATGAAAATCTTCTGAATTTTGACGAGGATGCAAAACTACGCCTTGTATTTCGGAGCAGTGTTACTTTTCTGCGAATTCTGTAATGATACCTAACTTGAATCCCCACAATTAATTACGATAGAGTGTGCTATAAATAAAGCGTATAACATTTGGGGTTTCTATGAACATAACAGTGACAATTAACAATAATAAAGACCACACTTATTAACGTGAGGGAAGCAAACAATAACAATAAAAAATTGATTTATTGAAAACTGATAGAAAATCCCGTGAGAGGCTTTCTTGAATGATCGCGTTTTGCTACAAAGATATCTACTGTGTGGGAAACTACCACACAGAAAAACGCTTCATACGTCAAAATTCGCGTTAGTTACCTTTAACACATCATTTAGTAGGAGTGATTTATTTCGTCTAATTAGATAACTTCGAAGTGTAAAAACACCTAATTATTTACTTTAATAAAATCAGGCAGAAGATAATGTAGTAACCAGTACATTTTTTTCAAAAGTTTCAGAAGTTCTGATACTTAATTTACGACCAAAGTCATTCAATTTACGACGGACGAATAAAGCTTTTATTACTTCAACCATTTTACAAAAAGGCTGTGGCCATCGATCAGCCTCCGCTATCGTGAAGTGCATCTCTCTCAACGTTCTTCATTTGTTTCAATTCCCAGCCAGCCGGTAAAGCGAACATTCTTATTCATCTCACGGCTCAATACTTGTGTGTATCACTGTTTCTTTCTTTGGAACCGCTGCCAGTATATTTTGTATTCTGGTTTGGATTCCATATTTTATGGACTTGTATTTTTGTGTATATTTCAGTTCTCTTCAAGTTTTTTGTGCTGTCTGTCATGTCTACGGTTTTGTTTGTTATGATTAGAAGACCTTTTTCCTACACCATCATCATTTTAGATAATCTCTATCGGGCATCCTCCTCGTGAAGAACAGCTACCTATCACAGCATTCAAACGCGTATCATTTTTAATATGCACACTGTTTGAACCCTTGGCAATTAGAACTATGTACGTGTTTGATGAAGTTATACTTCTTTTATTTTATTTATTTATCAAAAAAGGTATTAAATCCCAATATGAAATACATAATTATTCATTTATCAATAACACTAAAATGTCATAATTATAATTATGAAATAGTAAGTCTATTGGTTCATTAAAATTAAATTAAACAACGACATTATAATTCATTAATAACAATACAAACTTATAAAATTCATAGTAAAAAAAATATTGATGACACCGAAAACAGAAAGTAAAGATAATAAAGAGTTACCTATTTAGTAAGTACCTATATATATATATACATACAGTACAAATACATGCCAACATAAACCTAAAGTTTGTGTGGCTGTTCAGTGACCACCAAAACAATTCCTTCCCCTCAGAGGACCAAAGACATCTTGGAAGAAAACTTACTACAAGTAGGTATCAAAGTTACGCATTTGCGGTTCTCGCTCTCAAATCCTTCAAATGAATGTGTCCCAACAGTGCCACATGTGTTGTGTTTGTACATTGTACCGAATACAGATGTAAAAGAAGTAATGGGTGAGCATAAACATGGTCTTTTGATGTTATGTAGCGAACCCATGCATATTAAAAGAATATCTGCAAATAAATGGATTCTCTCAAATGATTTCAGAAAATCCATTCATGAAAAGCTCCACTCGTATGCTCACAGAATTTTTTCGAAAGCTTTAAAATCGCTTCCAATATTTTCACCAATTTACGATTCCGAGTGCCGGATAAATATTCAGGGGATAACGCACAAGCTCTCGCCGCAGTCAATGTTTGAATAAAAAGCTGTTTGGCAGCATTTAGGAAAATCCGTATTCAACGCTCGACGCTTTTAATTATTAATAAAAAAATAAGCAATATCGACTCTATAGCCTTCGTTTATAGAGTTCAAATTAACATTCAACGTGATACGGTCTACAAACCACACATGTTTAAGATGCATGTCATTGCCAAGTCTGACCGACACCCCATTACATTAGCAAATAGGTACTTCGAAACTTAGCTCGTTGAACTAGATGCCGTTTGAGAAAATTGCAGGTTATTTGAGGTGCTAGACTTATTGATGAATGTCTTTGATATGTCACGATCATGGTTAGCCACCTAATACTTAGATCGTAAAGTTTACCGTCACAATAGTAGCTATTTTTAACCGACTTCCAAAAAAAAAAACAAATAACTTTACTTTCGGAAGTCGGTGGCAAAAAAGTCAATGAAACAAACAATAGTCACCGACTTCCGAAAGTAAATTTATTTTCCATTATTTTTTTTCTATTACGATTACGATATTTTGTAGAAGGAAGAAAAAGAAGAAGGGTCGTCCCAGTTTTCATAATATTTAAATACCATACCATTAATATTAAATTTATTCTGCGGCCTCTACCTACAATATGGGACATTTTACAGAACTCGTAAAGAGTTCTTAACTAAAAAGCTTTTAAAAAGACGTAATCGGGTTTTTCGTAGAACTCGATTACGTCTGACGACATAAACTGTTCAGAGTTTTAAAGAAGAATTTACAATAACAAAAAAACTCTCAAAAAAAATTGTGTAGGTACCTAAACTTCGCGAAACAACCGCTTTAACTTTTAAACGACACCTGAATTAATAAGATTTTTGCGTTTTCCCTCCTAATTATCGTTTGCAGTAACATAATCTTGAGTGAACAATTTTTAAGAATGCTTAAGCTAAGCCGTCAACTCGAATTAAGTTTCATCTTGAGACGACCGACCATAACGCACGCATAATTAAAAAGGAGAGCATAACTTCAAAATGACTATTTTCTAAAATATCACGTTCTGTTGTTAGGGAAACATCATTTCAGATGTTGTGAATGTTGTGTAGATATTATGCAAATGAAAGTTTATACGGTACTTATGGCAAAAACATTTTTTTTAATTTTTGTCTGTCCGTCTGTTTGTTCCAGCTAACTTTCGGCTTCGAATTCGGCTTTTCGGCTTTGGCGGGACTTTTACTGGCAGATAGCTGATGTTATAAGGAGTTACATACGTGCTTTTATTCTAGAAAAAAATAGGGTTTCGTGCAAAAATTATAAACTGTGAAATTGGTAATAAAATCCGATTAAAAAGGGAAGTTATATCTACTTTATATAAATCAATGTCTATTCGGATGTTCGTCTGTTCGAAATTTATAGACTCCTAAACTACCGAACCGATTTTGATGAAATTTTGCACAGCTGTTCTACATACGCCAGGGATAGTAGGTAGGCAGTAGGTAGGCAGTAGGTAGGCAGTAGGTAGGCAGTAGGTAGGCAGTAGGTAGGCAGAAGGTAGGCAGTAGGTAGGCAGTAGGTAGGCAGTAGGTAGGCAGTAGGTAGGCAGTAGGTAGGCAGTAGGTAGGCAGTAGGTAGGCAGTGGGTAGGCAGTAGGTAGGCAGTAGGTAGGCAGTAGGTAGGCAGTAGGTAGGTAAGCAAACACTGTTTTAAGCTTTCACGGTTTATAACTGAACTTACACTATCACGCAATAATCAATAATCGCGGAATATATCCCGTAAGTGATAGTGTAAGTTCAGGTAGGTAAGCGGTAGGGAAAATATTAACAAAATATAAGGAGGCAGTACTAGGTAGGGAAAACTGCATTTCAAAGCCGGGTACAGCTAGTTTCTGATATAAAGTTCACGCAAACGAAGGTTGCGGGCAACCGCTAGTCTACAAATAAATAAAAATCGTTGTGTGCTTGCATAAAGTGTCTTGCCGGAAATAAAATCTTATTTCATCGAAGTAACGAACCGAGTCTAGGAAGAGATTGGATTTCCGTGTTGCTGCAACATCAGCTTCCTGTTTCAGTCGAGTCTCATAATGTGGTTGGAGATGTAATTTTGTGCTGCAGCCTCCGCAGAATATGGTTTACATAATTTGTTTTTCGTCGTAAAATGAAAGAAATACAACGAAAATCTGCATGATTGTATGTAATACAAATCAAATAATTTATTTATTCGTCTCATCCGTTGTGCCACATGCGTGTTGTTCTAATGAGCTCACAAACAACGTCACTCGATACGGACATTGAACATGGCTCGTGTATTATATCAAACGTGTATTGACGTTTGATTTGCGCGTTGACTTATTTGAGTGAATTTGATTTAGCGATAGATTTGTTACCGAAATCTGTCATTTTGTGGCTGGTCTGGTAAAGTTTACTGCGTTTTTTTGTTTACTGCTAACTGTTTTTTTTTTGTTTGGGTTTCTCATTTAAAATTTATAAACTTAGATTATAATACATATTTTCTAAAACTGAAATGTACGAGGTATTTTTGAGGTAATTTAATTATGCTAGAATTAACACACCAGGGTTTGTAGCCGTTGGTCGTTGCCCGCAATCAATTAGAATATTATCTGTAATAAATTAGGCTGTAGGCCCAAAATATTTCCGAAACTGCTAGCTAAGCTCGTACCTACTTAAACTTAGTTACGGAAATATTGTTCACGAGCCCACAAAATAATGTTTCCAGAACACTGGAGACTGTGTGGGCAGATCAAAGTCTGAGTAAACACAATCACAATTACTTGAAAAGTCTTTGTATCAACATCGTCCCGAACTACTTGTTAACTATTTTCTGGAAATTGATAACTGAGTTATAACCTAACACGATTGCGTGGTGTAAACGTAACGTAAATAATTGTAATAATTAAGCCTATCTAGCAGTTTCAGAAATATTTTGGGCCTACAGTCTAATTTATTACAGTTAATATTTTAATTCTTCTTTATCGTATGGTTAGTGCCTAACCTGGTGTCAGAGTTTTTATGCCGCCCATGGGCCTCCGACTTGGCATAACATGCTGTCGAGTAATATCTCTCTGGCATGCTGGTTTCCTCACGATGTTTTCCTTCACCGAAGCAAGTGATAATTATACAATACGCACATGATTCCGAAAAATCAGAGGTGCGTGTCCTGGATTCGAACTCGAGACCTATGACTTGGCAGTCCAACGGTCACACCACTAGGCTATCACTGTTTAATATTTTAATTGATTGCAGGCAACGACCAACGACGACAAACCCTGGTGTGTTAATTCTAGCATAAATGCATTAACTCAAAGATCCTCGTACATTTCAGTTTTAGAAAATATAATCCAAGTTTATATACTTTAAATGGGAAACCCAAACAAAAAAATAATCTTGAGAGGCCGGAACGACGAACGAATAAAATGGCTTTGTCGCCGTATTAATTTAGTTATACCAAGTGTTAATCGGAAGATTCTCACGCACAACAAAGCCGCCATAGCTTGTTATGGCTTCCTCCATCCCACACTACCGCATAATACCGTCCCACTCTCAATAAATAGCACAATTACTGCGGTCTTTTCTTTTGCTCTCGATTTTAAATTCCTCTCTCGTATTCAGTAGATAATTGTTTGTGACTCGATCTCTGTTTTCATCTAGTCTAGTGTACTCGATGGTACTGTATTGACATTCAGATTAGAGACCGCGAGCCGCGATCTGTTGTCTGTCGTTTTGAGATAACAGTTTAATCTGTGATTGTGAGCTTACTTTGATGTTCGCTGAGTATAATAGCGTCGAGTGAAGTGCGAGGAACTTGTTAAATTCTAGGTAGTTAGTGCTTTGCAGCATGAATAAGTAACCTAAGCTAAACTCCTCTCGTTTTGCATTACAAAAACTAACATATTATAATATTGTACCATTTCCAGCACAAATAGAGTAGGATATAGCAGTGGTTACTCTGGATACACACCATACAGCCTCAAGTACAGGAATTACACAAACTTGTTCTGGATACGTTCTAGCATTAGTTGGCACTTGGCTTCATGTGGCGACCGGACGACAGCATTGCATTCCAAATGGCTTCCTACAAGCGCTTCGTACAACGATCTCAGAGCACTGATGTTCGTGAACTGGTTTCCTAGCCGTAAGACCAGCCCTACATTGCGATATGCTTTTTTACAAACATCTGTGATATGCTTACGGAAATTTCAATCAGTTGTAAAGCGCACGGTCTACCTCTGAGACACGTTGCGGTCGGATTCCATCCATGCAATATTGATAATGGCTTGGGTCGCGGGCACGGGAAAATGACAACACCGAACATTTGGCCACATTGAATTACAACTTATAAAAAAAAATACCATGGATTCGAGCAATTTAAAATTTAGTATCGTACTAGTGGCAATCGACGTTATCGTAGCAAGAAACGGCGTAGCGGTTCGTAGCTCACAATTAGTAGCTAGATGCGGCGTAGCGGTTCGTAGCACATAGTAGCTAGACGCGGCGTAGCGGTTCGTAGCACATAGTAGCTAGACGCGGCGTAGCGGGTCGTAGCACATAGTAGCTAGACGCGGCGTAGCGGGTCGTAGCACATAGTAGCTAGACGCGGCGTAGCGGTTCGTAGCACATAGTAGCTAGACGCGGCGTAGCGGGTCGTAGCACATAGTAGCTAGACGCGGCGTAGCGGTTCGTAGCAGATAGTAGCTAGACACGGCGTAGCGGTTCGTAGCACATCGTATCCGATTGGTACAAATCGATATCAGCGAGCTTCCTTTGCATAGTAAACCGATTGCTGTAATCGAAGGGATTGCAACAGTATCAATCTATCGCTATCTTGAATTTCAATATCCTGAATAATTTTAACAGTATTAAATAACTAAACCCCCCTTGAGATAACCTTTTACATAAATAATTGTACGCGTACGGTATCCAATAAATGATGTACTTAAAATCGCTCACACACTTAGGAATTGTGTACGTTGTAATATTAACTAAACTTCCCACTGTTATATCTTGTGTGCCACTTAAAGGCCTCATCACGTAGACAATTTATCAAATTACTACCGGTCGGTTGATCAAAGGTAGGCACAATAGGAACGTGATCCATTTTCTATGATGTAATGTGATTACGGAGCGTTAATGTACTCCAGAGTTCCGCAATCAATTTCCAAAGCTTCTTAAGCATCCAAACACGATACGTTAGCAACGGTCACTATATATATGTAGAAACATAAATTATCACCTGCCGCGCGTCGACCCCTTGCAGTATGCGCTGGTTAATAAATAAATAAAATAAATATCGCTGGACATTACACACAGCGCCATCTGGTGCCACACTAAGCAACGAGGCTTGTGTCGTGGACACCAGATAGTTGATATACTACATAGATACTTTTTTTTTTTGTAAATACATACTTATTTTACATATACATCCATGACTCGGAAACAAATGTCCATGCTCATCACACAAACACTTGCTCCTACCGGGATTCGAAAAGCTTTGTATCTAGTTTGTTAGGCTCTGTGCAGACTAACTTGAAGATTTTTTGATTGAATACGACTTAAGTGATACGATTTGACTGTCTCGTCGGTCGAGTGGCCGCAAGCGCGACTGCTGACCATGAGGTCCTGGGTTCGATGTCCGGGCGAAGTATTACTGGGTTTGTTTTATCAGGAATCTCTCAGTAGCAGCCACGGAGTCTGGATTTGTACCCGGTTGATAAAACATAACTGGCGAAATGTGGGTGTACTAATAGCCACATATTGCCACCTCTACCTAACCATTCGGGGATTAAAGGCGTGGTGTTATTTTTATGTGTTTATGATACGATTGTTCTATGAAGGTATGAATAACTTGGGGCTTAAGTTATATAAAGAGCAGAGTTGATGCACGTTAGAACTTGGTGTTTGACTGATCCGCTGTCCCGTGATCATCTTATTCTAATGTGTCTTTCTAATGGTTAAGGTATTTCTTTAAGTATCCATCTCCCTTGTTAATGTACTACTTTACTCTCGTGAGTATTGTTTTCGAAGAGTAGACATGAGGCTACAGAGTGTGTATTATATTGCAAGACTAATAGCAACGCACAAGTGTGACTGATCACCCTTAGCAATGTAAACAAAACGTGCTCTGAATATTAAACGTTACCGATACAGTTAGTATAAAATTAATACATTTCATTCGCAGGTTTGAACTGAATTCAATATATGACAATTTTCATTTATTTTTTATTTGACTGATTACATTTAGTAACATTACTCATATGACGAGTGTGTCGTCACAATATTCCAACACGATATATCAGGGAATGTTTGGATTTCCAATCAACTGTAGTTGTCCAGCTTACTGATCGACCGGACATATTCATATCAACGGATGCTGTACGTCGTCCGTCCGTCCATAACATCGTTATTTTAGAGGGTATTTCGATTTTTCAAAACCGAATCTGTAGGTGTACATATATACTCGTATATAGGTGTGTATAATTCTTATATTAGAAGTGGGCGAAATGTCACGAGTTAAAATAAAAGGCATATAAATAATGTATGTACGTTTTTCTTTAAAAAAAAAAACTTTACAAGGCCAGCAGCTAAAATATAAATTCGTTTCGCGTTCTTACCCTCAGGGAAATGTTGTAACCGAATATATTGCCTCATTCTAAAGAAATGTTCTTTGCAGAAAAAGGTCTTTGTGGGTGTATATCAGATAGTATTCACTCGTGGATCACCCCTTTTCTCAAAAGAACCTTTGTCGAGTTTCAAGTAACTGTGAGGATAAGCCATAACAGGTGAAATCTTGGACTTTCAGAACGCTCAGATTTGGTTCAATAGAAGCTGTACGAAGCTTCGATAAGCAGGCAATCAATACGATGTGTATGGAGATTAATCAGACCAACTTTAGCTAAGGACAGTCGTGTATTTAGTTCATACGTTATTCCATTTCAATAAAACAGATATACATGATTAGGTTCGAATGCGAATGATACCAATTTATATCACTGGCGAGATAATACAGGAGCATGTAAATCTCATTGCACTGAAAATTCTAGCAGCTCATGTAGAAACATAGAAAATCATTTCAACATATAAAGCATGTAAACTGACCCTTCATGAAGCCGTCAAACAAGCATTCTGTAAGTACATCAAACTGCGCAAAAATTTGGAAAACGATTTTTTTTTTGATGAGGAAATTCGTGATTTACGCGCAGGTGGCGCTCGTGGTAAGGCACTCGAAACATTATGGTGATAGTACGGGGTAGGTAGTATATTGAATAGTACGGGGGTCGTAGTAAAGTTAAAATTAAAATCTTTTTCTTTTTTATATTTAAAACATGTGTTAAAAAAAAACATGTGTAAAAGTCGGATGTTTGTTCTTCAATATTTCCGTAACTAGAGGTTTCCCAAGTATAATCTAGAATAAAAAAAATATCACAATCACGGGAGGTACAAGTACCTTTCAGCTGCGTTAAGGGTATTTTTCCACCCTTTATGTGTAATCACTTCATATTGGAATTGTGGTAATGGTAACGTTAAACTAAAATAAGCCGTATCAGTCTAAATCTTTACCTATCCTAATCCCTATCGAGCAAACTTCAGAAACATTCAACCACAATTATCCTATCAACTATTTAAGCTGTGTTGAACTCCTCAAGCGAAGAGTAAAGATGTTATCAGCACGCTCTCAAAAACACGTGTTGTGTTCAGTTATTTCTATATCGACAGTGATGTGTTTGCTTTACAAGAATACTTGGGATGTTTTATTTCAACATGTCAAACAATATGAAGAATTTATATTGAAAAAACCCTCGTCATCTGCGTCCCTTGGCGACGAGCAGCGATAGCGACACACTTGTAGCGATGCTCTTGGAACCAGCTGGAACTAGTTTATTATTCACTACAGTGTGCAAGCAGTGATAGCCTAGTGGTGTGACCGTTGGACTATATAGGCCTCGAGTTCGAACCCAGGACACGCACCTCTGATTTTTCGGAATCATGTGCGTATTGAATAATTATCACTTGCTTCGGTGAAGGAAAACATCGTGAGGAAACCAGCATACCTGAGAGATATTTCTCGACGGTATGTAAAGCCAAGTCAGAGGCCCATGGGCGGCATAAAAACTCTGACACCAGGTTAGGCATTAAGCACACGATAAAGAAATAATTCACTACAGTGAATCACCATCACGTCGACTGGCTGCTGCGCTTCGTGCTACTGATCGATTGGCTGCAGCGCTGCGTGTCGAGGGTTCGATTCGCACGGAACAATTATTTGTATTACCTACACGTAGTTGTTCAGGGTCTGGCTGTTTGTGTATGTGAGTTTTAATGTTTTTAAACGCACCCAAGATACAGGATAAATTCCTACTTTGGGGCAATGTTTAAAAAAATACCTAAAGGTTTTTTTTGTTTTTATTTACTACGAATTAACTTGTAATAAAGAAAATGTCGATTTCCATTATTTTACAGGATTCTTTCGCCGTTTGCAAAGTAAAGCTTTTTTATTATTACAATCTTCTGATTAATGGTAAAATCTTTAGTTGACTGCATACGTACAGCACTTAACCTGCTTTTACGAGCGAAAAAGGATTACCATATTGACAGGCTTTTCCGCACCCTTCGAGCGACTGTATTTATCAACATGTTATTTTTGATACAGGTTTTTGCTCTACCCCAAATATTTTTCGTACAAAAGGTTAAAGACAAATGTGTTAAGGTAATCTGCTTTGCAAATATGTTTGCCGTTAAACAAAAAGCTAATACAAGAGAGGCTTATAGCAAACGCATCGACAAAAACACCCGTATCTATAAACAAGTCAAAGTGTTTAGTTGAGTGAATGTCAATTTTTAAGATACTATTTTTATTATGTAGTTTAGTAATTGCTTAAAGTTACAACTGTAAAAAGTCAAAAATCTTAGCTTTGCTTACTTTGACTGTTCTTACTTCGTTTAAATTGTTGTCTAATAAATAAAAAAATTGCAAGTAATTACTTACGCTCAAGTAATTACTTTAACGTGACTATAGATACGGATGTAAGAGTCGATACAAACAGAGGCCGACCGAGGACTTCGCGCCGACATTACATTTAATTAAAAGATTTTTTCCTACATTGCCTCAAAAGACATTGTACATTATACAGGGTGGCGCCGAAAATACGACAATAAATTGAACTACGTATACCTCATGACGTTCCCAGTCCGGATAAAAAAAATAGTCACAGGACATTCTTTTTAATTTTCAGCATTCTCTATATGATGTACATAGATTAAAATAGGCTAGCACCGACAAGTAAACAAACCCGGCATCGGTATAAACGCTAAACACAAATGTTGCCAACTCGCTATTTCATTTGAACCTTTGCCCAATTCGCTCCAATTTTTTTTATTTCCAGACGCGAATTAGTGCAAATTATACCTACGGTTAGTAAACCAACATTTATAAATGGTGTTTTATTTCGTTAACAGTTGCTTTTTAGTTTGCTTGGAAAAAAATATCGTAGCTAGGATTTATTTGATAGTTTAAAAATATTCCTACGAATCGCGCCATCTCTTTCCCACACTGGAATAATACTAAACATTCCTGCTTTAAGACGTTATGGTAGGCCACCTGGATTTATTTATTTTCGTTTGCTAAAACTTTTGTCCTTTTGCTCGGTAAGGGAAAGAAAATTAATGTTTTAATATCTGACGTATGTGGGCATTTGGAAGGTTGAGATTTAATTCGTAAGATTAGGACCCTTCTAACACAAACAGGATTGATACGTGGGCAATAATACATCTATGTGTTAGTACGTAATCAAAACTTTTCAAAAAAACCGAATGTTGTAAAAAACTGAAAAGCAAGTACAATTTAAATTGAATAAAAGTTGGAAGCCCGCGAGACCCATTTGAATATAAAATTATAAAAATGGGATGGGTCCCGCCTGCTTCTAACTTTAATTTTTATCCTTAGCTTATAAAAAAAGAATTTGAAAAGCGGTTACGTTCTAAGTGGTTTCTAAACTCATTTCATCAGCCTCTATAACACACAACAAACCGACAGACTGGCTCACAAAGTTAGTAACTTCCCTTACATTGTGTTGCTCTCATACTGACTCGTTTGTTACAAACAGAGCAACTTGCAGGTGAAGTTTACAATATAAGAGTTGTACGGAGGCAATTAGTCAAGCGGTTGGCGTTTAGATGTTAGGCACTTATCTATATGTGCCTACTGAACAAGTTGCTATTAAATGAAGCCCACATTGATCATATTCACAAACAAACGAGTAGATTATACTCAGTACCTGGAGGTTATACATATAAATATGTGTGGCTGTAGACAACAACCAACTTCTGTGCTAAGCGCCAACGTGCAGCATTTAACTTGAAAGAATTTTAAGGAAAAAATGATTGAATGCAAACCCTAACCAAAAATTTTTGTATGCATTATCTAAGCTAAGAAGGTAAGTGAGTATCAGTGTGTAGGAAATAATACCCACCAATGACAATCGCATTTGTTACGCACAAAGGATTTACTAAAGCGAAAGAAAATCCGACTCGAACAGACTTATAAATATGAAAACGATTCGTACATCACGTTGTTACAATAAATATTATCAAGGAACTTATATTTATTAGATAAACGTTTCGAAATAAAGTGTTCCTGCCAACTTACTTCTTTTTAAAGTACTAATACTCATGTATTACATGAACACGTTCAATCGTCGACATCATCTCTGTTCTCAGGACAACATTGAGGTCAAGAGTGGGCCCATTTAATATTAAAAAAAAAACACTTTTGTGTCGGATTTTGCAGGATAACAGGTATAGGTTATAAAGATATTTCAATGTCGGATGTCAACAAAATAATTGTGCTGTTAGCATTTCTCAGGAGCCCAAGTGAAACATCTTACGTTACAAAAGAAAGATACCATCAAAAGATATTAAGAGGCCAAGTGGGAGCAAATAAGCACAACACATAACATCACGTTGTTCGCATTAACGAATATAGGAGAGTCTGTGAGAGGTGATTACTATTCCCGTCACGTCTCTGGGACACGAAGCCCGTTATAGGTAAAAAATAACAAACCGACTATGCTAATGGAAAGCATTATACTTGAAAGGAAAATGTTCTAAAAACTACGATGCAACCCCGATTTTAGAAGGAAGATTATTTTCGTTTAGTCGATGAGAATAATGGTAAAATGTAGTTTAGTTTCGATTTATATTCTACTAGCATTTGCTCGCGGCTTCGCTCCCGTTACCGAAAATAACCCACGGGAACCCGAGGATAATGTAGCATCCTTTCCGTTATTGAAAGAATTTTCAGAATCGGATCAGAAGTTACGAATATTAACCCCTACATACAAACTTACAAACAAGTTGTACCTCCTTATAATATAAGTATACATAGATTGACGTCATCAATGGCAATCAATCTTCCAATGTCTTCACTTCACTATCAATTAACTAACTGAAAAAGACTACAAAATTGAACTTGATTTATTATAGTCACCACACTTACCGTCCAGCATGCATGCGACACAGCGGGACATTCCCACGGTCAATATTTGATTTGGCTTCAATCTAAGCCTGCCACGTTTCGATGTTTTTCAATAGCCTTACGTAATGGCTCGGTGAGCTCCCAGCCTATTTCAGCTACACTTAATACGGTGTGGATTTCGGGGCCATGTGTGAAAAACAGGGACCATATCGGTTACCCATTGAAAGGGTTTTCGTTAGGGTTTTTCGAAGCGGTTAGTCAAAAACCCATACGATATGGGTAACCCTTTTGAACGGCTTAATAGACCATTTTGGTTACCCATTGAAAGGGTTTTTGATAGGGTTTTTCTAACAGTCAATCAAAAACCCATACGATATGGGTACCCCTTTTGAACGGCTTAATAGAACATTTTGGTTACCCATTGAAAGGGTTTTTGATAGGGTTTTTCTAGCAGTCAATCAAAAACCCATACGATGTGGCTAACCCTTTTGAACGGCTTAATTGACCATTTTGGCTACCCATTGAAAGGGTTTTCGATAGGGTTTTTCTAGCAGTCAATCAAAAACCCTTACGATGTGGTGTGGGTCACCCTTTTGAACGGCTTAATTGATCGTTTTGGTTACCAGCTTAATTGACCGTTTTGGTATGGGTTTTTGATAGGGTTTTCTAAACAGTCACAAACCCATAATATTTGGATAACTCTTTTGAACGGCCTAAGCTAAGGGACCATTTTGGTTAACCAAATCGAATATGAATGACATCGCACCGTGCGTTCAAGGACAAGTATACAAAACAACAACAAAAAAATTCTCGAGTTGGCGGAACAGTTTCATTTGTGTGAGTGAGCTTTCACGCTGCAGTTTATGTGACATATAAAATATTCAGTAAAACACCATCTTTTGCAAAGAGCTCTAAAGAAAATGATTAACAGATGGCTACTTCTATGGGATCGAATTGATCTAGAGCTTCATTTATCTTTTTTTGTAGAAATTACGTGATTTATGAGTAGACAAGGAAGTTTAGATTTTTACTAATCTCTTACTTCAATCAAAATCTGCCATTTAACGTATTTTAGTGATTGTTCGTTTCATCATCGTTACCTATGCTGCAATCTATGATTTTCTTTACATGACTAATTATAATTTGTTCGAGTTTAGACCCCATGGTAATATGATCTCTCGCTGAAGGGCATAGGTTTCAAAACGGAATAGCATGAGTTGACCGGCCGTGCGGCAGCGGCGCCTTTGTGGCTACTTACCTAGCTGGTTGTAAACAGGGATCTATGAGCTTTATTGAATGTGAAATAGAGTTCATTTTAGCTTTGCTGGCCGGATACCGAAATTACTTAATATTATTATGTTTTTTTCATTTCTGTTCTTGTTTATTACTTTATTGCAAGTACCAAACAAATGCTGTCATTTTTGCTGTTTGATTTTTGAACCTGGACGTCTTTTGCGGAGTTTTACTATATTATTATTTAGTCGGTGTGAAAACTTAGGGGTCTGCGAAATGATCAATCGTGATTGTAAATTATTACGTGTTTGTTGCACATAGCTCGTTTACGTACCAAGCGATTGATAATATTACTATACTACAATATAAATTGATGGCGATTGAACATTTCGGGGTCGCATTACAATAGGTAGGTATGTAGATATAAAGTTACGTAATTTATCAATCTAAATTTTCAAAATAGCAATTGTATAGTTTATTGCAATGGGCAAGTAGGTAAATATGTAGGATTGTCCTACATACTTACCTACTTGCCAATTCACGCAACAATTTGCGCAACGATGTTATGTCCTAAAGGTCCTACGTACCACTTCATTGTTGATTGATTTGTGTCATGGATTGGTCACTAAATGTACAAAATGGAGTACCTAGTAGACTGCCCTGTTAGGCCGAAAAGCGCTAGGTAGGTATCTCAAAGTTTTGAAGAAAATCGCCGAAATCTCTTAGCAATTTCAAAGAGAGATGTTTGACAAGAACCAAACTTATTAGTTGTTTTATTTTTGTTTAAGTTAGATATCGCTATTTGGCTTATATCATTACATGCGAAATTGTAAAAGCTATTAAATGTTATTAAAAAACAAAAGCAGGCCTCCTTCACTCGTTCAAAGTCATGCACTAACGTACATACCTACGGGGCTACGGCTCGCGTTCACCCAAACGAATTACATTTAACCTTATTTGTGTCATAGTCCTATACTTACAGTCGTCCAACGCAGACGTCTTTTAAAGGCGTCCTTATGCCTACGGAATAGAAGTCAAAATCGGTTGAACGGACTGTAAAAAGTTTTTATTAAATGTCTTATCTTATTTCAAACGACATTTATAATAAAATAAAGACAAAATTCCTACTTGCTCATTGCTCATTCAGTTGATTACGATAACACGGGTATGTATTAGCGAGCGAGAAATTTTTTGCATTCCGCCTCGGATCGGTTGATTTCTTTATAGTTGTCCGAGATTTAGGGGTCGATTTAGATGTCAAAACCCCTCCCGGGTTTGAACTTCAAAACCAGACCTACGACCCGGCTCCTGAGATGAGTAAGAGTTTCAAGATGAAGAGAACGCAAGAGCGACCGAAGCGAGCCGGACCTAAAGAGCCTAAGGGAGCTTTAAAATTCAAGCTATTGCATAAGCTATAACAGAAATAAATCAGGCGTAGAAACATCTGGATCGAATGTAGGTGACAAAGACATTCCTGCTGATGTTTTTGACAATTGACGATTGACGACCCGAATGGCGCAGCGGTAGTGAGGCTGCCTTACGTTCATAGGGTTCCGGGTTCGAATCCCGGTAGGAGCAAGTGTTTGTGTGATAAGCATGGACATTTGTTACCGAGTCATGGATGTTTATATGTATAATAAGTATGTATTTACAAACAAAAAGTATCTATGTAGTATATCAACTATCTAGTGTCCACGACACAAGCCTCGTTGCTTAGTGTGGCACTAGATGGCGCTGTGTGTAATGTCCAGCGATATTTATTTATTATTTATTAATTCGTCATGGATCTGATTGACATGTTGAGATTCGTCATCAGAACTTTCTTCACTCTCTGATATACTTAGTAATATTTTCTTCTACCAAATATAAAATGATAAGCATAATAAAATGATACAAGGCATCCGGCCCCAACATTCGTTTTTATAATTTTGAAACCTAATACCTAAATAACAAACGACCAACAGAGAGTCTCTATGAAGTACTTACCTACCATCTTCTGCGCAACTTCGTGCGAGTTAGCAAAGAAATCTTAGCACTTGGATGGATTTTGAGCATAAACTACATATTTGCAAACATCACAATAAACGTCACGCCTGTATTCCCCAAAGAGGTGTACCTAATAGACTAATAGTACAGCCACATTCGTCAGTTATGTTTTTAAATCTCATGTAATTGGGGGCGAGTGAGCCTATTTGTAGGCAATACTATTGCCTACAAACTATCTAAAAAGAAAAACTCATACTATCTACAAAGTACTTTAATATTCAAGAAAAAACTAACCTTATAAATGAATTAGCTTGAAACACGCAAACGCATCCCAATTGATAAAAAAATTCTACACGCTACTTTCGGCGCGGATAGATCAAAAGAATAATATAATATAAACACAAAAACTCAAAATACGCAACTATAGTTATTGGAGCTCTCGCTCGTACCTACTCTCGCTATTTGTATAATACCGTCTAGTGAATTATAGGCAATGAGCGCCCGGCCGCCATTCCCGTACCACCGACCTAGCACAAGTTTATTGAATAACCCGAACAAAACCCTTATAATATATGGGTTTTTATAATGCCGTTCATTATAATAACTCATATATCATAAGGGTTTTGACCCTTTCACTGGGTTTCTAGTATAGAACCCATTCAATGGGTTATAAGGAACCCTTTCACTGGGTTTCTAGTATAAAACCCATTCAATGGGTTATCATGCAACCCTTTCAAAGGGTTTCTGGTATAAAACCCATTCAATGGGTTATCATGTAACCCTTTCAAAGGGTTTCTAGTATAAAACCCATTCAAGGGGTTGCATAATGATAAGGGTAACCTCATAAACGGCTTACCCGTTCGAAAGGCTTAACTCTTAACCGGGGTTGTACGGTCCCTGGTGAAAAAGCCCAACGGCTGTGGAAATAAATGAATATTTTGTTGTATGAAAGCCGTTAGTAGTTGCGTTGTTGAGCTGGTAATTAATGGAAGAGTTTCGCGTGTACATTTTAATTTTAGTGCAGTGTGAAATTTTAGAGCTCATTAAATTAAATGTTTTTTATTTGTAAGCTTTTGGTATCAAAATATTTAAAAGATAAAATATTAATTAAACGTTCTTAATTAATTGAGTTTCTTAAGTACAAACACCAATCAAAGTAACTTGAGCAAAAACAAATAAATTTCTAACAGAAATTCAGTATTTGTAATAAAGTTTGAAGTTTCGAAACGACTGGCTTTGCTGTTGAATATTCATTTTCTTCTTTTTTATCTCTTTATCTTTAGTTTTTAGTTTAAGTTCTTAGCTGTCGCATTAGGGTAAACCCTGTAATGATAGTTTAAGGTGTTAAAAATAAATAAATAAATTTTATAAAAATAGGTTAGTTTAGTTGTTTCCTTTGTATTATAATACATTAATAACGGAAAAGTTTCATCCCTGTCCAACGAAAGCAAACATCGTATGGAAGATCGAATTAGAATCTTCCTCCGTGGCCGCGGGCTCATATCCGACATACCATCCTTTGCCCTTAGCTCCCCCAGGAAATTACGATTATTCTGTGCTCTAGTAATGGTTTTTTTTAACCTTGAAAGGAACCTCTATTAATAATATATTTATTGATTATGAAAAATTAACTTATCAGATTCAATGCTAACAGTAACAGATAATAATTAAAACAATACCGCAATAGTACAATCACGCTAACACGAAATAATGTTAACAAAATAATCATTAATCTGCTTCACGCCCAAAGTCATAGGTACTACAAATAGTAAACGTCACTTTAGTAGCAATTACAACTATTTCTTACACCACAAAGTCCAATTACACACTCATGTACAGAATTGTTAATACATCGCAATTATTAGCGGGCTTGAATTCAGTTTGTGATTTTAAGAATATGTTTGTAGAGCAGAGTGATTGGCCAAACATCGAACAGTCATAACACGTACTTGAATTTAAATCAGATCCACACAACATGCTCCTATAATGAAATTTATTAAAAGTAAAAAAAAAAATCGCACGCAATTATCTTGCTTGGGAAATAAATTAGTGTATTTCTCTACAAATAAGTCTTCTCGTTACGCAAGCAAAGCCAGATAATATGTTCCAATTTAACGAGTCTAGAAAACTGAGACGGTATGAGAAGATACCAAGAATGTGTTTGTTAGTTAGAATTGGAAGACAAAAGACAAACAATATTTTCCGGTTTTGTGGAAGCGAGTCACCTCGGTTCTTTGATGTCGGCAAGCTCGAGACATCATTCAGTGCATAAGAAACTGTCTAACAATAAATATTGCTTATAAAACGTTTTAAAGAGCCTACGTTTTATATTACGAATAAAATCATATTTAGATCAGTTTTTAAGTTGTCTGTATGTTTGTTTGAATGATTGTTGTACGTAAAAAAAAATTGGCCCTAAATAAAATAAAAAAACGACAAGCTTGGACCAAAAGGAAAAAAAAAAACTTAACTTCGAGCATCATGTCCGCCGCAAGCATATAAAAGTCAACAGCATTATCTTCTCATTCCGCGGTACAGTCGCCGACAACTGCGATACGTTGAATAATTACAGTAATGTGGCACATTAACCTCCTCAAACAGTGGCCGCTCAAAGCGGGAACAAGCACAATATTTGCCGCCGTAATAAAAATCTGCGGTTATTTGTCTCACCTGTACTTCCTCTTCACATGAAATTTTTAAGAATTTAAATGTGCAGGTCAATTCAATTACATTAAATTAAATCCATTTATTTCAGATTCTTCCATATTACAATTACAAGTCACGCAACACGAAATAAATACAAATCACAATATAAAAATAAATACAATGTCATCAAATCAGAAATACAACGTCAAAAAATCCAATCAATGTCAAATAAAAATAATTGGAAATTAATATTTTTAAATACTAATAAAAATAAAAGTTAATTAGAGTTGAAAGTTAAAAGCAAATTTTGGATACAAATGGTCAGCAGAATTTTAGATTGCTTTTAGTCGCCAAGAAAAATGTTAAATGTTAAGTTTGAGAATTATGACCGCTATAAAAGTTACAGTTCCTACCTAAATTAATTGACTGAGGTGACTTCGTGCCTTGACAATTAATTGTTTTACATAAAGAACAACTTTATGCAAGAGAAGCCACTTGACCCTGGTGATGTTCTCTTCGGTGACTGTGAGCGCTCTCCTCTCGCCCAACTTGTAAGTCTCGTCATAATACATGTACTCAGTGAACGTCAACCCACTGGTAGTGTACTGCTGAGTAAAGTACATATATCGATATAGTCCCATTCACTATATCGTGTTCTATTATCCATTTACACTTTATCGGGACGGGGAAAGGGTTGGGGAAGTTTGTTGTCGTTATCGTGCCCACGGGGGCCTTCAAGTGTCCGCCGCATCACAAGCCTGGAACAACACAAAGAATACACAATATCATTTCTTTTCGGACAGCACACTTACAATATCAGGCTAAGGCAATCAATAGACAATGAGAACCGTCCTCTTAATGTATTTGGAGTTGAAAGCTACTGAACGTTTCTTATGAAAATCAATAATTAATTTTGTAAAAAA
Source organism: Standfussiana lucernea (assembly GCA_964057025.1). Lineage (NCBI taxonomy): Eukaryota > Metazoa > Arthropoda > Insecta > Lepidoptera > Noctuidae > Standfussiana > Standfussiana lucernea. The sequence continues at coordinate 4,562,762 of OZ059806.1, forward strand.
AGTAATGGGAAAAGTACAGAGACGAAAATGAAGTAATTTATTAGATGTCCCTTGCGTTACTTTAACTGTCTATTTTCGTGATAAAGGTCTGCCTCATTTGTTTTTTTAATGCTAATCATTGAATCTCGTCATTGCTCTTTGGTGTTAAGTTTGATAGGTTCCTTTTGGTTTGTCTTTTTAAGATACTTATTAACTTTGTCTGCTCCAACAAAGATTTTTCATATAAAATTAATTCGGCAACGTGACGAAGTTCAGAGGTCCACGGAACGATATTAGATTGGCTGAAAACGTTACAGCAAAAGTTTTGTGAGAGTTTTTCTTTACCTTAATAACCTTATTATTCCTTGGACAATATTGTGTTAGAGATTCGCGCTAAAAGCGGCCCTTTTGAGAGATCACGTCTTATGATGTTTTATACCTAAAGTGTTCTTAAGGGTTCCAGAAGTTACCAAATTGTATTAAAAATTCTAATAGTATTGATGACGTTTTTTTTTTTTAAATCCTGCTTGTGCTTCGACCTATAAACAATATGTTCCTATGAACAACAGGTAGACAAACAAATTTCAGTATTATTTTACCAAATCACAAACAATATTTTACAAAAATCTTACAGCATTTTTCCATTACCGTATTTCTGTATAGTACACTTATTTTGAACAGAATATGAATGTGCAAAAGAGGTATAAAAATGCAGTCTTATAAAAACGTTCGTTATACATATATGCAACATTGCGTCGAGTCCGGCGATGGATGTGCTGAACGAGAAATACCATTCAACTAGTATGACGGCTTGAGAATTCGATTTCAATTCCAGGAATCTACAAAGCCGTGTTTCGATGTTATCTATGTTACAAGAATTTTGATCGTACTTACCTATCCGTCGCATGACGAAGATATTCAGTATGGTATGTGTTGCTCTTGCCTTCATAGTGCACGGCTGATAGTTTCGTTTTTTTTTGGTATCTAGATCATCATCTTCATAAGCAAAACAATACTTTTTTTCCCTTGTATTTTTGTTTATTTTACGGTTTTTTATCTATTAACACGAATAGATAAACCGTACCCTATAAAAAATAATAAAAATATAATTATACAAACAAAATAAACAGGAACTTACCAATGCTTTTTGTAAAATACCATAAAGCAACACAAATGTACACTTCGAATTGTCAATGACAGGCCTATGAGGCAGAGCCTTTCGTCATTAGATATTATGCATTATATCGAAATTCTGAAACAGTCTGCGAGTTGACTATAGATGCATTCAGTGACAGTTTGATGCTGAAGCTTGTGCACATTCGTCTCCGCGACGTTACCCGAATAAACTCGGACTGTTCAAGTAAATGGAACAGAAAATCTGTTTAGAGTATAGAATTTATTTTTAACCAACTTCAAAAAAAGGAGGAGGTTCTCAATTCGGTTGTATGTTTTTTTTTTTTGTGTTTGTTACCTCATATCTCCGTCATTTTTGAACCGATTTGAAAAATTCTTCTTTTATCTGAATGGATCTACTTCCCGATTGGTCCCATAGAAATTTCATCAAAATCGGTTCAGCAGTTTGGTTTTGAAATCAAAATAGCTGAAAAAAATGTCATCCAAGTAAAAGAAATTGCGAAATTGATACTTGACAAGGATTTGTGTGTGATACGATAACTAAAAAGGGTAAAATAAAAAAATTTTTGCAAAAAAAACGACTTCCAAAAAAAACACTAAAAACGTGAAAATAACTTTACTGTCAGAAGTCGGTGGCAAAAAAGTCAATGAAACAAATAATAGTCACCGACTTCCGAAAGTAAAGTTATTTTCCACTTTTTTTTTTGTTTTTTTTGGAAGTCGGTTTTTTTATTGCAAAAAAGTTTTTAGTAGCACCATCCGCAATTTAAAAAGTTTTCTTCATATTGCTGGTTTGTTCAGGAAATACTTATAAAAAACTTTACAGTTTGTTAATTCTACGCGACTGCCACGCTAGTCTAGTGGTCGTAAGCCCGACTGCTGAGCACGAGGTTCTGGGTTCGATTGCCGGGTCAGGCAAAGTGTTATTGAGTTTTTCGATCAGGAATTTCTCAGTAGCAGCCACGGAGTCTGGATTTGCGCCCGGTTGATGGCAATAGGCTCGCCCGATAATAGATAACTTCCGAAATGTGGCTGTAAACACCTCTGCTTAACCCTTCGGGGATTACACGCGTGATGTTATGTTATGCTGTGTAATTCAACGGCGGGTTTAAGCACGTTGTTACTTGATTACTCCGATGCTTGTACTTCTTAATAGTTTCACTCCTCTACTTAATTGATAATTAAGTACTAACTGTTATTAACCTTTGTCCCGAAGGTATTGATATTTATATTAAGATCTTAGGGAAATAAAACTTGCCCGCAAGGGCCGATGCCTGCCGGGTGCTGCGGGTTGTTCGAAAGAGATACCGCGGCCCCGGAACACAAAGGGCGATGAAGGAACATGGATGGGTTTTAGTCAGTAAAAGTCTGACACACCCTCCCGCTCAGCCCAGGGCGGGAGAAGTCATTTGATGATTTCCCATCCGAAAAAAAAAGGGAAATAAAATTTCTCAGAGAAACAGTGTTCTCACTCAGACTTATATAGGTACAAATCGTACCCGAGAATTGGAAGATAAAGGTTTACCACGGAAAGTCGTGGCGGGTCGCAATAAATAAGGTGTCTTCATAAAAGTTGCACGCAAGGTTTGTGAAAAAGCTGTAAAGAATGTGATAAAAAAGAAGTGGAGCATGAATACAGAAAAAGAACATTATTGTGGTCGTTGTGCTTAATCTTTTGAACACAAAAATACACATATATCTCAATGTTCAGGTAGGTTTTTAGTTTGTAACCTTTTATGTTAACAGCACCCTCATAAGTGACATTATAATGCATCAGTTTAGCATTTTATAAGCTAAACTAGTTCGCACTACATGCAAGCACCTCCTTACTTTTGGAGATTCATGTCACGCTCGTCATGACACCCGTATCTATAAACAAGTCAAAGTGTTTACTTGAGTAAATGTCATTATTTAAGATACGATTTTTATCATGTAGTATTTGCTTGAAGTGAGAACTGTAAAAGTTATAATTCTTAGCTTTGCTTTGTTTGACGGTTCTTACTTTGTTTAAATTCTTGTCTATTGCATAAAAAAATTGCAAGTAATTAGTTAAGCTCAAGTAATTAATTTAACTTGACTATAGATACGGGTATATATGTATGTTTGATATAAGAATATGAGAAAAGACAAGTTGATAAGGTTAGATAACACTGTCTTAACTTTCGCATTTTGTTTGAGATTTTGCTGTACAACCTCGAAATGATCTGAATTTACACAACCTATTTTATATTAAAGAATTCCATTTATATTGGATAGGTTCAGTTTCTGTCGAAATTTCATAATTCACAATGCTTTCCCATCAATGGTACAGTTATAATAATTATATCGATTGATTATTATGTCCAAACGGGAGAGTATCGTTATTTTAATGAAGTAGGTACCTGACTCAGTGAAGTTGGATGATGCGACATGAATATACTCACTCGTAACATCGGATATAATATTTTTGCTATTTGGCGAAGTAATAGATCGACCCACAACAAGAAAATTATTCCAAACAGTAGATATTTGATTGCCAAGCGTTCGTGTCCACAGTCAAGTTTTTCAAGTTGACCTAAGGAAATAAGTCTTGTACGTGTGCTTAAAATATTTTCTCCCTCTTTTTGGTTTTTCGGCACGAGGCAAATTATTCAGTAATGTTCAATAGGCGCTACGCTGCCTGCTTCTTTGTAAACCTGATAATATTAACGAAGTCAGAGTTAATATTATGTGAAGAAGCTTTCAATCGTAACCTTCCTTAAATTTTCAAAAAGATTTTTTTACTAGGTGCCTCCCAACTTTTATTTAAAGATCTTTGAAGTCATAGGTTAGCGCTTCGGTTTCTTGTTGTTATATTCCAAGGATATCAAAGTAATATATTTTATCATGAGCGCATTATCATTCAGTCTTTTGTCAAATTAGCGTTTACATTTGAAAGGTGTAGGTAGGTAGTTTTACAATAAGACCTGGTTATCTAATTCAAGTAAATTAAAACGAAAGCCTCTCTATATGTGATAGATGAAGATATGAAGATAGATGCATGAGAATATTATTCGTACAAAGGGCAAACACCACGGGGTAAACATGCAGGTAAACACCACGAAAGTGAAAAGTGATTCGTTCAGCGTGTACCGTTACACAGCGGTATTTACTCGTTACCGACGCAACGCGTCACGTAACTTTTAAATATGAGGTGAACGGAGGATGGATGGAAGTAGAAATATAATAAACGGAAACCATTTGTCATGTAGAATGCGACAAGGCCAGATAATGATGAAGATGAGATGAAGATTTCATTCAGCTGCATCCGATAAGACTGGAAGCCGACCCCAACATAGTTTGGAAAAGGCTAGGCAGTTGATGATGATGAATTTGATTTTAAGACAAATTTTGTTTTAATGGAAAACATGAGTCTTTTTTGTGGTATTTTAAATACTAAGCATTCGAGAATATTATCGACATTCCGATTTAATATTTTTGTAAGAAACTGCGGAACTCTTTAACTGGACCAGTTGCCTTTGCATCTGTATGCAGAGACAACTAGTCCATTTAAAGAGTTGCCGTAAAAGTACGAACCATTGAACGAGAATGCTACAAGACTTCAATATGTCAAAAGATACACTTTTATCGTTATTTTCTTTGTGGGAGGAAATATTAAATCACCCTTAGTTTATTGCTCTCACATGAATAATATCTCGCCATATCTAACATTTTCACGCGTTTTTGTTGATATCATTTGCAGTAAGAATGTGAGTGAATATGATAAAGATAAAGATAAAGATTCATTTATTTGTATAAACATGTGTATACATGGATGGAAATGAGTTTCATAATGGTGTTTCAACATGTTTTGCCACATTCAGCGTACAAAATAGTATATAATAATTAATTTGAAATTATAAATCAGGAAATAGTTAAATTATAGTCAAACTTCAAACAATTCAAATACATAATTACAGTCCACACAAAAATATTTAAAAAATAATAATTAAAACAATAAAACTAAAATACATTATTAAATTATCTAGATTCAAAATTCGTCATTCAAAAACTCCGTAACATTATAATATCCCTTAATAATTAACAAATTTTTTAGTTCACTCTTGAATGAATTAATATTCATTATCTTAATGGAATTCGGAATTTTATTGTATATTAATGGAGCCATGCATATTACACTTTTTCTTAGAAATGCTGTTTTGGCGGAGAGTGATTGCACCCAAAGTCTGTACTTCTCGCGTCTATTTCTACTTGTATTATTAGTCCGTAGGGGAAACAAATGAGGATTGGTTTTTACAAATACTGATATTTCTAATATGTAAAGTGACGGAAGTGTTAGAATTCTGTGCTGCATAAACATTGGTTTGCAACTGTCAGTAGTTTGCAATCCAAACATAGCCCGTATACAACGCTTTTGTGCTTTGAACGCAGTGTCCTTCTGAGTTGAATTGCCCCAGAAAATGATTCCAAATCTTAACACTGATTCAGCAAGTAGTCATTATGTAAATGTGGAGGCGACGTGTGCGGTGTGCTCCACTTAACTGTGACGTCATCCCGCGGTTTATGTTACCTCCTATTTGTATGTGACAGGATCATTTGGTTCGTTGTGTGGCGAATTGAATTTATAATTTAGGCTGTTCATTACTATTATATACCAATCAGGCACTGGCACCATTAGAAGAAGCGCATACAGAAGTTCAGAAACTTAGCTTAGATACAAAAAAAAAACAGTAAAAAAAAGTACTTATCTCTCTGTAAATAACAACACACTTGCACCAACCCATCTTCCTAGCACGGTGGGCTGCGCTGTGGCGGCTGCCGCAGGGGCTGAAAACCTCAAACGCCGCAAATATTACAATAATTTTATTGGTAATTATGTGTTTGAGCCGTTTGGGGTTGAAACGCTAGGGCCATGGGGTCCGAGTGCCCACCTATTATTTCGGGATATCGCCAAGTGGTTGGTCCACTCTTCACGTGACCAGAGGGCTGGCATTTTTTTGGCCAAAGAATTTGCATTGCCATCCAACGTGGCAATGCTGCCAGTGCAGCCTTCTGGGCACTTCTCCTGCTGACAGCGATGTGGATTTTTTGTCGCTCCGTAATTGTACATATTTTTATTCTTATTTTAGATTTTATATTAGTTTGTAAATAATGTACATATTTTGATGATTTAATTATTTCGAAAAATAACAAAAACAAGAATAATATTACCAGTAACAAATAATTAATTGTATAATTATCACTTGCTTCGGTGAAGGAAAACATCGTGAGGAAACCAGCATGCCTGAGAGATATTACTCGACGGCATGTAAAAGCCAAGTCAGAGGCCCATGGGCGGCAGAAAAACTCTGACACCAGGTTAGGCACTAACCACACGATAAAGAAGAAGTAACAAATAAAGAACTCGTTTATTTCAAAGTTGTTGTTTGTCATCAATATCATAATAATATAGTTACACCGACAATGATAATTAAGCTTTGGTAACTTCGCTCATAGGTGATATTATGAGCAGCAATCAAACAATTTTATACGAGTATAACGCCTTTCACTTGCAAAATCACGGAGTAAATACAAAGAGGAGATGGCCTAAGCAACTGTGCACTGTGATTCTCAACTAGGTCCTGACGTTATCATGTGGGCGTGGCCTTAGTCAGTGTATTGTTGGCGTTCGTCCTGTGCACAACTTTGTGAACGTTCCCATTTTACAGCATTGTTCGCGCTAGACGAAAAAAAGAATGAAGTGTTGTGTTTTGTCTTGTAGAAATTACTCGGATAGACGTTCTGATGCTATGGATGGCATCACATTTCATTTGGAAGTAATTTTATGCGTAATTTATTAAAATAGTTCTAGAAAAATCTCCTAGCGTCGGCGTTTCCAAACATAATTCTACCCGACACTAGATGGCGACACTTAGTGTCATGGAAACTAAAAATATTTAGATATGTAGAGCTCAGAACTAACATATTTTAATAACATTAATGCTGAATTTTTTTCAAAATTCATTCCTAAAGACCCTTTAATGGCCAAAATGTTATTTTTGTAGTTTTCATATCATTTTGTAAACAGGCCGCCATCTATCGTCAACTATGAACAACAAACATCAACAACAAAAAGACAGGGCCGTAATTAGAAATCAATTATTTTACTGAATGTCCCGCGGCTGCGGCTGTCTCATAAATGGAAAGTACTTAAAACATTAAATACGCTGGACATAAAAATACAATCTCCTATAAATTAAATATTCTATCTACAATAATATACAAAATGATGTGTACAATGACCCCTTTTCGGGTTTAGTGTAGACAAAAAATAATGTTGTATAACAGAAAATCTAATAATCTTCATTCGTCATTCACCAGAAACCTTTTTTTTTCATTATAAAATCACAATTTATGTAAATTAAAAAAATACGCATCAAGATGGTTCGCAAAATTAATTTAAAATAAAACAGAACTCCCCGGTACGAAAATTCTGAGTACGACCCTGTTGCATCCTGCACTTAGTGACATCTAGTGTGAGATAGTTACGTAACTACAAAACAAAATCGACAGAACGAGCGAATAGTTTTGCTATTGACCGGTAGATGGAAAATAGAGAAGTGGGCGGGATCTAGCACCCCCTCACCCCGCAAAGTGTCACGCGTTGTTTCTTAAGGAAATCGAATTAGAACATCTCCTCTTTGTATTTACTCCGTGCTGAGGAGTTAGTTTTTTGCTTTAATATGTTAAAAGCTTCATCTGTAAATCTAGCTTCACCATTGACACTTTAATACCATTTAGAAATAGTTCTCGGATGCGGTAAGCAAGTGTCGAAAGTTTATTTTTATTTTTTGCCAGCTGACGCCCAACCAAGTCTTTCAACTTAACATTTATTGATGTTAAAATTTCTGATTCCAACAGAAGATTTTTGCTTTCCAATTCTTTAATTAAGGCACTTAAATTTTGAACCTGAAACAAAATATGAGAAAGTATTTTATTTAGGAAAATATCATCTTAAGGCACTGCGTGAAGTGAAAATAGCGCCACTAGACAAGTACCTTCTTCTTCAAACGCTTAACTTTCATATGAAGTCTTCTGATCTTTAATCTATCTGCCCTTGCTTTCCATCGAAGTTGTGCTATTTCATGCTTTAACTTCTTCTTTCTTGGCGTATCATGCAGTATCAGAAATTCATTTAAATCACTTGTAGGTGTGGTAGGCTTAGGTGATGATATTGTTGGGTCTGTAAATTTTCTTTTAAGCTGTAACATAAAGGATAAATCAATAAATACGAAGTTTACAAATTTTCCCAAATGAATTGAAACTGGTAAAAACTAACTGCATTGAAACGAACCGATATATCCAGTTTTAAACAAGGTAAAGTTCCCTTCTTTATTTTTCTAAGGCCTTTTTTTGTCACTATAAAGTCTTCATCATTAAAATGGCAAGAACAAATTTTCGTATATTTAGTCGGAGACCACTCTTGTCTATTAATTTTTGTAATCCATTGCTGTCTTAGATTATCTCCGGATGGAAATCTAAAATATACATCATTTAAAATTTAACTACTACTTACTGTACTTACTACTTACTTGTACTTTAAATAAATAAAATAATTGTAGTTAGAATATTTAATTTATAGGAGATTGTATTTTTATGTCCAGCGTATTTAATGTTTTAAGTACTTTCCATTTATGAGACAGCCGCAGCCGCGGGACGTTCAGTAAAATAATTGATTTCTAATTACGGCCCTGTCTTTTTGTTGTTTGTTGTTCATAGTTGACGATAGATGGCGGCCTGTTTACAAAATGATATGAAAACTACAAAAATAACGTTTTGGCCATTAAAGGGTCTTTAGGAATGAATGTTGAACAAATTTCAGCATTAATGTTATTAAAATAGGTTAGTTCTGAGCTCTACATACCTAAATATTTTTATTTTCCATGACACCAAGTGTCGCCATCTAGTGTCGGGTAGAATTATGTTTGGAAACGCCGACGCTAGGAGATTTTTGTAGAACTATTTTAATAAATTACGCATAAAATTACTTACAAATGAAATGTGATGCCATCCATAGCATCAGAACGTCTATCCGAGTAATTTTTACAAGACAAAATACAACACTTCATTCTTCTTTTCGTCTAGCGCGAACAATGCTGTAAAATGGGAACGTTCACAAAATTGTGCACAGGACGAACGCCAACAATACACTGACTAAAGCCACGCCCACATGATGACGTTAAGGCCTAGTTGAGAATCACAGTGCACAGTTGCTTAGGCCATCTCCTCTTTGTATTTACTCCGTGCTCCTCAGGCAAACGTGCTTTGTGCAGTCTTATGATGGATGAGATGGCAATTAGGAAGCACGTTGAATGGGATGGAACAAAATATCACGGCTATGTTGATCTCGGCCTTAATGACGTACAAAACGATAATTCGGATCAAGCTTCTCAGGCTTTAGTCCTGTTGCTTGTATGTCAAACTGAACGCTGGAAATTACCTGTGGGTTTCTTTCTTATTCGTTCTATAACCGGGGAACAACGCGCTTCAATAGTTCAACAATGCCTCTACAAATGCCAAGAAAATGGTGTAGACGTTGTTTCGCTTACGATGGATGGCTGCGCTGCAAACATTGCTATGCTTAAAAAGTTAGGATGTTCGTTAGAATCTCAGAATATGAAAACTACTTTCAAATACCCTAGTACAGACTACGAAGTAGCAGTATTCCTTGACGCATGTCATATGCTAAAACTTGTGCGCAACGCATTTGAAAATAAAAAGAAGTTTCTTGATTATCAGGGTAATCTTATTGAATGGTCTTATCTCGTCAAGCTCAATAACTTACAAAAGTCAGAAGGGCTCCACCTTGGGAACAAGTTAAAAGAGAAACACATAAATTTTCAGCGACAAAAAATGAAAGTAAAATTAGCCAGTCAACTTTTCAGTAATAGCGTAGCAGATGCACTCCAAGTTTGTGAAAAATATAATGTTAAATTCAAAAATGTGGCGGCTACAATTACTTTTATCCGTTTAATAAACAACATCTTTGACATTCTCAACTCACGAAACATGCGTCAGTTTGAGTACAAAAAACCCTTATTTGAAAATAATATTTTGAAAACAAGGGAGTATTCAGAATATGCTAAACATTACATAATGTTTATAGTAGCTCCTGATGAAGAGAAGCTTGTTATCACCACGAATCGTAAAACTGGTTTTATGGGCCTTTCAACATGCATTAATAGTACACTTTTCTTGTATAACCGCCTAGTTGAAAAAGAAAAGGTCCTTAAATATTTAACTATGTACAAATTTTCGCTACTAACTATTTTTTGGGGTATTAAGAGCTCATGGAAGGGCCAATAATAATCCAACATCACGTCAGTTTAAATCAGCTTACAAAAAAACCCTGATAAAAACAGAACTGAAAGAGGGTTTCAGAGGAAATTGTATTCCTTTAGAGGATATTTCCATTTTAAAAGAATCCTCTGTAAACAAAATAAATATTACTACAGAACGTTATCGAATTTTGCAAAATGACTTGATCGAGGTATCATTGGATGACGAACCCATGCCTGATGATTTGTTGTTAGAATTTGATGATCAGTTAAATACAACGATAGGTGATTATTTGCGTCGTCAAATAGTTGCATATATTTCTGGGTTTGTTGTCAATTATTTACATTCCAAAATCAAATGTGAGAGCTGCCTTCATGGATTATATGCTGATAATTACGATGATGATGACCTTTATTTGATAAAAACTAAAAATAAAGGTGGTCTTACTTTCCCGTCTAAAGATGTCATAAATATATGTATACGAACCGAATGCAGCATCCGTTGTGTTAAATCGCAATCTTTGAATTCTCCTAATTTCCGTAAACATAAAATTATAACGAATACACTAAAATCCCTTATTGGACAAAATTATTTCGAAAAATCGGTGAATCATATGTTCGATCAATCACCGACTGATAATCATATTATTCTTCTGACTAAAGCTATAGCTGAAAAATATATAGATATTCGTTTTAAGTATTTTGCAACCGTAGAAAACGATAGAGCAACGAATCGACAACAACTAACCAAAGCAGTTATTTTTGCAGGAAATTGAATTTTGCAAATACATTTTTTTCGTTATAATTTTTGTGTATTATTTATTCTGCCGCTGAAATTTGTTTTACCTACTTGACCATATCAATAAACGGGAGGTGTTTTTTTTTTCAAATATACTGGCTTTGTAAACCATCTTGATAAGTCTTTTTAACAAAATAATTCATTTAAATATACAACATTATTCTTGATTTACACTAAACCTGAAAAGGGGTCATTGTACTCATCTTTTTCTCGAAAAAAAAATCAGCTGTTCCCTACATTTACTCGTATGTTCGCATAACTCGTCAAAATGTAGGGAACAGCTGATTTTTTTTTCGGGATATCAAGGTTGGTCCCATAGAAAAAGTTGTTGAAAATGATAAGTACAATGACCCCTTTTCGGGTTTAGTGTAAACAAAAAATAATGTTGTATAAGAGAAAATCTAATAATCTTCATTCGTCATTCATCAGAAACCTTTTTTTTTCATAATAAAATCACAATTTAAATAAAAAAAATACGCATCACGATGGTTCGCAAAATTAATTTAAAATAAAACTACTCCCCGGTACGAAAATTCTGAGTACGACCCTGTTGCATCCTGCACTTAGTGACATCTAGTGTGAGATAGTTACGTAACTACAAAACAAAAACGAGCGAATAGTTTTGCTATTGACCGGTAGATGGAAAATAGAGAAGTGGGCGGGATCTTGCTAGATCCCGCCCACTTCTTTCCCCCTCACCCCGCAAAGTGTCACGCGTTGTTTCCTAAGGAAATCTAAATAGACCATCTCCTCTTTGTATTTACTCCGTGGTCAAAACCACCCAACATGCCTGAACCAACCAGTATGCCTGAGTGATATTTCTCGACGGCCGGCGGCCGCGGCATGTAAAAGCCAAGTCAGAGGCCTTTGAACTCTGACACCAGGTTAGGCACTAACCACACGATAAAGAAAATATAAGAGATAGCAATATCGTACGTCATGACATTACAAGTAAAAGTGATTACTTTAATTATATAAGTATGTTGCGATTTTTATCCTTTTGTTTAGTAATTGCTTGAATTTAGAACTGTCAAAAGTTAGAATTCTTAACATTGGTTTCTTTGACGGTTCTTACTTCGTTTAAATTTTTGTCTATTGCATAATATTGTTTGCATAAGTAATTACCTAAACTCAAGTAATTACTTGACTATAGATACGGGTGGTAATGTCATTGACTTTGATAATTTAATGTTTTGTTTACGCTGTCATATCTACATTCTTTTCTATTGTGTGATCAAAGTGAATTGTATAGCTATGAATAAAGGATTTCGTACCTTCAGGTTCAATGAATAGTTTAGGTACGACGGAATTGTAAGATCTGTTTCGGAACAATCAGTTCAAAAAGGGCGAAGTTTAGCAGACACCATAAATATATTTTGTATTGTTTGAAGTTTATAGATGGTAGGGTAGGTAAGAGGTGATGCAATTGTTCGAGAAAAGTTCCTACTTGGAGTCGACTTTTGCTCCAGGCCTCGGATAAAGTAGATTATAATAGGTTTCACTTTTGAAACAATCTAAATTATCTTCTATATTTAGATACTTCATCTAAGTGTTCCGTTGTTCAGACATAACAGTTAACTCGATCACCATTTCTCTGAGGGCACATCGCACAATATCCGTTGAGATATACGAGTATAGTGATCAATTCTACTTCACTCTGAGGGCATCTCTAAAGGATTTAAAACGAGTTTATACTTCAATAACTTTACAACAATTTTACATTTTTTACTCACATATTTTGGAATCAGGGTTTTAACACAGTACTGCGAATATAATACAAGATGGAATGGTATTTGATAACAAGTTCATATCCACTTAGCGCCTCGTATCTATGTTTGTCGTAATAAATTGAGGAGGTATAGTGTATACGTTATACAAACGTTTGCACTTTATCCTCTTTTCGTTGAATCCGTCGAGATCTTTCCAATAAAACAGCTTTCATATCGCGTCCGCTTGATTTGGCTCGTTCACAATGGGTGTCTTTGTGCACATGGACAATAAGCATGTGGGAATCCCCTCGGAATACATTTATAATAGGAGCCAAAGAATCACTTTTCTATTTCAGGCAAAATATTCTTACTAAAGGTTCGACAAAATGGTAAAGATTCCGCGTATTTATAATTTTCAAGCATCCACAAGTAAAAAATATAGCTCAGTTAGTGAGTGTGGTGGATGACGTCGCTCGACGGGATGTACCACATCAAGGATCCGGCTGTAGGGTTACTGCGCTGGTTTTTTATATACACAAAAGAAAAAATACATTGTATGGAAAAGTGCTGTTTTTTTTTAATATTTATGGATATAACTCTAATTTGTGTTGTATAAGAGTGTTGCAATATCGATGTGGACGCAGCGAAGCGTGCGCGCGCGGCTTCAAAGCTCATAATATTGAATCGAACGTTTGGGGGCATGGCGAGCAGTATTGACTTCACTGATTGCAAGATTTTCCAGGATTTTTTCATTTGCCTATTCTTTACCACTGCTGGAAAAAGGCCTCCTCCAGTCCTTTCCAACACTCTCGGTGTTTTGCCTTTCTAGCCAATCAGTCAGGAACGCGTCTAAATCGTCATGCCATCATCGCCGTGCAGCTTTCAATGATTATATGCAAAATAATGTTAGTAACAGTAATTTAATTAATTACATAGTACTGTTTGTATACCCTGTGGAAACGTTAATTGCAACTTAGCCGGACACTAGAAAATGTGGTTTTAATTTATGTTATTAATAAAAAAAATAAAAACTAAAAAAAAAATAAAAAAAAAATTATTGACATATACACATATACACATATGCAATGGAATTCCCTGACTCGTGCGATAGTTAAAACTGTGTTGCAGGAGCCAGTGTCCTCCCCTAATAAAAAGAAACATTTGTTTTATGACAAAAAAAAAAGCAAACAAACGAAAACTTCTACTTTGCTTAGAAAAGAGAGAAAAAAAAATTAAACAAAATTGAATTTTAATTAAAAAAACAGCAGTTCACATGATCTTGGTAATTCTGGATGACAGTATTGTAGAATTATTAACATTGTGGTGGGAGCTAACCTAGCGTGCTCAGCCTCTTAGGGGTATCTCGGTTATCTCGACGAGCTCCGAATATATTGTACAAGAGGACGCTGAGCAGTTCGGTTTAGTTATAAATTGAATATAAACAATATTTATTAATATGTAGGTGTTCTGCATGGGAGGAGCTAAATAATAACCGCCACTCGGATCAATCTTCAGGTTAAGCCGCGCTTGCCTAGGTTGGTCTGTGGATGGGTAACCACCCATTACGTACCGCGTTTCCGCTCTTTAGATCTTTGACAGTCGTTACAGGTAGTCAGAGGCCCGAAAGTCTGACAAACAGTTTTATCAGTACGACCTGGGTTGTTGAGGTTAGATAGACTGTCGCTTCATGTAAAATACTGGCATTCAGCTGCATCCATTGTTGGGTAAAGACGATAATTTGTTCTTTTCTGTCTACTAAGAGTTTTCGTTATAAAGATGGTTTAACTTAGCATTTTCTTAGATTGCAATTTTTCACAGTCAGTCGCGCCATCCATCTTCAGAGATTCCGCTGAAGCCAGCGATTAATGCATCGCGCTTTGTAGCTGTACTAACTGCTTTAGCTAACACTTTGCGAGTTGCACCAGACATGTTAGTTCGTAATGATGTTAAATGACCTAAAATTTAACAAATAAGTATTTTGACAAATAATTAAAACTATTATTTTCGTCCAAGAGAGCAATGTCGGTGAATTATGTTCATATTATCACAATCTGTAGCGGATTTCAATGCGGTTCTCAATTCGATTGTATTTTTTTTTGTTGTGTTTGTTACCTCATATCTTCGTCATTTATGAAACGATTTGTAAAATTCTTCTTTTAACTGAAAGGATACATATATTTGTCGATTGGTCCCATATAAATTTCATCAAAATCGGTTCAGTAGTTTGGGTTAATAGCTGAAAAAAATATGCCATCCAAGTAAATGATATTGCGAAATTGATACTTGACAAGTTTTGTGTATAAAAATAACGAAAAAGAGTAAAATTAAACTTTTTTGCAAAAAAAAATACCGACTAACAAAAAAACACAAAAAAAATGGAAAATAACTTTACTTTCGGAAGTCGCTGGCAAAAAAGTTAATGAAACAAACAATAGTCAACAACTTCCGAAAGTAAAGTTATTTTCCATTTTTTTGTGTTTATTTTGGAAGTCGGTTATTTTTTTGTACTTCCAAAAGTTATCACAAACAGTTTGTAAAGGCTAACTAGCAGCAAAATCTGTTAATATTCATCTAAAGTGTCATGTTATAAATACATATAGGTATCTATTCTATAATTCATGAAGCCAGATATTCTGTATTATGCCTGCAACTCATTTATCATTCTCCTGCCCTTATAAATTTATTTGGGGTCGGCGCAGCATGTCGTATTCTTCCTTACATCTCTATTACTTGTCATCTCAATAGACACCTCTTTTATTGTCACATTATGATTTCTCGCCATATTATGCCTGCAACTGCAACTAAAATTTAATAATTGCTCCTTCTCTCTCTCTGTTGTTTGCATGTCTGTCTATTTTTAAGTTCACTTTTAACTGTCTTTTTGATTTAAAATCTTAGAATAGCGCACTGTTAGATATAAACTTTTAATATGTTGTGGAAAATGTCGTAGGTTATACATTTATAAACCTTGTATATTTATAACTTAGTGTAAGATTTTAATGTATAACTGTTTATATTCCCGAATAAATAAATAAAAAAATGATAATTCGAAAAACTGTATTTCGACATCAGTTCCCTCGCACCTTATAAACTGTTGCAGTTCAGGTTCCCAACTGAGTAACGTAGCTAGAAATTTCTTGGCCTGACCTAGTCGTCATTCATACGTGACCACGTGACCTGCACACCCGCACTACAGTACGTGATCTTCACTGCTCCAACTTGAAGGTATCTAAAGTCTATTGGAATACTGTTTTGGTAACCAGATTCGTACATTAATATGTAGGAATCTGTTTACCAAAACAGTACATTACAGTACATACGATTAAAACGATCAACAGTCGAGAGTCACTGATGATTATACAAAGTATTTTCATTAATTCGTAAACATTTTGTGGTCTGCAATTACGCTGAAACTCGCGGGAAATGGATTTAGCAGAAAGATATTTACAGGTTTAGGATTCGTTCAAAATAGTTGGAATATTTTCGAAACTCATTAAAATTTAAAATGGATCCAATTACTTATTCGATGTTTGACATCTTTATTTGTGTGAACTTTAGTGAATAGGATTACAAGGGACAACGTTTATATCTAGTTCCCTCGAATATTTCTCGAGCAGGTGTTTAGTCCTGCCAAAGCCAACGAAATAGTTTTATATTTTCTCATGGCACCATAAAATGCATGTTGTATGTGTCAGTTGTATTAAAGGCTTTCCAAATTTTTTTTCAAAATATTCTTCCTTTAAAATTATTATCTTCATAACATCACGCCTGTAATCCCCGAAAGGTTAGGCAGAGGCGTACCTAATATTACACATCTTGCCAGTTATGTTTAAGTACCATATAATAGGGGCGAGCCTATTGCCATCTATCCCATCCAGACTCCATGGCTACCACTGAGAAATTCGCAAGGGAAAAATCCAATAATAATTTGCTCGACTCGCGAACCGAACCCATTACCCAGTCGCGGGTAGGTACTTATTATTATCTTCATCTCTAATGTTTATAATTAACTTTTAAACAATTTATGATTAAAGATTTAATTAAAGCCTTTAAGACTAAATTAGTTTGTAAACTTCTAAATAAAGCTGAGTGTTTTCTCTATAATTAAATAAGTTACTTAACTAGAATTCACTGAGTACAACTCTAATTTGAATTATTTATTCTAGTCCTAAGTTAATCACACGATTCTTAACTTACACATTTACGTGCTAAGTCTGCGGGTTATATAAAAAACTGGAATCTTTCTTCATGACAGCTCATTACTCAACTAAGAATATCTTGGATGTACTAAAGAGCTGCAATTTGATTTAATTACATCGTCATCGTGTTTCTTTTGTGACAGCGAGTCGCTTTGTTCAGAGAAGAAAGCCATTTGTAAGAACTATGCGTTATGGTTGGAAAGTACTCATATTACTATACGGGGTGGAATGGACATCGACGCGAAAACGAAAAGTCAGTACATCATTCTGAACCCCCCCACACAGAAACTAGTCGTCGGTTATAAAAAAAAACAGCTGTTCCATACATTTTGACCGTGTAGGTATTGCACTTTTGTAGGAAACAGCTGTTTTTTTTTTAATTCTTCCACCCCGTATTTTCCTAGAACTGTGTATAAACTGGCAGGCTTAACATTTCTCGGAGAAATATTTTGTTTTTGTTATCCTGTCATGTGTCCCACAGCTGGGCAATTTTCCCAGCAATTGTCCCATTTCTCCTTCTAAACCTCTGAATCCTGTGCGATATCTGTAGAAACATTTTTTAAATTTTAAACGACGGCGGTGTTCAATTCAATTCTATGTTTTTATTTCAATTCATGTGCATTCTAAGATTGTTATTATTTGCAACATTTCTATAATCATTAAAATATTAGCTGATAATACTACATTAATAGAATTGATTATAAAATAAAATACTAAACTGTGAGTCATGGAACACTACATGGAAGCCGGTAGCCATTTATCTATAGAAAATTAATCAACTACAGCTACCACGTAAGAAACATAGTCGTACTATATTAGGTTAGACTTCCATTACGTCACTCCTTCACGTTGATATAATGAAATAATGTTTGCGCCGCACCCCGAGTTATCTTGATAAGCTCTGTATCACTCCGGTAGCGACGATTTGATTAGCTCAGTGACGTCACTGAAACACGGACGTGCGGTCCGGTCCTCAGAGTTTATGGATACTCTTTCCTAAGATACAGACAGATTTTCTGCCTAGTTTAGGAAAGGGAGTCCTATGACTCATTTTATATGTGTACTGGTTCTATTTATTTATAACTTCTGATTATATAAGACAACTTTGTATACCATGTACAAACTACTTATTGAATAAATTATTATTATTATGGAAAACATGTTTTGTTTCTTAGCTCTTTGGCTAGTTTTAGCTACGTTAACGGGCCTTAACCAAGTCAACGTAGCGTGTGTGTGTGTGCGTTTTGATATATTTCATTTTCGTCGATCTGCATGAACTTCCTTACTATTCTGCAAGTGTTTAAAATCGCGGCTTTTTGGAGTGTAATGTAAATTGAGTCTTTGAGGTCTATTAATTTGAGGCTATGGTGGAGGTGGTTGGGTATAACACCCGTGGTGGAGACTACTATGGGTACTACGTACACTTTCTCTTGCCTCCAGATTCTGGTCACCTCTTCTTTTAATTCTGCATATTTACTAATTTTCTCACCTATTGTTTTTTGTAAATTATGTGTGTTAGGGACTGCTATATCTATGAGGTATGTGACTTTATTTACTTTATCTTGAAGAATTATATCTGGTCTATTGTAGTGAATGGTCCTATCGGTTAATATGCCGCGATCATAAAAAAGTTTGTGAGTGGTATTTTCTACAAATGGTTGTGGTACATACTTGTAATAAGGAGTGTTCGAGTCTTGAATGAGCTTATGTTTGAGTGCTAGGTTTTGATGGATGATATTTGCTACCTGATTGTGCCTGTGGGTATAATCTGTTTGTGTGAGTGTGGTGCAAGCTCCTGTGATGTGTTGGATGGTCTCTGGTTGGCTGTGACATTTGCGACATTTATCGTTAGTCATCGTGCAGTCTTTTATGATGAATTTCCTGTAATTTTTTGTGTTTATGATCTGATCTTGTATCGCAATAATAAAACCCTCGGTTTCCGGAAATAAGGAACCAATTTTAAGCCATTTGTTTGATGCTAGTGTGTCTATATGAGGTTGTTCAAGATCATGGGGATGCCGTCCGTGCAACACTTTCTTCTTCCAATCTTCTAACTTTTGTTTCTGCGGGTCTGCATTGTTGGTATTTTGTGTATCTGTCTGTTCGTTTAGGTTTAGTGGGGTGTAGCTGCTATCGTTCATTACTATAGCTTTATGTATGTTACTGGTGTGAGATTTATTGTGAAAGAATGTTTTTAACCTAGTTATTTGTTTCTGCCAAAGATGGTGGATATCAATTAGGCCTCTCCCTCCGTTTTGTCGTTTGATAGTTAGCCTTTCTATTGCAGATTTAGGGTGTAGGTTATTGTGTTTAGTAAGTACGGTGCGTGTTGTTCTCTCGATTTGTTGGATGTCAGTTTTGGACCATTTGATCACTCCAAACGAGTATGTTAGTATTGGAATCGCGTAGGTGTTCAATGCTTTTATTAAATGTTTTCCGGAGAGTTGAGTTTTACAAACTGCGACCACTCTTCTCTTGTATTCTGTGTTCAATGTTTGTTTAATTGTTGTGTGATCTAATCCTTTGAGCTGCCTGTATCCTAAATATTTATATAAATCGGTGGGTTCCATAGCTGTAATTGTATCGGTAGTGTTAATTACATAGTCGCCAGGTTTAATTTTGCCTCTTATTATATGTACTGTTTTACATTTATCTAGCCCAAATTGCATATTGATGTCTTTGCTAAATTCTGTCGTGATATCTATTAGTTTTTTCATCTCTTTTTCTGTTTTTGCGTATAATTTAATGTCGTCCATATAAATAAGATGAGAGATAGTGGTTTTTTCTGTTGTTTGTTTGAGGCAATATCCAGCCTGACAACGTTGTAGTAGGTGAGATAGAGGGTTCAGAGCGAGGCAGAACCATAAAGGGCTCAGGGAGTCTCCCTGATAAATACCTTTTTTAATAGCAATCTGGCGAGTTGTGACAACGTTATCGCGATAATTTAATTGCAGCGTAGTTTTCCATCGGGACATAATATTCTGCAAGAATTCTATTATTTTTGGGTTTATTTTATATATATGTAATATTTGGATAAGCCAGGAGTGTGGAATGCTATCAAAAGCTTTTTTGTAATCTATATAAGTGCAGTGTAGATTTCTATTTTTTGTGGCAGCATGTTTGTGAATGATCGAATCTATGACTAGTTGCTCTTTACATCCCATGTGTCCTCGCCTGCATCCCTTTTGTTCCTCTGCTATTATGTTGTGATGTTCTACGTGTTTATTGACTTTTGTAGTGATTGCTGACGTTAAGATCTTGTATAGTGTGGGTAGGCATGTAATGGGTCTGTATTGGGAAGGATGTGGTGAATATTGGGTTTTTGGCAACATGTAAGTTATTCCTGTAGCAATAAATTCTGGGATGTTTTGTTTTCCTAAAATGATTTCTGTTAAATTTTTAGCTAATATTTTGTGCAACGATTCTAATTTTTTATACCAATAATTGTGTATTTTATCGATACCGGGAGATTTCCAATTGTGTAGTCTTGCTGTAACACTAGTTATGTCAGACTCAGATAACTCGATGAATTCCATTTCTTCCAGTGAGCTCCATTTAGTTTCTTCATCTTGAATCCATTCTGATGTTTCCTTGTGATGTACTTGTTCCTCCCATATGCCAGCCCAAAAGGTTTCTAATTGTTCCGTTGTTGGTAGTTCTATGTTGTTTTCGGTTGTCGTTGTGTTGGTGTCAGTTTGTGGTTTCTGTAATTTTCTGTAAAAGTTCTTTTCGTTTGTAGCAAACAAAGAGTTATCATTTTTACGTTCTTGTGTTTTTTTATATCTTCTCAACCTGTGGACTTTTAGGGCTAGTTTCTGTTTTATTGTATCTAAGAATTCTTCTGGTTTTCTGTTATGGTTTTCGTGTTTAGTATGGATAGCCATGTTTTTAAAAATTACTTCTACTCTTTTGACTACTTTGTTTGATCTACTGTTGTTAATATATTGCGTTAGTCTGCCACAGTCTGCTCTAAGTTTTTCTATATCTTTTTCAAGCCTTTGCTGCCATGCGGGTTTGTTACCATTTGATTGTCTAGTATTGCTTGTGTGTTCTGTGATTTTAAAATTGAGTTCTTCAGATATAACTAATGCTGTGCAATATATCAGAGTATGTACGTCTATGAGTTGAATTTCTTCGCTAATATACTGAGTGAGAATATTTTGATTGAATATATGAATGAGCTGAGTAAGTTTTGGTGTGTACCTGAGTTTGGGTAGTTTTGGTCGAGCTGCCGGGTCCATACCGGAGTATTGAGTGAGAGCTGTTTTAAATTTGTCGTGTATTTCTTGGATACGCGTATCTGTAGGCGGGTTTTGATTTAAATTTGCTAGAACCTCAATGTCATTTTCTAACATAATGGTCACATTTTCGGTTTGTGTGGATGTATGTGTGATTTGTGAATATGCCTGTGATGATAGATGGTAGTATGGTTGAGATTGTGTGTAAGGTTCTGATTGAGAGTGCGACTGGGGTTGTTCTTGATAAATGTTTTCGGTTGTGTTTTGTGTTGCTGCGATATTGTTAGTTTCTTCATCATTTACTGATTCTAGGTGTAATTGTGTGCGCACTTCTACTTTTAACCTATTTATTTCCTCTAGTGACAACAGTTTATTCCTAACGATAGTTCTTCTTTGATCTGAAATCCTTTGTTCAGAAACGGTAATCTCTGGGTATTGACGTGTAAAAAGTTCATGCAGTTGTTGTCTGTAGGTGGTCATATCTGTCTCTAATTTAGTGATGTATAAGTAAGTTCGCATGATAAATATGTTTACTTCTTTGCTCCATTTCATGCGAACCCTTGTTTTTCCAGCCTTGGTGGACGCGGGCAAAAAGGTAGATACCCCCCGCGCAGCATTCAAGGTCGGAGTAGGTGAAACTGTATTTAAACTAATAATGGGGGGTGATGAAAGTGGTGGTGACGATGGTATGGATGGTGATGATCGCCTAGAAGGTGTGTATGAGACTGTGCTTGGGCTGTACGGTTCAACAGGGGTGTCTGTCCTGTCCGTCAGTCTGTCACCATCGTCAATGATTTCGGCTGTAGTATCTTTGTCGGTGGGAGCCCGCCTGTTCAACTCCTCACCGCTGACGGTTCGCATGCTGAGACACCCAGCGTCAGCTCCAGGTGCGCCCCGGCGATCGCCCCCGGGCAGCGGCCCTATACGTTTTCTCTTTGAACGAGTCTCCATTTTTAGTGGGTTTCCAGAGCCACGTTAGCCACGCCAGTAATTTCTCATTCGTGTGTCCGCCCCCCACGTGATTAGATGGTCAATCAGGACGTGTGGTTGTTTAGGGGGCTTATTATTATTATTATTTTCGGAAAGTGTTTTTCTTCTCAGCCCTTAGACTGGATTTTAACTACATTTACGGGTCGAAACCAGAGCAAATGTAGCGTGTGGTGTGTAAGTTTTATGAATGTCTATGTGTTGTGATGAGGTCCTATTTCGTTTTCTTCTATTTGCATGAACTTTCTGACAATTCGACATGTGTTTAAAATAGCAGCTTTTTGTAGGGTGATATAGAGCGTTTCTTTTAGATTTAATAATTTGAGGCTATGGAGTAGGTGATTCGGGATAACACCTGTTGTAGAGAGGACTATGGGGACCACGTAAACTTTTTCCTGGCACCATATTCTCGTGACTTCCTGTTTGAGTTCTGCGTATTTACTAATTTTTTCGGTGATTGTTTTTTGTATATTGTGTGTGTTGGGAACTGCGATATCTATTAGGTAAGTGATTTTATTTATTTTATCTTGTAGTATTATGTCCGGTCTATTGTAGTGAATTGTCCTGTCGGTGAGAATGGCGCGGTCGTAGTAAAGTTTATGAGTATCATTTTCGAGGGTAACTTGTGGTGTGTAATTGTAGTATGGAGTGTTTGTGTTTTGTATGAGTGTGTATTGGACTGCCAATCTTTGGTGAATAACATTTGCCACCTGATTGTGCCTGTGTGTGTAGTCGGTCTGCGTGAGAGTTGTGCATGCTCCTGTTATGTGCTGGATGGTTTCTGGTTGCGTGTGACACTTGCGGCACTTATCATTCGTTACTGAAGGATCTTTGATAATATATTTTCTGTAGTTTTTGGTGTTAATAATCTGGTCTTGTATGGCAATGATAAATCCTTCAGTTTCTGGGAATAAATTACCTATTTTGAGCCATTTATTTGAGGCAACTTTGTTGATGTGTGATTGTTCTAGGTCATGTGGATGTCGGCCATGAAGAACTTTTTTCTTCCAGTCGTAAATTTTTTGTGTCTGCGGGTCTTCGTTAACGATGTGTGAGGTATCTGATTGTTCGTTTAAGTTAAGTGGGGTGTAATTGTGATCGTTTTGGGCTATGGCTTTATGGATGTTACTAGTGTGAGATTTTGTATGAAAGAATGTTTTTAATCTGTAAACTTGTTTCCGCCATAGGTGCTGGATGTCTATTAGGCCTCTCCCTCCGTTTTGTCTTTTTATGGTAAGTCTCTCTATGGCAGATTTAGGATGTAAATTATTATGTTTTGTAAGTGTGGTGCGTGTAGTTCGTTCTAATTGTTCTGTGTCTGTTTTAGTCCATTTAATAACTCCGAATGAATATGTTAGTATAGGGATGGCAAATGTATTTAAGGCCTTGATGAGATTTTTGCCAGATAGTTGGGTTTTACATACAGCGTTAAGTCTCCTCTTGAACTCTGCAGTAAGTGTTTCTTTAATTCTAACGTGATCTAGTCCCTTCAATTGTGTGTACCCTAAATATTTGTATAAGTCGGACGGTTCCATCGCTGTTATGGTGTCTGTGTTATTTACTACATAGTCGCCGGGTCGTATCTTGCCTCGTATGATATGAAGTGTTTTACATTTATCCAGACCAAATTGCATATTTATATCTTGGCTGAACTCTGCTGTAGCTTCTACTAGTTTCTTCATATCTTTTTCGGTTTGTGCATATAGTTTGATATCGTCCATGTAAATGAGATGTGAAATTGTTGATTGTTCTTGTGGTTGTTCTTGTGTTGTAGTGTGTTTGAGACCATATCCGGCCCGGCACCGCTGCAGCAGATGAGACAGAGGGTTTAGTGCGAGACAAAACCACAGGGGACTCAGAGAGTCACCTTGATAGATGCCTTTCCTGATAAATATTTGTCGCGTAGTAACATTATTGTGATTACAATTTATTTGAAGTGTGGTTTTCCATTGTGACATTATGTTGCAAAGGAAATCTATTATTTTTGAATTTACTCTATAAATTTTAAG
The DNA here is from genome assembly GCA_964057025.1 of Standfussiana lucernea. Classification (NCBI taxonomy): domain Eukaryota; kingdom Metazoa; phylum Arthropoda; class Insecta; order Lepidoptera; family Noctuidae; genus Standfussiana; species Standfussiana lucernea. The sequence continues at coordinate 4,587,112 of OZ059806.1, forward strand.
TATCTGTATCAACCAAGAATGAGGGACACTGTCAAAGGCTTTTTTATAGTCGATATAGGTGCAATGAAGATTTCTATTCTTTGTGGTAGCATGTTTATGTATAGTGGAGTCTATTATTAACTGTTCTTTGCATCCCATGTGGCCCCGTCTGCATCCCTTCTGCTCCTCCGCCATTATGTTGTGGTGTTCAATGTGTGTGTTGATTTTCATTGTTATTGCTGATGTCAATATTTTATAGATTGTAGGTAAGCATGTGATTGGTCTGTATTGGGAAGGGTGTGGTGAGTTTTTAGTTTTAGGCAGCATGTATGTTATGCCTGTTGCAATAAATTCTGGTATATTTTGTTGTCCTAATATGATTTGTGTTAAGTTTCTTGCTATTGGTTTGTACAATGAAGTTAATTTTTTGAACCAAAAATTATGTACTTTGTCTATACCAGGGGATTTCCAATTATGTAGTCTGCCTGTTATATGTGTGATATCGGCCTCTGTAATCTCTACGAACTCCATTTCTTGTATTGCTCTCCATTTTGTTTCTTCCTCTATTATCCATGTTGCTTTGTCATTGTGTCGTGCTTGTTCTTCCCAAATACTAGACCAATATGTTTCTAATTGTTCTTTTGTAGGTTGGTTAGGTGTGTCTGTGTTAGTGTCGTGATTTGTGTCATTGTTTGGTTTGTTTAGGTTTCTGTAGAATATTTTTTCATTGGTGGCAAATATGGCGTTATCATTTTTGCGCTGTTGTGCTTTTTTGTATCTTCTGAGCCTATGAACTTTAAGCGCTAACTTTTGTTTTATAGTGTCTAAGAACTCCTCTGGTCTTCTGTTGTTATTCTCGTGCCTCGTGTGAATCAAATGGCTTCTAAATATAGCCTCAACTCTCCTAACTACTTTACTAGATCTGTTGTTGTTAATGTATTGTGTAAGTCTACCAATATCTGCTCTTAATTTTTCTATGTCTTTTTCTAGCCTCTGCTGCCATGCTGGTTTGATATTCTGTTTTGGTCTTGTGTTTCCCGTGTTTTGTGTGATTTTAAAATGAAGTTCTTCTGATATGACTACTGCTGTGCAATATATGAGTGTGTGTATATCAATAAGTTGTGTTTCGTCGGAAGTAAATTGGTGTAGTATGTTCTCATTAAATAAGTTAACTAAACGAAAAAGATTAGGGCTGTATCGGAGTTTAGGCAGCCTTGGTCGAATTGCTGGGTCTATCCCAGAGTATTGTGCTAGGGTTGTTCTGAATTTATCATGTATTTCTTGGATGTATGTATCTGAGGTTAGATTTTGATTTTCGACGACTAAGGTCTCAATATCATTTTCTAGCGTAAGTGTTATGTATTCCGTTTGTGTAGATGTGTGTGATGTTTGCGTGGAACCTTGCGATTGATTGTTTAGTTGAGATTGAATACTATGTTGTAATTGGATATATGGTTGTGTTTGTGGTTGTTGGGCAATGTCGGTTAAGTTTTGTAATAGTGGGGTAGTATTGTCATTTGCTTGTAGTTGAATTCGTGTCTCTTCTTTTAATTGGTCTATTATTTCTTGAGATAAAAGTTTATTTCTAACTATAGCCGAAGGGCTATAGTTAGAAATAAACTTTTATCAGAGATCAGAGAAGTCTGATCTGAAATTCTTTGTTCTGATACGGTTATCTCAGGGTACTGTCGTGTAAAAAGTTCATGTAATTGTTGTCTGTAGGTGGTCATATCGGTCTCTAATTTAGTGATATGGAAGTAGGTTCGCATGATAAATAGATTTACTTCTTTACTCCATTTCATGCGAACTCTTGCTTTTCCAGCCTTGGTGGACGCGGGCAGAAAGGTAGATACCCCCCGCGCAGCATTCAAGGACGGAGTAGGTGGAACTGTATTTAAACTAATAATAATGGGGGGTGATGAAAGTGTAGGTGACGATGTTATGGATGGTGATGATCGTCTAGAAGGTGTGTATGACACTGTGCTTGGACTGTACGGTTCAACAGGGGTGTCTGTCCTGTCCGTCAGTCTGTCTCCATCGTCAATGATTTCGGCTGTAGTATCTTTGTCGGTGGGAGCCCGCCTGTTCAACTCCTCACCGCTGACGGTTCGCATGCTGAGACACCCAGCGTCAGCTCCAGGTGCGCCCCGGCGATCGCCCCCGGGCAGCGGCCCTATACGTTTACTTTTACTTCGCGTCTCCATTTTTTTTATGGGTTTCCAGAGCCACGTTAGCCACGCCAGTAATTTCTCATTCGTGTGTCCGCCCCCCACGTGATTAGATGGTCAATCAGGACGTGTGGTTGTTTAGGGGGCTTATTATTTATTATTATTATTCCTTTATTCATTTATCATTCTCATTTTTTAACATTTTTAAATATTTCTTAATAAAAAAGACATAAAAAAACATTTAAAAATATAAAAAAATAGTTGTCCGCCGGTATCGGGAGCAGGGTCCAAGCTACCGGTGGTTAGGGCTCCAGAGACAGGAACCTCCTCACAATGCGAGCCGTATCGAGGAGTACTGCCTTCTGAATCAGGCCCTTGATCCAACCGCCTAAAGAGAGCCTCGAAAGATGTTCGTCGAGGCTCTTGGCCATAAGGCCATTGGCCGTCACGACAATCGGCACAATGATAGCCGAGTTCACATTCCACATATCGACAACCTCGTGTGCCAAGTCAAGATATTTTAATTGTTTCTCTTTCTCAGCTTTCACGAGGTTCTCATCATGCGGAATGGTAACATCGACTATCATTACGCGGCGCGCTAATCGGTCTATCACCACAATGTCAGGTTTATTGGCGACAATAGTCCTGTCGGTAATGATAGACTGATCCCAGTACAACGTGACATGGTCTTTCTCGAGAACTGGGTCGGGCACATACTTGTAGTACGGTACCTCACATTCCACAAGTTTATATTTCAAGGCGAGTTGCTGGTGAATAATCTTGGCCACTTGGTTGTGTCTGTGTAAGTACTCGCCGTTAGCCAGACGAGAACATCCGGAAATTATATGTCTGATGGATTCACCCGGACGGTGACATGCCCGACACACGTCAACCGTCCCGTCCTTCATAATATATTTCCGGTAGTTGTTCGTCAACATAACTTCGTCCATAATCGCACAAACAAAACCTTCAGTTTCCCCAAAAAGGTCACCGAAACGTAGCCAGGATACGGACGCTAGAAAATCTACATCGGGCCCATGAAGAGCCCGGTAGAAGCGCCCGTGAAGCTCCTTGCCTTGCCATACTTCCTTGCGGTCATCGGTAGTAAGTACTACAGGTTTGCGCCAGTTCTCTTTAGCCATGGACAGTGGGGTAAGTCCCTTGTCCACTGCAACCACATCTCGGTGCATACCCACCTCGGCTTTTAAAAAATATTCCCTGAGACTGCACACCTCGCGATTGTGGAGGGTCTTCGCGTTTAAAAAGCCTCGACCCCCGCACTTCCGCGGGATGTACAGTCTCATCACCGATGATCGTGGGTGATGTATCCGGTTTGCGGTCAGCAGTGTACGGATTCTCCTATCCAAAGCGTCGAGTTCGGTCTGAGTCCATTTGAGTATGCCGAAAGAGTACATTAAAACCGGCATGACCCAACCGTTGAAGGCGCGCACCTTGTTCCCGCCTGAAAGAAGGCTATTTAATACTTTCTTCAGGCGACCGAAGAAACGCTCCCTCAACGATTGCTTCATGTCAGTTACGTTAATGCCCAACGCTTCCGACATACCCAAATACTTATAGCATTCGGATGAGGAAAGGGATCTTAGGTGTATGGAATCCGAGAGCTGAATTCCCTCGGATTCCATAATCTCCCCTCGCTTTACATACATGACTGCACATTTGTCCACACCAAATTCCATCCTGATGGCGCTACTAAAAGTTTCAGTTATTTTCAGTAGCTCCATCAGTTGCAATTTGTTGGGGGCAAAAAGTTTCAGATCATCCATGTAAAGAAGGTGAGATATGACCTGACCACCTCTCCTCAACCGGTAGCCTAGACCTGAATCCTCCAGCAATGTGCTTAGAGGATTCAGGGCTAGACAGAACCAAAGTGGGCTCAGACTGTCGCCCTGGAATATTCCCCGTTTAATCCATACAGGCTCATCATTCCCCTGGATTTGTTGACATCCTGGATATCGAAGGACCGTCCTCCATTGCCCCATACAGGACTCAAGGAAGGCGCGTAGAGTTGCATCGATTTTGTACAACTCCAGCACCCTCATGAGCCATGTATGTGGCACCGAGTCGTAGGCCTTCTTATAATCTATCCAACATGTCGACAAATCCTTGCGGGATCGACGAACCTGTTGGCTAATGGCCATGTCAATGAGGAGTAGCTCCTTAGTACCACGGGACCCGTTCCTACATCCATTTTGAGAGGCCGACATAATGGAATTACCGTCGATGTGTTTGTTAATTTTCGCTCTCAAAATGGATGTAAGAAGTTTATACACCGTCGACAAACACGTGATCGGTCTATAATTCTTGGGTTCCGTAGGACTACCTGACTTATGGAGCAGGTGGGTAACGCCTGTTGTTAAAAACTGTGGTAGCGACCCAGACTCTAAAGATGACTGGAATTGAGATGCGAGGCGAGTGTGCGAACTACTAAGCCACTTGAGCCAGAAGTTATGCAGCCCGTCCGGTCCCGGTGATTTCCAATTCGGCAACGAACGGACTGCTCTGGCTACGTCTAATGGTGTAATGTGAACTGCTTCCATTTCTGGGATAGATTCGCATACTCGCTCGACATCTCGTATCCAGTCAGCCTCAGAATGACAGACGGGTACCGACCAAATGCTGCTCCAGAAAGAACTCGTGGTGACATCATCTGGGCGGCACACGTCTGCCACATTTTGCTCGAGTCGCTCCCAAGCTTTGTATACCCACCTCTCATCGCTTTGGAACATGCGATTCTGCGAGTACCGATTAACCCGCCGCTTATACCGCCGAATACGGTTCGCCCATGCATAAACTTTCTGCTTCAGGAAGTCGATGCGCTCTGTGGCACGGGACATGTATTCTTGAGGACTGATTCCAGTCCCCGAGAATGCCCGTTTCACAAAGCGCATTACACGTGGTCGTGTATTGCCCTCCCTGAAGCAGTATAGTTTGCCGATGAGTGCCCTGGCCCCGTCGATACGGCGCTCGATCCTGCACTGCCAGGCCGGTACGGCTGGTTTTGGTCGTGTAGCTACGTCACAATTTGGGAATTTGACATTAGCTAAACGACATGCCGCAACAGCCCCACAATACAGGATCGAGTGTGTATCAACGAGGTCCTCGCTACTCTCGAATAGATTCTTAAGTTGCGAGTCCAAGGCACACACCAGCGCCTTATTTTTCTTATGCATGGGTAACCGTGGTAATCGGGGCCTAAGTTCGGTGAGAGTGTATCGATACTCACGAAGCGCATCCTCCAATGCGCTCCTCAATCGGATGTTGCACTGGCTACTTACCGTGGCAACCATATCATCTTCCTCTTCAACAACGTAATTGGACCGCGGTGGGATTGCGTCAATACTTGAAGTTTGCGCCACGGTTTGTGACAGAGTCAAGACAATATGGTTACTCAGTACCTCTGAGCGCAGCCTATCAAGTGCGGCGTCGTCCAACATGTGATTGCGCTGGATGACCCGCACCTGATCCGATAGTCGTTGGGACGAGACGTTGACGGTTGGTTCAAGATCCTGGAACAGAGACAGCATCCTAACACGGTACGCAGTGAGGTTAGTTCCCCCCTCTGTAGACCCGTAGTATGCGCGCATGACGTTCTCATTTATTGGCTGAGTCCATCTCATGCGCTGCACACAACCACCGGCAGCGGGGACCCGGCTCGGGGCCGGATGGCCCCTAGGTCCCAAGCTCCTCGGTGGCCGGCCTCTCCCCTGCCGACGAACAGGTGTTGGCGACGTCGGCGGGGAGAAATATTCGTCGCTCGAGCTCGACGCAACTGCCGCTGCGGGTGACAAAGGTGATCCGGGGTCCGGCGGCGGCGAGGTGGAGCTGAGCGACGAGTCCGGGGGTGGTGGGTGTGCGCGTCGGGAAGCTGCTCTTGTTATCATCTTTGTCGTCGTTTATTCATCCGTTATTTCATAAAAATTACATATTGTTTCATGACATCTGTCATCTGCTTGTCGGCAGATTTCATCATCGTTTTTGGCTCTGATTCGATTGATAAAACAGGTTTTAAATAATTTTGTATTAGTATTTGAGCTGGAAAATAAATATTGCAAACACAGATGGAGGATGGAGGTTTAGAAACGGATATTTGAAAATAAAATTTGGAGAATTAACGGCCGACGTGCAACTAACTATATTATTATTATAGAGTTCCGGGTGATTGAGGTAAATGTATGAACGGTAATGAAATAGGACCCGATTCATTATGAGGACACAAGAGTCTGCCAGAGTGATGAGAGACGTAAGTATTTATAACATGTCAAAGAACTCAACTGCGCCGATTGGGAAAAAACATTACGCCGCAGAAAACTTCGTAAGATTACATGAGCATGTACATAATATTTTATACAAAGTGGAAAAGAATCCACAATTAAATTCTCAAGTGGAACAAATACTGTACCTTATTGTTAGCTACAATTTTGAGCCGTTTGGAACCGAAACGCTCGGGTCATGGGGCCCAAGTGCGCGTCTCCTTTTTAAGGAAATCACTCGCCGACTGGTCGACACTTCGTGTGTCCAGAGGGCTGGCTCTTTCTTTGGCCAAAGATTTAGCATTGCCATGCAACGTGGAAGAATGCTCTTGATGACGCACAAAAGTGAAATGAATCAGAGCAAGTAAACGTTAAGAAATCTATTTGTTTAACAAAGAGCAGTTTCATAAATTGTAACTTTCAACAAACTTCATGTATTCGAAACATTTTCGACAGAACATTTAAGAAAACGACGTTTTTTTCCTTAATTTGTACGGTAAAAGCGGAAGGAATATAAACCCAACCGTGTTGACAATTTGCAAATACAGTTTTAAAACGGCATTACAAGGATTATCTCAATTCCGGGATACCGGGATTTTCTTTTTATTTTTGAACCAATAACACGTTTTGCCAACAAAACAACAACGTTTTTAAAGGCTGCCCAACTCAAATGGGACTGGGCAGGACATGTCTGCCGCATGCCGGACAAACTGTGGGCCAAAATAGCAGGAAATTGGTGCCCTGACACAGTGAGGCGGGGTCGCGGCAGGCCACGAAGGAGATGGTGGGACGAACTAGACAGGTTCCGTCCGAACTGGAAGGAAGACGCGCGGGTTCGCGAGAAGTGTAAGGACTGGAGGGAGGCCTTTTCCCAGGAGTGGGACACAGCAGGCTAGAGAAAAAAAACACGTTTTGATTTACTATATTACTAAGAAAAAAGCTACACACGTCGTTTCTTAAGAGACACAACATAATTACTTAAAATGTTTGCACAGAATAAACATTAATGCGCTGTGCTGCAATGGAACAACTAATTGCAAAGAATGATTTTAATTAAAGCCGGCTCAAGCATCCTTTTAAAATTAACTTTTCCGGTGGCCAGGAAACCATCTAAGCGGGAATTTTACAAATTTAATTAGAGCTTCAGTGATAAGGTTCGTCAAGAAGAACAATGTTAATTCTACAAATATATGATGACCTACCCACTTTCCACGGAAACAAAGAATAGCCGCCCGTTCTTTTGAAAAGACGGTCGAAAAGACACTTCTAAGAGCATAAAAGTTTAAAGACGCTTTTTTTGTCTGTTAAGAAGGAAGCAAATCGAGGAAAAACGTTTAAAAGATCTTCAGGATAAATTGCTAAAGAGCCGCTAATTTTGGAATAAGTACTTGTGGAAACAAACTTTACTTTCTTAATTAATTGCCGATGTTATTTTGTTTCAAGAAAACCTTTACTGATTTATTTAACTTCGTTAGTTACATGGTGGTGTTATCGTTTAGCTGTTCAAGAAATGCATTAAATGCAGAGGTTTTGTGTAACCAGAGTGTGCGGGGTTGATCCAGGTATAATTTCGGGAAGAGTGAAAAAATGCGTTGCTTGATTGAATGTGCAATTTTATTCTAACATAATCACAATGAAGGTAGGCGGTCGAGAAGCATTAAAAAATGAAACGATTGGCCATAATCCACGTAGCCTCAACATTATAATATATGAATTGCTGTAGGCGCTTGCGGGAACATACCCCCGGGCGTTGAAAGCCTGCCTTTCAACCACTAAGAATCCTCAAACTCCGGATCTATAGGCAACGGACAAATCTTGCTGAATGATCTGAGTAACAGACCACTACAAGTCTTGACGTCTGCCACTCTGACTACGCCGTCTGTCCCTGGATACGTAGCAACGATCCGACCCATTTTCCACTTGAGTGGGGGGAGGTTGTCTTCCTTTAACAGGACCAAAGAATTCAGCTTCAAGGAGCCCTTGCATGCTCGCCATTTCGTGCGAAGTTGGAGTTCCGATATGTATTCCTTGCTCCATCTACTCCAAAAATGTTGTCGGAGAAGCTCAATACGCTCAAATCGATTCAGAGAATTGATGGACTGGTCTCGATAATCAGGTGACGGCAGCGATGTCATAGGACGTCCAATCAAAAAGTGCCCGGGTGTGAGCGGCGTCAGATCCTCGGGGTTCGATGATAACGGCGTCAGTGGTCTGGAGTTCAAAATTGCTTCAACCTGAACCATCATGGTGTATAGCTCTTCGTAGGTAAGGTTACAAAGGCCCAGCACTCTGACTAAGTGATGCTTGGTTGATTTAACACCAGCCTCCGCAAGGCCAGCGAAATGAGGGGAATATGCAGGAATAAAGTGAAATTTAATTCCTTCCTTAGCCATTTCCTCAGATAGCGAATCGCAACTCGCCCTAAGAAACCTAGAAAGGTCATTAGATGCACCAACAAATGAGGTGCCATTATCTGAGTAGATATTTGTCGGCTTTCCTCTACGTGAGATGAACCTCTTTAATGCCATAATGAAAGTATTGCTTGTTAAATCACCGACTAATTCAAGATGAATTGATTTTGTAGAAAAACAAACGAAAATAGCTATATAAACTTTTACTAATTTACAGCCACGACCTTGTCGAACAGCTGACTGAATAGGACCTGCATAGTCCAAGCCTATATTTTCAAAAGGAAAACCTGCTAGAAGTCGCTGCTGTGGTAAATCTCCCATAATAGGACTTACAGTTTTACCTCTAAATCGGCAACAACGAACACATTGTTTACAGCTCATCCTAGCTAAATTGCGACCTCGTATGGGCCAGTAGGTATCTCGTATCGACGCCAACAATAACTGGGGTCCAGCGTGAAACAATCTTTATGCTCATAATTAAAAAGTAACTTAGAAAAATGATGGCTAGATTGAATAAGAATCGGGTGCCTTTTATCATAAGGAAAATCTGAATGTTGTAATCTACCTCGAATTCGCATTATATTATTCTCGTCTAGAAAAACGTTAAACTTATTTAATTCACTTTTCTTGGGTAACGATTTATTATTAAGTAGTAATTTATAGTCTTTAAAAGATTGCCTTTGAGATAAACATATAATAAAGTTTAAAGCCCTTTCTAGTTCATGCACAGAAAGAGGACCGCGAATAGGTTGTTTTCTACATGCGTCAATAAAACGTAAAACATAGGCGACTGTTCGCTGAAGTCTTAAAAAGTTTGAAAACCGTGTAAAATTAATCAATTCATCAAATTTATTGTTATTGAATAAAACATGCAAAGTGACATCTAATTTCATTTCAGGCCAAATTTCATCATTAAAATTCATTAATTTGGAAGGCCAATAAGAAATTTCATTCATTAAAAAACTAGGACCGGACCACCAATCATCTAAACTATGTAATAAATTAATGTCTACTCCACGAGACAAATGATCAGCAGGGTTTTGGTCAGTTGGAACATGTCTCCACTCACAGCCACCAGTCTTATCTAAAATCTCGGCAACCCTGTTACGAACGAACGGCTGTAATTTATTTGGTAACATTTTTAGCCACCCTAAAACAATAGTGGAGTCAGTCCAAAAGAAAGTGCGTCGCGCGCTGACTCGTAATGCTGCTGCAACCTTTTCAAAGATGCGAACACCTACAAGAGCACCGCATAGCTCAAGTCTGGGTATGGTCGTGGGCTTGAGTGGCGCAACTCTGCTTTTGGCTAACAATAAACGCACTAAAACCTGTCCCTGCTTATCAACGCTTCTTACATACAGACAAGCGCCGTAGGCGCGTTCAGACGCATCAGTAAAAATGTGAAATTCTAAAAACTCATAACAATCAATTAAAACTCGACGTGGAATATGAATTTCTTTTAATTTAGGTAATTTAATAATCATTTCATTCCAAAGCTTACTAATGTCCGGTGATAGCTGTTCATCCCAAGATAATTTTTTTAACCATAACTTCTGAAGGTATATTTTCATAACAATTACACACGGAGCCAATAATCCAAGAGGATCAAAAACTTGTGAAACAATCGAAATAATGTCACGTTTTGTGTTATTAAAATTAACTGACTGACTTATTGGAAAACAAAGGTAATCTGACAGTGGCTGCCAACCTAGGCCTAAGGTTTTGGTTGACTCAAATCCACCAACATTCAAATCCAGTGAAGACTGGGGAAAGTCAGAACCAATTACCAATTGTATGTCATTCGACTTCCACTTTCTTAGATGCATCTGCGCTGAAGCGAGCGTTGAAGTAACTTTATGACGCAACTCTTTGACCTTATTGATGTCATCTCCTCCGGTGAGCAAGTCATCCACGTAAAAGTCGTGGAGGATGACGTCACCAATCTCCTTATCAACACACTCTAGCCCTAACTGTCGAAGACACCGGGTTGCTAGGTAAGGAGCGCTGGCCGTGCCGTAGGTCACGGTATTAAGTTGATAAGCGTGTAATGGAGTTGACGGATTATCACGCCAAATAATTTGTTGAAGATACCTATCATTTGGATGAACAACTATCTGCCGGTACATTTTCTCAACATCAGCAGCTATGATGTACTTATGTTGTCTAAAACGCAACAGGATCGATAAAAGGTCATCCTGTACCACGGGTCCAATCATCTGGATATTATTAATAGAAATACCAGTGTTGGTTAAACTACTTGCATTAAAGACCACCCTTAACTTAGTGGTGGCGCTGCTTTCGCGCAGAACTCCGTGATGCGGAATGTAAAACGCTTGATCATCAATAGTTTTACATCTAGACATATGACCTAAAGTTTCATATTCCATAATGAACTCTTTGTACATATTGCAAAATTGAGTTTTAGATTTAAATCTACGTTCCAAAGAAGCAAAACAATGTTTGGCTCTTGACAAAGATTCGCCTAAATTGTCCGGGGAACATTTTAAAGGAATCCTAACACAAAATTGACCATTTTCCAAACGAGTAGTGTTTTTCATAAAATGCTCCTCGCATAGCTTCTCCTCTGAGGAATATGGAGACGAAGTACACACTTCTTCAAGTTGCCAAAACTTTGTGAGTTGTTGATCAACATTAAAATTTAATTCATCGTCACAGTCTGAACACACTTTTATAAAATTACATTTTAAAATTTTAGAAGAAATACAACTGTTAATTGGGCCGGAGACCAACCAACCCAATTTAGTCTCACAAAGAATTGGTTGCCCATCACCCAACTTAATTCGTTGAGATTCCAATAAATCCCAAAAGATGTCAGCACCCAGCAACATATCGACAGGCGCCGGTGAGTAAAAGTTGGGATCTGCGAGACAAACATCAGACGGAATCTTAATTTTTAACAAGTTAACTTGCTTACTTGGAATCTTATCGGTGATGGATGGGAGAACAAAACAATTAATATCCATGCTAAAATTATTATTTAAAGATTTTATTGATAAAGCACACATTTTATTGATAAAAGATGACGAGTTGTTGACACCTATAATAGAATTGTTTACAGTCTTGGCAGTCAAACCTAGCTGGTGGTATAACCTCTCAGTCATGAGACATGACGTGCTGCCACTGTCAAGCACAGCACGAGCAACATACTGCTGACCATTAATACTCATGACCTTGACGAGTGCAGTGGACAATAACACGTCGCCGTGTTCTACACTCGCGGACAGCGACACACCGGTACCTATACCTATAGCAGTGGGATGAGTGGAGACAGTCGCACTGCCATTTTTATCAATAACAACACTGCTAGCAGAAGCACCACTAGCGTCTGACTTCAAGGATTTATCAACGTGAACAATAGTGTTGTGTTTACGACGGCATATTTTACAACCTGGCTTTTTGCAATTGTTTGCATAATGACCCAGATTAAAACAGTTGTAACAAACTTTGTATTTAGGTAATAACTCTAAACGAGCTTCATTGCTCAACGATAAAAACTGAGAACAACTACTTAACTTATGATCACCGTTACACATAACACAATTCTTAGGCTTATTCGAAACACCATCATCCTGTTTACTAGAACTTTCACCTGAATTATTTTTATTAGAATCCTGTACTAACATTGACCGAACCTTGTTTGAATTTTTAACTGTGTGTGAGTGTTTAGTATTCGTAGAAGCTTCCATTTCGAACGTTTCTAATATCTCAGCACGGTTTTTAATAAAAGTCATAAATAGTTCAAACGTAACTTTAGAATTCTTGTCCAGGCGGCCCTTATACTCACCCCATTCACGATAAGTTTTGCTATCTAATTTATGTGTGACAATATGAATGAGTAAAGTATCCCAATGATTAACAGGTTCATTTAAGGATTCTAGGGCACGTATGTTTTTGTTAACAACATCAAGTAAACCCTTTAAATTAACTGAAGACTCCTTTTGAAGGGTGTCGATTTGAAATAATGCAGAAACATGATGTTGGATAAGCAGGTGTTTGTTATCAAACCGCTCGCACAGAAGATTCCACGCTACCGAATAATTTGCAGAAGAAAACTGAATTGAGTTGATCACCACAGCAGCAGACCCTTCTAGGGATGACCTCAAATAGTGAAATTTATTTATTTCATCCATATCGTCGTTTGAGTGGATGAGACTAACAAATGTGTCGTGAAACTCTAACCAGTTAGTATAAGAACCACTGAATTTCGGCAACTGAATAGTCGGTAATTTAACAAAATTATGATTGCTAGAACGCGACATTACGTCACAATTATCATTAGAATCTCCTTTCCTATTGCAACTCGCTCGTTTCCTAACGAGATCTTTATTGTCCTTATTTAATTCCTTATCCTCTGGCATTGCGTAAGCTGGTGCAATCAACCTGGAATGTATATAAATAAAGTTATAGCAACGTTTAAATTAATGAAGCAGCCTGAAATACGTACATGATTAAAATTAACTAATTAACACTAACTTTAGAGTGAATTTACATAAATAATAATTTAGAATTTATAATAAACCTTGCGTCTTGACGGTTATATTGTACTAAACTTTAATAATAACACTGCAATTGCAATGATTTCTATTGTCTACCTGTGCTAACTAATATGATTACATAACTGTCTCAATAACTGTAAAATTATTACACCGTAAAGCAAAATAATGCAGTTGCTATAAAGAACTACTCTTTAACAATGTGTTAATAACAATACTGAACAATAATTACTGATCAGTTAATAATTGTATTACAATTTGTAACCATTCACAGAACAAAGAAAAATGACAATAGGTATTTCGTACTAACCTGGCTATTAACGGCTGACTTACACTAATTATACCTGTTAAATAGAGTGTTGGGTACACAAATTTAATAATAAATACGCCTTTTCTCAGCTATTAAGTATCCAGACCACGTAAATTCCAACAATCCTCTGAATGACGTAGCAGAATTCACCGGCCACGCCGGGCGTCGACTATAATTTTTGATGTACACCAATTCTTCAATCCCTTTATAACAATTCGCTGATCGGAGTAAATATTCTTCAAATCTCCACATCCAGGCGTCGAAGGACCATGTGCGGGGTTGATCCAGGTATAATTTCGGGAAGAGTGAAAAAATGCGTTGCTTGATTGAATGTGCAATTTTATTCTAACATAATCACAATGAAGGTAGGCGGTCGAGAAGCATTAAAAAATGAAACGATTGGCCATAATCCACGTAGCCTCAACATTATAATATATGAATTGCTGTAGGCGCTTGCGGGAACACAGAGTAACCCTTTTCTTAGTTAATTTTGGTTTCAAAATCAACAATTACCCTTGTCTGCACTTATCAACTTATCGCAAACAGGTTGTTAGGTACTAAAACATAAAGCACAACTCTCCTTTTGCCTTGGCCGTAGTCGGATAAAAAAGTTTTATAAAACACGAAACTCTGTGAACACAATGATATAAACTAAAACAGTATCAATAGTATAGTATCTCAGTAAAACGGAAAATCACTTGAATGTCATTGTGTTTAGAGATGGAAATCTCACGGCGTTGTGTCCGCAGTCACAGTAAGCGACTTCTCTTCCTTCAAAGCAGTACTCGAGCGACCGTCTATGACGTCACAGTTCTGCGTCACTGTTACCCGCACTCTTTTGCTTTGTCCCGAAACCGGGCAATGCGGCTTTTGATATGCTAATCTTGCTCGAAGGCCCTTCTGTTAATGCTTACTTTCATAGTTATAGCGGCTTTGCTTTAATACACTGTTGACCTCATTATAGTAGTATTTCATACCAATAATAACGTGTAATAATAGTTACTAGATAATTACAATAGGAATTGGTTACATTAGTCATTATTTACTGTGCACTATGAATTAATTTAACATGATTAATTTTGTGCAGTTACCGTTGTAACGGAAGCATATATATAGGTACTCAAACTGTTTCGAGGTCTGTCACAAATTGTCAGGGCTTTAAAAAGACTTTGAATTAAGGTTGTACTAATCAAAAGCTACCATCAATACAAACAAGTTTTGTATGATACAAAATCTACTAAAGCGTCACATTTCCGATATATAAAAAACCCGCCGCATATAAAGTGCCGCTTTGATTTTGTTAGCCTCGCATAAAATCTGTATCAATCAATTGTTAAAGTCTTCGGAAATACAGCAATTTAATACTTTACCGGCTGTAGGGATGCAAATCAACAATTTGTATCGAATCAGTGGCTAACACGCGGTGCTATTCTCCTTATCTAATTCCACATTCAGACACAGTGCGGTGCGACTATTGTCGAAGTGACAATAACATAGCAATTGTTCCACATCTGCGTCGATGTCGGTCATAGGAATGCAATTATAAGAGATCGAGTCATGTGATACGATGCATATTGATGACCTATTTTGATTGTTGTGTTGAGTGTGCGTGTGTGACTTTGGCTGTATAAGTTCGTTTCAGTAATATTGTTATTATTTTTTACATTGACCTAAGTGAGCTCTGTAATACATCACATGTTGTAAAAGACCTTGGTCTTACTTGGGTTTAATTTTTGTCAAGTAATCTATTGAGGAACAGTTCAGGTACCAAAGACGTAGGTAGACCAGGTAACAACGGAAACATGAACCAAGTTTGGAGTTAAGGTACTATCAATACCTGCTATTACTAGAGCTTATATGTTTAAGGGTTCTCCGTATATTGAATTTGATCAGATCATAGTAATTTGATTATGTTAGATATACCAAAGTAAGTTATAGAATTACAGTTTCGTGTGACATAAGGTCACAATCCCGCCTCGCTTGATTCACAGCGTTGGGTGATAGAAGACACCGCCAAAATGTGTTCGTGGTTGTACGAATTCGTAGCATTGAGCTTAGCGTGTGACCTACGCCGTAACTCAGTTGGAGCTACGTCGTAGCGACATCACTACGCGGATGGAAATCGCTGTTTCTCTGTTTATTCCTATTGAAATTCTTATGTCATGTAGCTTTCATAACCTAATTACTCAACTTCAAACATTTTATTAGATTTTACTCCAACACTTTAAAACACAATTAGCTACCACAACCCAGTAACTGCGTAATACGAAACGAAACCCCTTGGTAGGACTAGATGACAGATTTTCGGCTTCAAACTACTCGTAACGACTGTCAATGATCTACAAATGACTGTCAACCATTTGAAAATATTTAGTTACAGTGTCGTTGTAAAAAGACAAATAAAGCTCTGCAATTGGAAATCGGCTTAGGTACCGTCTAATGCCCAGAGTTCGCTGCAAACAATTTTGCAGTTTGACGTAGTATTTCTCAATAGTGAATTACTTTACAGCCAATTACAGATTTTGATTAGTTATCAAAGCTGATCACTTGCAACTGACTAATAGTTTCCTGTCCAGTGTTACAATCACTGCTAAAATTGGTTTCTGATCGGTCAATCAATTCAATTGCTTTGAATTAATCAGTTACAGGTTGATGAATTGATTGAATTAATTGAGTCTAAATTCGGTATATAGTAGGAATGTATAATGATCTATGCCAAACATACGCACTAAGGTAATTATTATTAAAGAAAATCGTTGTAAGGCAAATTGTTCCGATGAATATTTCACGTAGCGAAATAATAAATCAGGGTCGGAAGTTGGTGAACTTCGAGCGGGCTTTAATTAAGCCACCTCGAAGAGAATGGCTGCCAACAGTCACTTTGACTTTACTCTTTTTGTTATTTATTATAATAAACCTGTTGTGTCCCACTGTAGGGCAGAGCCTCCCTTCCTTCGCTCTTTATCTTGTAGAATATTGTGACTGTATTTAGAAACTTTTCGCTTGGGACATGTTTGATTTACGGCCTAACTTGAAGACATATTTTAACACCTACTCCCAAACCTAAACTTGACTTGAATATTTTTAATCACTATTGCTTGTTATTGAAACAAAGTTATATTTATTTTATGCAGCATTTAAATTACCAAATATACGCGGAGCTCGTGGCTAAATAATAACAGCCGCTCGGGTCGATCGTCAGGTTAAGCCGCGCTTGCCTGGGTTGGTCCGTGAATGGGTGACCACCCATTACATACCGAGTTTCCTCTGTGCCTCGGAAAGCACGTCAAGCCGTTGGTCCCGGCTGTCATTTGTAGATCTTTGACAGTCGTCACAAGAAGTCAGTGGCCCCAAAGTCTGACAACCACTCTTACCAAGGGGTATCGTATTACCCAGTACTAACTGGGATGTGGAGGTCAGACAGTCAGTCGCTCCACGTAAAAAACTGGTATTCAGCTGCATCCGGCCAGACTGGCAGCCGACCTCAACATAGTTGGGAAAAGGCTAGACAGATGATGATGATTTAAATGACCAAATACTTAGGTATTTAATTATTGAAATAGATGTGTTGTTCTCGATGTGTTTAATGCATGCTCAATTAATTAATTTGTGCCTTCGAATAAATCCGCTTCATTATCGCAATGATGTAAAGCTTTTACACATAGAATGTTTGGGTTTTCACAAACGAGTCCCTTTTAGCGTATATTAATGTATTCGTCAGCACGAATATTTCTACGTGAAGTTTCCCAATTAATTAAACTGAGCTAATGGATGTCGGTTAAATATTATGTATAAGTTAGTCTAATAAACTATTAATAAAGCGTATAGTACCTAGAGAAGAACAAAAGGAATGAATGAAAGGCATTTGCTTGTGGCTGAGATGAGAATGTTAAGGGGATGTGTGGTGTTACGCAAATAGATAAAATAAGAAATGAGTACATAAGAGGAAGTCTGAAAGTGGCTTCGGTGACTCAAAACTTGTGTGGTAATCTATTATCGTGGTTTGGATATGTATGAGGAAGATGTAGCGAGGAAAATGTTGAGTATGAACTAGATGTTTTAAGAGTAGAGGAAGACCAAAGAGACGATGGATGGACTGTGTGAAGGATGATTTAGCTAGAATGGAGGTGACTGCAGAGATGACGAGTAATTGAGAAGATCCATTCTTCTCAATTAGTCGTCATCTCTGCAGATAAACTGGGATAAGGGCAGGAGAGTGATTATGAATAGAGAATAACTAATAAACCAAGTATAATTAGGTATATACAGATTTTTATTTAGGTATATAAGAATTGGCTACCAAAATTCTACACAAATACTGCTCTATTTTACAGTACGTGATATGTCAGGCGTTCCTTCAAGATCCAACTTATCAAATATGAATGAAATATCTTATGTTAACTTGGACTCGGGGGAAGTTCTTGTACGTATCTGATAGTTCGTGAAGTCGGTCAGGCGAGTTGGAGACTCCTGCTCTAAAGTAACTGGACATAAGCTGCTCTAGTGTGAGTGTAGATAAGAAGGTTGTTTATAGTGTACATCAAAGACAAGCTACTAAAGATAAACTTCAACTTACGTACGTTCATAAGGTTCCAATCAGGATAACACTAATTTAAATTGAATTCCAGGAGAAGAGGACCCCTTTTTACCCTTCGTAACTTAATTACCCTGAATGGGTCAGAACTACAGTGGCTTTAAGCATATTTGTAAGGATTACGTGCTCGTTCGCATCCCTCGGGGTGGTTTTAACAATTGTCGGGATGCCGGCTGTGTGTGTCCGACTATTTGATTGACCCGAAAATTATGTTCGGTTCAAATGTTTTCTTGATGTTTGTATTCAAAATTGATTACTTGACCGATATAGATTCTATTCCGTAGTATATATATCAGGTAGCATAACTTTTAGATGCTCAAAAGTAAAACCTACACCCGTACCTACAAACAAGCCAAAGTGTTTACTTGAGTAAATGTACATTTTTAAGATACGATTTTTATAATGTAGTTTAGAACTTTAAAAAGTTAGAATTCTTAGCTTTGCTTCCTTTGACGGTTCTTACTTCTTTAAAATTCTTGTCTGTTGCATAAAAATGTTACAAGTAATTGCTTAAGCTAAAGTAATTACTTTAACTTGACTATAGATACGGGTGTAAGTTCTCCATTCTTTACGATATCACGGATCTCTCCGGTCCATTTTCTGTTCAAAATGCGTCTTTACAAATTAAATAGAATTGAACAAAGCGTCTCGGTGCCTCTTCAAAGTACGGGTCAATGTATCCTTTGTAGAGATCTTCAATTCATTGGAACCCCATTCAAGGCTGAATTCTTCAATTAGAATAAGTAAGTCTCAATGATAAAAGTTACGAGCATTTAACTTCAGCTACTCAAGCTTGGTTTGCTGCACAGGCAATTCAAAGCTATTGTAGGTATAGAAGCTGCTCTGTTGTGATCTAGTTAATTTATTTACCAACTGAAGAGCTATTTAAGAAATTATAACAATGACTATCAGTTACGTAAGTCATCAAGGTCTGAATTACAAACTTTCATAATTTATTACAAAGTCAATCCACAGGTTAATCTGTAGTCACAAAGCATCTTATCAGTTGAGGGAACTTACCAACTCAGCGAGCTCGGCAAGGGGTGAGCAGCAAACTGGCCTAGATGTATAACGTTAATAATCGACTCTCGTACAAACAAACTTAAATGACTATAGCTTACAGCAGCGAGTGAGCAACCAATAGATTTAGGTCTTACCACAGTTTTATATGGGTTCTAAACTTTCCTTGATTTGTTTTTGAATTGGAAAATTAAGTCTCTGACGATGTTATTTCACAACACAAATTAGGCATGATTGTTAGCTCTCCTGTAGCAACAGTAAAGTTAGTTTTGTTTCAATTATTGTGAACGAATTATTTCAGAAAGTTTAGTCACGGGACGTGCAAAACTAATTGAACCTGAATATTTTAATTAAAAATACAGAAACTGGTGCTAGTTGATATTCTATTAGTGAACATGGAACTACTTTAGATGGGATACAATTCTCTAACCGCTTTTATAACACGTGATACAAAAGCCACAAAAAAAAACCACAAAAATTGAGTTTCAGATTATTGATGCAAAGTTAATGGAGTTAACACTCAAATAAGTTCTAATAAATTGTCATTTTACGCTCGTTCTCATTTTACTCACGAATGAACCTTTGTTTGATGAATTCTCAAAAAAGCGAAAAGTTTTAGACACGTACGTAACAAAATTAAAACTAAAAGTGTCGTAAAAAGATCTTATTTTATCGCTCAGTTTCAACAACTTATGTCCCCAAGCCTAAAATAATACCCGCTGCTAATTGGGACCGAGTTGAAAATATAATACTTTTTAGGATAAAGTTGATTTATATGAAAGAGAAACTGTTTCAGACGCAATTTTTCAGGAAAAGATTTATTGACTTTTAAATGGCTTAAACTAATGAAAGTAGATTATACTCATTATCTGTCTGTAAATGGAGTTATTTTTTTGTTAATGTCATAATTTTGCAACGACAAAACTTTTGAAATAATTTTGATGGAATATCATTACTTACTTATGTTTATATGTTTTTTGAATTAACATATTTACCTAAACAAACTTAATGAACACCTACAGAAAGTTGTTGAAACCAAGTAACTATGCACATAATTATTATATAAAAAGCAAGAAATTTAAGTGAAGTAGTAGCTAAAAATTCTTAAATAAATATCAAAGTATGACCTCAAGAAATAAAGTTTAATTTCCGAACGCAAATATTATTGAAGCTTAATTATTGTTAACTTTAGTACGTTAACATGCTGATATCACGAAACTGGCAGTAATTGGCGTTTACAAAGTTATAACGACGATAAGATATTTGTAATAATCTGTCTGTTATATTATTTGCTATCTAACTGCACCTAATTCAAATTTACAATGTGAATTAGGTTCAATGTACGACAGATCCAAAAGATAAACATAATACCGGGTGGTGTCGAATCAGAATTTTCGAAAATCTATATAATTGCTTTAAAATGCATCAACCAAAGTTATTGCTATCATCATCATCAGCGTACAGCAGCCCACTGTTGGACATACGTCTCGTCAATCGCACGCCACTCAACTCAATTCTCGGCGACTCTAATCCAGTTGGTACCAGCCGCACGGCGGAGATTGTTGCTTCGCCTGTTCCACGATTCGCGGTCTCCACTCAAGAACACGCCGCGTCTACCCCAACGGTCATCGGTTCTACGGCTAATATGGCCGGCCCATTGCCACTTTAGCTTACCTATTCTGTGAGCTATGTCGAAAGCTTTGGTTCTGTGTCGGATCACCTCGTTACGGATGCGATCCCTCAGAGACATCAAGCAAAGCCCGTACCATAGCTTGCTGAGCAACCTTGAATTTATTGTAAACAACTTAAATGAAGTGCCACATTGGTCAACGCCATAATGGTTACATTGGACGAATAAATAGCGAAAACAATTCTAGGATGGATTTAGCAAAAATTGTTGAACATAATTTATTATCGTGTATGGAAAATTCCTTCGAAGACGGGCAATTCGTAAAAGATTCTTTGAAAATCCCTCATAATAACTCTGAAGTAAATAACAATCTCTATTTACTCTCCAAAGCCAAAAAAATCTCATGAAAAATTCAGAAATTACTTCGCTTGAGCAAATTGCGGTCGCGTGTTTGTAAAATATTTCCTCACAGTAGACAGGGCGGGAGTTACATATTAAGTGAAGGAATGTTTATCAAGTTTCTTGACACTTGAGAGGAAATGTGCCGTTTGACGACAAGACATTGTTTTACGGAACGTTCTCGAAATTCAAGCTGCGAGCGATGTTTGTGTTTAGGAATATGCAGCTAGTTATGCTTGTGCAGCTAGTTAGTGGTCACGTTCTGGTCGGCAAGCGCTGAGCTGAAATATTTCACTATAGGTTTAATTACCACATCATGCAAAATTGCCAAAACCACAGGTGCAGTAAACTTTGATTGCTTTTGAATTGGTGTTAATGAGCGTGCCTATGTTGATAAATTTGGTACCGCTCACGAAATAAACTACCTACTCACAGCTATTTACAAGTGGTGGTAATCAAGTGAAGTGTACGGGCAAAATGTGATAAGCTCATAACTTTTCCCTCGTTGTTAAACAAACTTTTATACAGGTTATTTCATATGCAATTTATAACAACATATAGTGCCTTTTATTATTAAACATGTATCATTAAAAAAAAGGCAAAGAAATAACTTTGAAAATGGAATGTATCGCGCAATAATATAGCATGTGACCTAACTACAACTATCGCAAAGAATGTATCAATGTTTACAACACAACTTTACGAGGAATGGGCTGAATTAGACGTGGTTAGATTGGTACTGTTTCGACATTTGAGCACTCTTCTCACTGTTTAATAAGTATTAACCCATGCCTGTAGCAAATGATTCGTAAAGTAGCGCAAAATGTGGTAAAACAATGAAGCCATTACATAACAATGTACCCAATTACTGCTCACTCGTACATTCCGAGCCACATACCAGTAAATATTACGAAAGGATCACGTAAAAATAGATGAGCGATTATAACCAGTCTAGCAGAAACACCGTAAAGTGCTGATAACGCTCAAAAACTTTCGTATTTCATACAAACGAGGCCATTACAAGAAGTTATTGTTTTATTCGATACATTTACTTTTTATTGATATCAGTAAAACAGCAGCCAACTGCTTAATAGGTTTGGTTTTGTCTTCTTCTTCTTTATCGTGTGGTTAGTGCCTAACCTGGTGTCAGAGTTTTTATGCCGCCCATGGGCCTCTGACTTGGCTTTACATACCGTCGAGAAATATCTCTGAGGTATGCTGGTTTCCTCACGATGTTTTCCTTCACCGAAGCAAGTGATAATTATTCAATACGCACATGATTCTGAAAAATCAGAGGTGCGTGTCCTGGGTTCGAACTCGAGACCTAGGACTTGGCAGTCCAACGGTCACACCACTAGGCTATCACTGCTTAGGCTATTACTGCTGCTTTTGGTTTTGTTGTAACAAGATTATTTATTTAAACTTCATGTACAATTAAATAGTGGCCCATACTGGCACACATGGCATACATGGCAGACTTAATACCACAATTTCTAACAGTCAATCTTAAGCACAGCATTGTGAAATAAGTTTTTAAATTGACACGGTCACGAACATTGTAAACGGGATATTTACTATTTGTTTTGAGTTTATCTGTGATCATGACGCTTGCAACAGCGCCGAAATATCGAGAACTCAAAGGGATTCCAAAACTTTATCGATAAACAATATTATTAAAGAGACAAGACAAGAGCTTAAATATTTAGGGTATACAAATCAAAACACACAAAAGTAATGATTTAATTGTTTATTTCGTGTTATAGTGCATCGTATTTTTTGTCGCATATTTGTGTTGTTGGCGCACAGGGCACGCGCTTGCTTGTCACGTATATGTGACGATGGCGTTCAAAAGGTTAAAAGCACCTAAAGTCCATAAATCACTGAAATACTTCCGGAACATTCCTAGTCAACAATCAAAATATTCTATCCATGAAGCAACATTGTACAGATTACTTCTCTTACATGTATTGACACAAGTCATCAACATTCACAGGGTGTGCAAAACACAAACACGGTGCTATGTGTGAAACTGTTATCTCACGCAGCGCTACTGATCGATGATGTCATCCAGGAAACATTCTGTAAACAATCGATGTTACAGTACATCATATTATATTTGTGACTCATAAGAAAAGTTAAGCTATAAAAGTGTTTGGAATTTTGGATTGTGGTTTTGTGTTGCGGGCATACGGGTTTGACTAGGATGTCGAGAAGTTACCCAATGGTCCTTTCGATATTTGATGTTTGTCATGTTATGAATTCATGTTAAAATCAGAGTCAACTGAATTGTTCTGTTCACGCATGTTAAATTCAGAGTGAACTGAATGTTACGGTCACCCATACGAAATGAAAGTTTAAATTTAATCCATTAACTAACCAAGGGTTTGCATTGAACCCAAAAGGATAAAAACTGTAAAGTAAAAACTGTAAAGTTAATTAAAAATGAACTACAAAGTAACAAACTTTTAAACGACTTAAATATTTGAACTTTGTGTGTCGAGTAAATATATTATAATAAATTCATTAATTCACTAATAGTAAAATGACTTCGTATGTTAAATATTGTTAAAAAATCTGTTGTCCAAATAGTTATTATTAGAATTAGAACCCATATCGCCTGTGACATAGGTTTATCCTAGTGCAGGCATTGAACTTTGTTATACCTACATTATTTCTAAGATTTATGTTGTATTGTATAAATTTTAACTTTGAATAAACTTATATAATTTTTTTTTTTTTTAATTTTTTTTTTTTTATAGTTGTCTAGATTAATAAACCTACCATAAAGGAGCGACAAAATTACGCTTGAACTAAATCCTACCGTTGTTTTCTACATTACGGGCTCGATGGCGTATTTATTCCCTGCGGCTAAACTTGACTCTAAAACATGCAAAGGATCCGAAATTAACTCAGAGATAAAACAAAATTGTTTAGAAGTCCTAATTGTGTGCCATCAGATTTACGACGCTTTGTTTAGAAAGTTGACCTTATTACCATTAGCAAGATAAGAGTCAGTTTAGAAGCACAGTTTCTGTGACGATAAGCATCTAACACAAAATATTGTAAACAGACCTTTGTGTCGGAGGCTATTGAAGAGAAATAGCTGAAATCATAGTGCAAAGATATGGCCTCGATGTCCCATGCATCGTTGGCTTTAAACCTACCTTTAGATATCAGTGGGGTTACCATGTCCTGAAGGAATAGAACAAAGAAGAAAAGAGAAGAGAAACAGATGGCGCTAGACAGCTGTCTAGCGCCATCTCTCTCTCTCTCTCTCGATAGAACTACAACATTCCTACATTAAGAGGCATTCCTGCAGAAAAAAGTTTACTAGAAAACTAATTCCAAAGCTCCACTATTGTTCAAGGAAAATTTCACTTTTCCCATATAACTCAGAAACACGACGATCGTAAAGTTGAACCCAAAACGCTTGGCTTTCCACGAAATTGTGGAATTTACAATTTGCCCAAGTTTGACCACCATAAAGCGAATTCCTAGCCGACCCTTATGTTTAAAACAGACATTATAGCTCGTACATAGGCCGCAAGGTTGTCGTCAGGTCATAAAATACTCAGATATTTTAAACTATAAGCTTTATTAAGTTATTTACGAGTATTGCGAGCGCCCTCCCATTAATGACTCGTTCTTCTAACTATCGTAAGTTGCTAGTAAACGAAATCAAGAGAATATTAAAGAAGACAAGCCAGTAATGCCATCTTATACTTCTTGATTTCGCAGAATTATGAGAGGCATTGAAATCTGTAACGAATGTTGAAAGGTAACCAAGTTTTTACAGCTTTGTTGAAATGAAAACCTTGTTGGAGAAAATGTTTACATAAATGAAGAGTAAAGATAATAGGAAATCTTGGTAAGGTGTACTTGCTTTTCCTCTCCAAGGAAAGCTTATAATATGGCTTATATTATGTTGCAACTATAAGAGAAAAATATGATGATGTTTTAGATAATATTCTCGGTTGGATTTAAACAAAGTTGCTTTTGTAACTATTTTCTGGGTAGCAAAACTCTCACTCTCACACTGATTTCATAGATCATTAGCGACGAAAAGTGAGAGTAATCCATAATTATCACTAAAGATCAGATCAGATCAGTCGACCGCGAGCACACACACAAAGGCCTGTTCGATAACTGATCAGAAACTAGACCCATTACGGCCTCCTGAGAAACAATCTTGTAAATATTCGTGTAGGAATACGAGTATTTCATAATTGTAATGTATAATGTTACTGACTTTTCATAAATACAGAAGTAGTGATTACACATTCCGCGGTAGCGCTGCCGTCTCGTGCTGCTGCAACATATGTGAGACTAATATATTTTATGACTTTTTTAAAGAATTTAGTCACGTATCAGAATTTATTTCTCCGGGTGCTATGACTTTTACAACATAGGTATAATTGTGAATGTGGGAAATACAAATGGGCTTTGGGTGTGCAGAATTCGTACTCAGGTTCTGCCTTCAGATTGATGGTTTTTAAGAATTTTTCTTCTGGTGTAAGTACTGAGACTTTAAGTGTTATTTTAGTCATTGCTGCTGGTTGGGAATGAAGATGGATGGATTATACTTTTTTACTATAAGCGACCTACACAAATGTCCTTTCTTTGGTATTGTTCGTCGTTTCGTTGAGCTCATTGAGTTATGAGTCGAGCTACACGATCACTGACAAATGCTTGCATTGGCTGGACAAGTCCACTCAAATCTGTGAGGTTTTTTCTTCAAAAGACCGCCCCGACAGTCATCTGCGTAGTTCTCATGTGAGTTTATCAAGATTATGTCTGGACCTTAAAAGAGACCTCAGAGTTTGTTTCGGTTGTTTCTTCTCAGAGTAGTCAGGTACGAAACACCGGCCTATCTAGTTTTAAAAAAGAAGACGTGTATTTGCAAAGTAAACATCATTTATCCGCTTATTGTTAGACTTTTCTTTAATTTATGATCAAGCGAAAAATAGTTTATTTACTAGATCTCCGAATGGATGAATATTGGCCTGATTGAAGAGGCTTTGTAATAGTATATGTTCTGTGTAGTCTCTCTAACCAGAAACAAAGAAAATAAAACTTGAAAGGCCACATAAACATAGTAACAATATAGACTCCTCGCAGTATCTGTAGAAATATATTTGTTACTATCTTTAAAAGTAAATGTTACTCCTAAAATAAATATTTGTTATCTCTCTGTCAGTTAGGTGGGAGGTCCTATTAGACGATTATGGACGAAGATTAAGAATATTCAGAAGAAACCATGATAGAAAAGCAATAAACAGGTCCAATAAAAAATTTTAACTAGCTTCTTAAAGCTTGTTTAAAATTATTTGTTTTTTTTTTTTAAGTGCACTTCATTTTTATTGGAAAAAATTAAATAAACATGATACAATTTCAACAAAACAAGGAATATAATTATTTTTAGACACCTCTTTTCTAGCCATCAAGGACCCTTCAATGGCTTCTCTTTATACCCTCCTTCAGAGTTCGTGAAAACGTCGAAATATCAAATATATCATAAATATACAACTCATTTCAGGCCAGGAACATATAACTTGGTTTTGGGAAT
The DNA here is from genome assembly GCA_964057025.1 of Standfussiana lucernea. Taxonomy (NCBI): domain Eukaryota; kingdom Metazoa; phylum Arthropoda; class Insecta; order Lepidoptera; family Noctuidae; genus Standfussiana; species Standfussiana lucernea. The sequence goes on from OZ059806.1 coordinate 4,613,974, forward strand.
TCCTCTCGATTTTTAAAACTTACCAAAAGTGTCTAAAAATAAGTTTCATTTTTACTGTTTTAATTCTGATTATTATTCGGTTATTAAGGCATTTTTGCTGTAGAGACTATTCGATGTAACTCTGCATCAAAGCTTCTACAGCGAAGCAGTCGTAGCGGTGACGCCATCACGTCCTCTACACCGTAGCAACCGTGAAGTCATTGTTCGATTTCACAAAAGATTTTTTTTTTGCAATTTTTTCTTATACTTATAAAAGAGCAAAAAAGTGGCAAAGAGAAAATCCCTGAAGAAAAGTCAAACAGTCTTAGTTCGCGACTTTTGAAAGTTTCCGTTACGTGAGTGGTTTGAATAGGGTCGATTATAGCCAACTATGTCATATTTTCTAAGACAAATCTTTGAGTTGGAAAAGTAGAACGTTTTAAACCTTTATCGGAAAACTATTATTAGATATTGAGCTAAAACTAATTGCGTTAGTTTAGCTTTGTAACATTTGTACATCTTTAACTAGTATTAATCTAGTGTTCTTACTTTTCTGTCGAAGGTTCGATTCCCGCACGGAACAAATATTTGTATTGCCTGCAGTTGTTCCGGTCCTAGCTGTTTTTGTATGTGTTATTAAAAGATATTAAACGCACCCGCAATACAGGAGAAACACCTAGGGTCGGACAAAGTTAAAAAAAAAGAAAATATCTTCACAAACATACCTGCGCATGAAAGGTTAATGCTTTGTGATAAAATAGGCGGCATAAGATCGAGAAGTCCTGGAATACAAAAACTAAAAGCAGTTCAAATAACGTCTCTTAGAACCCCAAAAAGTCCAAGAACAAAATGAATGTCAACTGCTACAATAAGTACAAAAAAAAACGAGAGCGGTTCTCGTCAGTTGAATTCGAACTTCCGGCACAGAGTACTCCAGGGGCGTCAGTCAAGTGTTGAGGGAAATTGGAAACCTGCGGTGACCTCAAGCTTTAATTTTCGCTGTATATTGAATGTGAACGTTTCCCTACTCGAATTGAAACCCGTTTACGTTTAGTGTAGTGCTGGCAGTTGGAGAATATTCTTGAAACAAAACCTCGCTGAAAAAAATAACCATTTTATTTGAATTGCGCTTTCTGAACGTTATAAAAATCCTAGAGTAATGCGAAAACAAATCCTAGCTTCATTAAAAATATCAAACAAAAAACAGCCAAGCAATTTGCTTGGCTGGTTTTAGCATTGTATTAGATGCATTCGTTCATTACCTAACCGCACTCGTCTCGCTCCACATTCTTACTTCCAGTAAGTATTTTAATTAGTGAAGCATTTCTGCACTGCTGCCTCTCCCGTGGTTCCGCATATTTTGTGAATATCAAGAGAGACGCGCTGCATGAGACAAAGGATAGATGATATAAAAGATTGTTTTCAATTGTGTAACACAAAACTGTAAGTACATTCATTAATAAGTTCTTAAAATATTTGAAAATGAAGTAGTGAGCGATCGCGGCATTTGTAATTAATTTGGCGGCTCTTCACGTTGGTAAGTGCAAATGTGACGCTGTAATTAGAACGATTGTAGTTGCAGGTTGTTTGTTTTGTTGGTGTCGTGAGCAGACTCAAATGAAGTGTAATGATATCTGAAATGCAGTGCAACGGATTTACTAACGAATTAAACCGATCAGTGACTGCAACTGTGGTAGATACTGGCAGTTGTGACTTGATGCTTTTATTGTATCACCAAACAATAAATTTACCTACGAAAGCTACGAGAAAATACATACCTACTATACATTTTCAACTATGCGGTAGTAATAAATCATAAGACGTCGAAGTTTGCAAGTAACATAGAAATATGACTAACTCTGCCATTTATCTTGTGTAGGTATTCCGCGTTGATGGTCTTTCACATCAATTTTCCGATGTAGTTGCAATAGGCTCACCTCCTATTACATGGGACTTAAACATAACTGGGGAAATGTGGGTTTAATATTAGTCACACCTCTGCCTAACCCTTCGAGGATTACAGGCGTGATGTTATGTTATGTGTTTCGTCATGTCAAGTGTAGCGTCTCTAAAGGTTCATCGCTATAATTCTTGATTATGAAAATGAATATTGTCACGAAAATATGTTTAACATAGCTGCTATAATCAGCTAAAGAATGTGCTTTAATAAAAACTTTCGGAAACTTTCGGAAGTCGGTGGCAAAAAAAAGTCAATGAAACAAACAATAGTCACCGACTTCCGAAAGTAAAGTTATTTTACACTTTTTTAGTGTTTTTTTTGGAAGTCGGTTGTTTTTTTTGCAAAAAAGTTTTTATTTTACGCTTTTTTAGTTATCGTATCACACACAAATCCTTGTCAAGTATCAATTTCGCAATTTATTTACATACTTGGATGACATATTTTTTCCAGCTATTTTGATTTCAAAACCAAACTGCTGAACCGATTTCGATGAAATTTCTATGGGACCAATCGGGAAGTAGACCCATTCAGATAAAAGAAGAATTTTTCAAATCGGTTCATAAATGACGAATATATGTGGTAACAAACACAAAAAAAAACATACAACCGAATTGAGAACCTCCTCCTTTTTTTGAAGTCGGTTAAAAATCACACAAACACTTTAATGGACTGTAAGCTCATGTGAAATAATCACTAAATTACAGTTCCTTTAGCCATAGTCCTATGATTTCGGTCAATGAACAAACAATAGATTTTCACACATGACAGCAATCAAAACGAAAATAACAATGCAATTTTGCGTCCGTGGTGGTCTGAAATCACCTTCCCCTGCCTAAATCGTTTTAACGTAGCTGGCTATTTGGCACCTAATCAAAAGATATTGTTTGAGAATCGGGAATTTTGGAGTCTTTCAAAAGGAGAAGGTTTTCAACTCGACTGCACGGTTTTTTTTGCGTTTGTATTTTCAGTGACATTCTAAATCACGTCGACCGATTCTTTTTTTTTATTAAAAAGGGGATGTATGTAAATAGGGTATGGGAGTAGTCCCATATTAATCCCATCACTTGATGGGAAATAAGCTAACTCAAAAACTACTCATAAGAACTTTTTGATGAGTAGCTTTTGAGTTAGCTTATTTGCGTTAGCGTATTTAATCTAATCCGCTTATCCTAATTTGATTCATTCGTTTAGCTGTTTAGTTTGAAAGACATCGTTATTGGTTCCTTCCTTTTCCCGCACTCGCCTTCCACCTTGGTACGAGCGAGAAGGATATATCACACGAACATCATCATCACAATCATGATAAGACTAATGGCTGACTATATTTCGCCACGTGAACGCGTGCTCTTAAAAAAAAATGGAATACCGTGGAAATTGATGTGTTTTCGTCGTGTGTGTTGTGCTCAGCTCTCAGGATAGCAGTAACAAAGACTTTGAGGTATTGTGCAAGCCTTTCCTTACAAACACTTATTTTTTTCTTCAAATCTTACCTATGGCAGTGTAACACCAATCATCTGCGACAGCCAGTTTTAATTGCAATATTTAGCTTAATCGTGTAAACAGCCTATGTTGTTGATGTTATGATGCCATTACTTGTTGTTGTGAAATTCCATAACAAGAAGGATAGGATTGTTTGGAAGTATACGCTTCCGAGGTAGTCCCATTTAACTTTTACCAAACGTCAACAAATAGGTACTGTAGATTTTCTGCGGCATTAATGGATAAAATGACTCGATTTGACTTTGTTACCGATAAAACACTGGATTTTTTTTCCATTTACTTGAGAGTGCTCCGATGTTTTAATTGATTTGGTCTTTATCGTTAATTTGTCTACAGTTTCATATAACAGAACAATACAATGTAATGCAGATACCGATCACTTATACGTATTATTAAAATCCTTTTGGAGGACCATTTAACTTAGAATAAATCTGAATATAATTTATTATGAACTCAATTTTAAACTTGGACGCCTGTCTGTACCCGACGCGATCCCTTTCTCATGGCTTTACAAATAATAATCTTCTTATTGGTTTAATAATATCGAAAAAAAAAAACTGAAAATTATACTTTTGCCAGAGAGCTTCATGTTTTCGTGAATCTTTATCACCGTTCTGTGTTGTATTATTATACCTGTGCAGAGGTTGAAAATTTTCTTTCTTTTGTTAAATAAACCAACTGTTCTAGACTTCTATTAAAGTTCTGTAAAAAACTCTGCAATTTTAATGAACAAACGGATGCAGTGAGTTAAACTTGGCTACTTTACTGAACGTTTCACAGCCTCGGGGTGCAATATCGTCTCGTTAGAGACATGGAATTGTACTTAGGATTTATTCTACGCTAGTTTTTTAAGTGGTACTTATTCACAATCGAAAAGCACTAGGTACTACCGAACTCACTGATTGGTTTGCCACCCTTATTCCCGAAGTAATAAAGTTGAAATGTGTGTGAACTTAGTAATACATACATGAACTTACGTCTTTATCTCACGGTAGGCAGAAACACGATTGCTTCCAAAAGGCTTGAAAAAATGACACGCCACACTAAAACTAGTCTAGTATAGCAAGAAAATACAAATGAGAATTTGTAAAATATAATAACCTAGTAGTTATGATTTACTCGTATTATAATTGCTATATCATTTCACTACATCGACCTAAGTAACCTAACAAACCTGCATAGACTCAAGCTATTATTTAAAATTTTGTCATGAAACTCCATTAATTAATAATCGACGACAAAACTAGGTATCTAAAGTAAAGACCTCGGCGAGTCTTACGAAATAAAATAATTATCTAAAGGTCAGTGTTTTATTTTGTACTTTCGTATTTAGCTTAGCTCATTGGTAGTGAATTCTGCTCTACAATAAACGAAGAAGCGACTCAAAAGATGAATACTGTCTAATGTAGCGAAACCAATGTTCTGACTGGTGTTCCAAACGTAGATTTAAAAGGCAATTGTATATAATTTCCGTACAAAATCAGTTGTCTACTTCATCTGACAGACAGATCCCAGTCTGCATGATTGGTCGCACTGCTGGTGACGCTAGATTCTTTTCATATCAAAAGTGGATTTGTTTCCGGCATATTATTTCAGAAGGTTAATCGTACAAGCGTGTTTCTATTTTAGGTTCCACGCTCAGCAGTAGCGCGCCCCCTAATGGGTAAACCTCTGTCTACCCCTTCTGGGATTACAGTCGTGATGTTATGGTTTCTTGAGCAAATTAGCGTTCTCGATGCTTAGCTGAGCCAACATGCAGCTGTCATTCCCATCTCTAAACCGTTCCCATTTCGGTGCAACTAAAGCACCCTTTGTTAACTTGTAGACAGTTCACAGTGCACGTTAATGTTGATTCAGTACATAAAGGTTCTAAAACGGTATTTTTTATACAAATTACATTTTCATCAGTAACACTTGTCTAGACAAGTACTTATTAATCTGGAGATAAAAATAATCTATTGTTTTTCAAAGGAATAGATATTTGTTCGGAGGTTTTCGTTTATGACCATTGTCCCCCAAGAAAATAAATGCTGACCTAGCATTAGGTGATAGGCGTAATGATAACACGAATGAGTCACTATTTGCATATCGTTACAAAACCCGCGCATTTGAATCGTATTGATGGCGTGTAATGGGGCCGTGTGTATCAATCACACCGATGGCTTTGTTGTGTGAATACCTCGTGCTTTTGCACATGACGGAGAAATAATTATATACATTACCTACTTTAACTGAACACCGTACAATTGCATTGTATCTGAAATTCTTTTTTGACAATCATAAATTAAACACAAACGAAACCACGTGTCTTTGTAGTATCACTATAAATATTGCGCGCTTGGCGTCCGTCCAATCTGCGATGTGACGTCATCGTGGCTGTGTCACACATCAGACACGACCACCTGGTTGAGATATACCGCTATGATAACGACCAACTGGTATTGTATGGCGAGAGTAGTTTACAGGAAACGTGGTTCGCCCGTGATGACGTATTGTTATAGGTATTTTAGTTTTTATTCGAGTCAAGGCTTTCGATTAAGTTCAAACTTTCGAATGACTGCCATAAACTTTAGAGCATAATTTACATTAAAAGGCCAACTTCAACTGTTGTAAAGTCACCCACTATTTTACGTGTTCTGAAAGCCCAGTTATCGAAACTAGCACAAATGGCTTTCGAATATCAATAATTAAAAGTTTCATGATACAAAAACTCCGTCGAGCAAACTTTGTAGTGTATTTTGCAATAGCCGGCACCTCGGCGTAGATTTGCAAAAGTTTTCGAAGGAGCAAAAAAAAAGACGTAATAATCAAATGCTGTAATTATTTCCTACCGTAGCGCCGCGCTGTTTAATAGACTGAGTGTACTGACAAGCTCCAGTAACAACGTTTAACAGTGTCGTTCTCACGGCACATCATAGGGAAACGAGTCCTTTGTAAGAGTTGAAGTGAACGAGCACAATGCAGCCGCAATTGAAGTTTGTCGTTCATTCAGAAAACGCTGTGGAGACATTAAGGTGTTGCTCTATACAAAAGCGTTTTAACTGTTCGCTGACACTATTACAACTTTCTTGAGAAACTAAAGTTATACAATAATGGCGCTAGAGCTTTATTCTATGCAAGTCTTTTTAAATAATTTGTGCAATAGCGTATAATAACGCCATCACGAATCTAAAATAGTCTGAGTTGCTCTACATAAAAATAGCTGAAAATGCGCTGGCGATTGAATACTTTGAAACAGAAAAAATCTGCTGTTGTATCCATTAGAATCTTTTGGTTTATCCCTACTTGCTTATTGTTTGTACTTCTCTTTTACGCACGCACGGTTCAGCTTCACAACTGCTGGACACTGTGTTTACCTACTAATTTAAACCTGCCATAACAAGGATTACGTAAGAACACAGGATAATCTTTTCGGGCTAACGTGAATACATAAAGCATTACCCAATGCGAGAGCAGCCGTGTGCTCGAGCCGTCGACCGTCGTCATAAAACAGAGGGTCACATGATGAGGATATGTGTTAACGTCATGAATGTGCTAAATATGTGAGATGTGGATGATTTGTACTAATTAAATAAATACGTTTTCGAAATTGGTAAAACTGAGTTATGAAAAAAATATTTTAGAAGTCAGTCTGACAGTTTGACCTATCTGAGAGCCTATCTTGTGTAAAGAATTTAATTTAACTTAAAACCCTAAAAGCGTATCAAATAAATAACAATGATATTACAAACTTTACAAAATACTTCAATCATTCGAAGCACGTGCAAAATTAAAAATAGCTTCTTTCTTATTTAACTTACTTCGAGTTGTTTACTTCAACTTGAAAAAACACAAACAATTATTGTGTTAATAAAACTAGTTTTTTCTATTGGAGCAACGCTACGATGAAGATAGCGGTAAAACTTAAATAACGTTTACAAGTTCCTCGCAAGCAGCAGTGCTTAACACTCCATGCATAATGTATTCCGTCGCCTGAAGGCGTTGCGTTGGTCCGAGCTCGTCTGCACCTATCTCGTCTTGTACGATATGCTTACATTACATACCTCCTTGTACCTGAATAGATAAAACATTGCATTACACATGAGTAAAATCGAGGATTTAACATTCGGAGCGGAAATTATCTTTGGTGTTGCGAATACGTTATGTTACGTTAACACAAAGCCATAATAGCGTCATAATGATAGAAATACCAATTCGCGATTGTAATAATCTGCACAACTATCTAAACAGTCCGAGCGATGTTTCAAGTTAATGACACAACTTGTCAGATTAATACAAAAGCCAGCCACCGACAGTTAACATTAATCTAAAGAGATTCAGATGACAATACTGTTTTGAAGTAAGCTGTTTTGTGGTTGAACTAAGTCGTGGTTAATACTGACTCTCCTGGTTCACTGCTGTACATACAGTACAAAGTTGGAGAGATTCTGAACATTGCCGTCCCAAAGGGGTTGTGTTCGTTCATACAATGTGTAGTTTTCTCAAATTAGCTACTACTGCTAGTGCTGTTTCGCCTGTGGCATATATACGTTACATACATACTATAAACGAGATTTAATTTTGTATGCATTATGTATCATTTTGTTATGTAAAGTAAAGCACACACAATGTGAAGCATTATTCAAAGCCTCTTTTTGGGGAATTACGTTGAATTTATAGCAGATTACTGGTTCATCCTGCGTTTGATTTAATTGTTTCGTATTGTTTAATGAATCAAAAAAGTCTAGGGACAATGGAGAACAGTAGTACTCGTAATTTCGATTGTTTTTTTGTTTTATAAATATTATATCAATAGCCAACAGTGACTATCTACGAAGATATGACAAAATGATAACATTGTATCTTTACAAAAAAAAAAAAGAAAATGAAAAAAAAAACACGTACAGCACACACACGACACGCACACGCGCACGTAAGATTGTTTTATGAATTTCTCATATTAATATTATGAATTTATCCTAATTTTTTCTGTACCCGTTATAAATAATATTTAAAAAGTTACTTATATAGATTTAGATAATGTGTAGGCATTTGATTCCTTGTTATCTCCAGCTGGGTCCAATTACCATGATCAAATCGAATCCTCTCTCGATTGTGGTTACCGGAACACAATCGAGATAGAAATAGGATTACAGCCGTATTCGACTAATAAATACTTCATGTACAGTTACCGTCCTTAGGGATAAACTGACACTACTCAATAAATCTATGAGCAAGGGTTTGTGTTAATGAAAGAGTATTTCACCAACGACAACATTACACTGTTATGTGTAGTAAAATATTTGTTAGGAAGATGCTGGACGTGTTTAGGTCGCATGTGCAAGAGATAATATTTTGCGATGATATTCCAAGACAATATCCAAGCACAAAGTTTTAAACCTAACTTTAGGAGTACGAAACCAGCACAAATTACAGACAGTGAAAAATCTGGAATGGTACTTTTGTCAGTTATACTCTGGGAGGAAGACCTCACGTAGCTCACAGGCAACTAACTTTTCGTATCACCACGACACAGCGTGATGAAGAGACAGCGCTATGAAGATAATTATTGTAGGTTGGTTCTACTTCGTACAAACGTTGACGAGTTGCGAAGTCAAGCCAAAACCGCAAGTTGCTGGGCAATATGATTGGTCTCAATATGTTTCTGAAACATCTGGCATATTGCATGCAGTGACATCGGAAAATATCACTCGGATGTAAAAGCTGTTTTTCCAGAATTTAATTGCAAAACTCGTACGTAATACTGACATCAGAAATGGTCATTTTTTTGTCAATGTGAGGACAATTTAGACGTATCCCTTAAACAGTGCTAACACGACCATGACCATTAATTCCACATGGTCAGGTTAACAAAGTCTGACCTTACTTGTTATTGGCACCCCACGTTCGTCTATCTAGCCCGTAGTTAACCTCTGTGTGGTCTTGAGAAAATGTCCAAAGGAAATTAGTTTGTGGTGACTCGAGAAAACGGAGGCATCCTAACGTCTTTTATTGATGTTGAGGTCAAATGGCTGCAGGTGACCACGTAGATTCTATTACTAAACTCGGGAAGAGAAGAATGTTTTACCGGCTCTAGTAGCAATCTTTAAGATATAATAGTTTTGTCTACGAAAACCTTTCAACTATAGGTTAAGTTTAACACAATTATATTTGTAGTGGAATGTTCTTTTGTTGACTATCTCGTTAGTCTAGTGGTCGTAAGCGCGACTGCTGATTGTGAGGTCCTGGGTTTAACTCCCGGGTCGGGCAAATTTTTTATTGGGTTTTTCCATCAGGAATTCCTCAGTAGCAGCCACGGAGTCTGGATTTGTGCCCGGTTGATGGCTAGGCTCGCCCCCGATTACATGGGACTTTAAAAACATAACTGGCGAAATGTGGGTGTACTGTTACACCTCTGCCTACCATTCGGTGATTACAGGCGTGATGTTATGTTATGTCTACGAACGCGTTGTTAAGTAATTAAGAGGATTACGTAACTAAACATAGTCTATGTAGATAAGCTTCTCCCGAGGGCTTTCTCAAACTAGTCACATGTTCCAACTAAACCACCACACCACATCACTCACCTACACTACACCACTCTTAGTTAAAACACCGGAATAATCCGAACACCACACACTTAACACATGAGCTGTTTGAATCATGTAGTCTCTGTGCTGTGATTAGTTTATACATATACTCAATTAGATCCGGTATGTATCGCTTGCGATTAATGTGATTTAATATGATATCGGGACATACATGCGACCATAAACAGCCAAGATATCATCTCAGATCACAATTAATTACAGTTCTTAACTCCAAACCCATGGTGTTTTCGGTGATAATTGATTAAGAGGGACTTCCGTATAAAACCAAATGATTTTAAAAGAGTAACCGAAGTGAAATGAAATATTTTGATTTTGAAACAAGCTTTCTCTCTCTCTTATTATTATTCGCTGCATTTTGAGAATCTGGACTCCAACTCCATGATCCTAAAACCCAACCTCAACAAAATCGGCTTAGCTATCTAATATTTATGCAATCCTAAGCCCTGCGAACGAATCACAGCTGAATAATTCAGCTTTACATTGTGTCTGTCGAACACGGAGCTACCTACTTACTAATGGAGTGGAATCATAAATTAATTTTCTAAGGGGAACCTAATAAAACCCACATTAAAACAGAAAAACTGTTAAGTAAACTAGTACGAAGTACGAATTAAAAAGTTAACTTAACATAATACTTCTCATGGCTTTGTCGGGGTCGCGAGTTCGATCCCCAGACAAATTCAGATTGGAATATGCTATTCGCAACAGTGCATTTCGATACCAAGACTTTCGTACTAGCGTACCATTCAAACAGTTTTTCGAAGCGTTTTCGCGACAACGTCTATCGATATAGCGGTTTTCGACTCAATGAGTTTTCGAACTGGCGTACCACTAGTAAAGTTTTTCGAAATAGCGTGCGTCGCAATAACGTCATTCGAATTTTCATATCACTCCCAAATTAAACACACACCTTCTGAAACTCTTTGACAGATGACTAATCGAAATTACTATGATAGACATTTAGCACTCTCAGACTCAAATACACTTCTCGTTTAGTATCGGGGACGCTGACACAAACTCAAACTCAAAGCATTTATTTCAATTAGATCATTACAGGCACTTTTGAATGTCAAAACACAAAAAATAAACTAAGCTACAGTCCCTGTCACAGGGCATAATAACTTGTGAAAGTACTGTAGTTGCCCATTCGAAAGCGTAGATCCTATGGAGAAGAATGGGCAAGAAACTCCATGGACACTCTTTTAAATCAATATGTTTTTACAAAATCTTGGTTACATCATTCATATCGAGATTATACATACATGTGAGAACGCATTTAAATAGATTTTCAAATCATTAAATCAAATCTAACTGATTATGCGGCGACTCTAACTGATTAGGTGATTAGCTTGATCAGACTAATGTGATTGTAGAATAAGATTTAATCTAAATTGAAATTGGACTGTCAATGTCAAATTAGATGGTGGTGTCTCTTATAATTTTATTGAGAGCGAAATAGCCGAAAACTGCCAGCATAATATTCTTTTGATCTCTCGGCAAAGACACATAACATTAACAAACTTGGATCACCGGTAACTACCGAACTTACCTCATTACTGGAAGACAATCGTAAAACAAACATCTGTATATTGGAAAGACATTCACAACTGTTTCTTCGTAACTTTTGTTAGCATAAATATGAGTAAATGATGTATAAATTCGGTTGATACATTGACTTTTTGCAGGAAAATACCGCACTCCAGGGATGCTAGATTGAGTTTTTGGATTTTCCCCATATTCAATCTGCAACATTTTTCACAATGAAATCCACCTGGTATCGAATTTTATTTCTGTGTATGTATTGCCAGATCCCGTTCACACACAATACTCTCCGATCGCCTTATTATACACAAGTTACTAGCAAAACGCATGTTACAAATTACTAACTCGGCTGTTAAATGTCTCTTGTTTTCCTAAATTTTACCTTATTTTTTAGAGTGGTAACTCTTTGCACAGATTTTATTTCCCCAAATTTTCCCCTATGTAGAGTTTTTTTTTCCCCAAAAAAGGGAAATATATCCTTAATCTACCAACGCTTGCGCACCAACGTATATACCTTAGGTATAGTCGTGCGCGACTCTATACGGGCTGAAAGGGACACCGACGCGAAAACCGACGTCTTTAATAATCGATGAAAAATTTATATGGGTTTAGAATGATGTACTGAGTATGTGGTTTTCGTTATCCTACCTTCCACCCCGTATTAAAAAATGAAATTGGTTGTTATTTACTCGTAGTAGGTATGACTATAGAGTACGCTCCTCGAGGATAAAGGTGTCCTCGACTTCGGCTAGCTTAAATCCCACGCTGCTCTCAGGATTCTAGTCTTAACTCCCTTAAACTACTTAAACTTCTTGCTGCATTCGAAGTTTAAAATAGTGCCCGCGACGTATGGCATTGCTTTATCTCTTTGGTTCATAATCTAATAATAAATGAAACAACAATCTCGAAATACAGGTACAAAAATATAATTTTCATCACATTATTTTTTTGCTGCGTTAAAATTATAATCTAAATTAATAAAAATTGAATACCGAATTGATTTCCAATGAGATTCTTCGCATAAAGAATTACTTTTATATAATGCAAACTCTTTTTTTTTTACAAAAAATTGAATACATTGTTCGTTGCTTTTACGAAAATACGATACTAAATATTTTAAAGGTCTTATTCGAAGTTATAATACATTTATACTATATTTGATAATATTATGTACATTATAACAACCAAGCTGCTTATCATTATCACATCCCTGTTTCCATGTGAGTAGTTCACTCACGCGTAGCGCACACTACTAAGGAGGCGCTTCTTGCACGCGCTGCGAACAGTGGTCGGCGGCTCGGCTCGGCGTCCTGTTGAGTAGGAAGTCCAGGTCATGTGATATCTTGTGCAGCACTTTGTCAGTGTGTGTGTACGTGCTGTGAGTATTTGTTGTGTCGGGTGAGTGTGTTTTGACTAGTTGTATGTGTGAGTGGTTGTGCTCGGCGCTGCACTCGCGGTGGATGGACGGCAGCGAGCTGCTGCACGACAGCTGCGACGCGCGCTTCTTGAGACAGCTCTTGATTGGACGAGCCGACACGTCGGGCGTTGACTGACTGCAGATCGTACAGCTCTCCTGAGACAATGTTGCTGTGATTAGATTACAAGTTGACATTTTAAGTGCATTTAAGTCTATTTGAACTTGCCCTACCTTGTGCGTGTCGGTGCTGTCCCTGTAGGGGCGCGCGCGCGAGTCGGTGACGTGTGGCAGCACGCACAGCTCCACACACACGTGCGACATGCCGCCACCACCTTCTAAGATAATGCCAACAGTTACAATCACAATAAGCGGTGACAGAACAGAGATTTTAAGGTCGTTGCAGAACAGAAAAAAACATTACACATATGTCGGATTTATCTGATAGGTACTTGTTACTCGCCTCAGCTTTTTACATGGTTTTTACGACTAAAAAAAACATCATGATTTCTTAACATTAACTAAGTAAATTTAATGTAAATGTATTAAATAAACCTTTCAGGATTAATCACATGAATGAAAATATTTTTTATTTAAATATCATAATTGGATTTGCCAAGCGACAGCGGAGTGTGTGGCCTAGTGGCTCGTACAGTAGTAGTGTTACCTGTGGGTATGAGGTCGCACAGTGCGCGCGTGTGAGTGCGCGGTGACTGCGGCTCGTGCTTGTACTCCACGCACCGCACTATGTCGGCCACACACGCGCCGCTCGACTGACGCCTGCACCAACATACCAACGCATTAGCTCTGAGGTAGACGATACTTCCACTATAGATCGCGACTGAGTAATAGTGAGATTGTACCTCAGTCCTCACCTGTACATGGTGTTCGGGCTCTCTATCGGCGGCGCTTGCCAGTAGTTGCTAGCGGGCGACACGTGAGATGAGGAGCACTCCACCTCGCGAGCTTGCTTTATGTAAACTACAATAATGTGATGACAACAGCTTAGTAAGTTTAATTACCGCCACACATACACAAGTAAACCGATCAAAAATAATTCAATTAAATTTTTGGTCTTCTTTAAAGGTAAGTACGTCGGAATCATGGCAAAAGAGTGGCAAAAACAAGACTCACGAGTATGTGAGGCGTCCCCCGCGGGCGCGTCCTGCCACTCACTGTGTGAGGAGAGCGTGAGCAGGCGCCGCGCCGCCTGCAGACACTCCTCGTCCATGATCACGTAGCACACCAGCATCGCTATACCCTGGACAAGCAACGGAAGGTGTAGGGTGAGTCCTATGGTTATGACGATAGGAATCAATGTAGTAGAGACTCACATTAGCGAGCGCGGCGGCGCTCAGTAACGCGGCTCGCGTTACACTGGTCTTTGCGGGCTGCACGTACGCCACTCCGGCCGCTTGCGTGGCAGCCGTAGTGGCCAGCAGCACTAGCGTGTGCCGCACTACTCTAGCTCGCTCGCGCACGTGCTCTTGTCTGGCCGGCTTGTGCTCGCGTGCTTGCCCTCTGAGCGCGAGCGCGAGTACGAGGCCGAGCGCGGCTAGTAGCGCTTGGCCTGCAGCACAAACGGCGTTGGCGGCCGCGCCCAGCTGCAGCGGCGCGCCGCCCCACAGTCGAGCTGTCAGCCAGCATAGTGTGCACACGCCTGTAACCAGTTCACGTGAGATAAACGACACGCCCGGTCCTCCTGCACACCGGCCTGTCTGCACCTACACGTACCACACAGTAGTCCGACAGAGGGCGCGCGCGTGGCTGTGGCAGCTAGCTCGGCGTGCAGTAGCAGTGGCACAGCACACAGCGCGGCGCAGCCCGCCATCCAGCACAGGGCCACCGCCCAGCCCGCGCCGCTACCGCATGCCACGTCCTACAGCACATAGCAACACCTCACTCACACAATACCTACATTGAATAATATTATTCACAGGACCGAAGATATTTCAGCTCACCTGGCTCATGTCACATTCAAGTAGAGCCAACATGGCTGCAGACTGAAAGCCGGCAGCGGCAGCTTTTAGGAGCACTAGTAGCTTCATCTTACTGCCAGCTACCAGGCCGAGGAGCTGCAGTAATGCTGCCACTAGACACATCGCACCCCCCAGGCTAACAGTAATCTTCACAATGCCTCGTAAGTCATTCTCTGAACCTGTCTGAGGAAAACAAGATTGAGATGTTATCGGATATTGTATCATCATTATATCACTTCTCCTAAAGTACTCACGAATGCCTCTCTCTCTACAGTGAAGAGTGCGATGGTGGCGGGTCCCCGACAGCGGCACGCGACGTGTGTTTGCTCCGGTATGCGCAACTCACACGCCTGCATGCTCCACACGCGCGGCGACGAGCGCGACCGACCTCCGCACGCGAGCTGAGACGCTGACCAGAACAACTATATGAGCTCAGTGCGTTCTTGTTGACATCGTTGACGATGGAGTTGTGTAGTGTAGGTATCTACTCACCAATAGCGCTGTAATTCTTGGAGTGTGCGAACAGCAGTGTGACAGTGTGAGGGAGCGAGGGATCAACTCCCGCGCCGCTGACAGACACCTGCACCTGTTGTGATGCTACTGTGTACTCTGTCGTGCGGCCGGATCTGTAAGAGTTGCCGTTACAACTACCGTGTAAAACGGAAAGGAAAGTAGCCTAAAAAAATAAAAACATAACTAAACAAAATTAAATATTAGTGACTTAAAAACACAAAATAATAAAATACAAACATCTCAAACCATGACTGAATTCAGAATACAAAATGTTTATTATAAACACCAAATACCCGTTTCAAAGTGAGAGTCCTTACTTATACTCGACGTATCTTCTCAACGAAGGCAACCTTGCTTCTAAGTCATGGTACAGCACGGTGACCACGGAAGCATTGTCAGTTCTATCCGCCAGCTCCACTCCTGCTGACGTCACGAGCCACTCCTCGCTCCCCACTGGAGCTGGCTGAAGCTCGAAGTGCGCCGCGTTGTCCAAGTGTACTGGTTTCGTTGTGACTGTGAACTCGTGGAAGCGCTTGTCGAAGTTATTCCTCATGCCCGCTGTGTCCACCACCGCGTTTTGGAGATCGAAGATTTTCTAATAGGACAAACAAACATGGTGTATCAATGTGCACATTCTAAGCTTTATTAACTTTACGTTGCTTCAAACTTAGTTTAAAATCTGTAGCTAGATACCTCCTCATCCAGGAAAGCATCAGGATTTGTGAGCAGGTGGTCATAGATGTGCAGCAGATGCTCCGCGCTGTGGTACCTGTCGGCTGGCTGAGCTGCAGCAGACATGAGGTAGTGCAGCATGTGTGCTGCATGTGTGAGGGGAGGCTCGCCCTCGCCCGGGTGTGTTGGCAGGGAGCGCAGCACTGCGCCGTACTGCCGCGACACGAGCGACACAGCGCGCCAAGAGTAGCCCAGCGATATCAGAGTAAACTGACAACATCATGATGTTTTATTTTGGTAGTAGTTGTGATTAGATAGTATCTTCAAAACAATTTGTTCAGTTTTCGTTTACCTGTTCATAGATATCCCTAAGTGAGTCTGCAACACAACCAGAAAAATCTGGTATCATCCATTTGACGCCGTGTTTCCCGGTTTTAGGTTCACAAAACCTGAAAATAAGTTACCTACATAAAATACTGCATGGTTTTAGATGTAATGATAGGTTATATTGACTGCATGATAAAAGATCAGACGATATTCCTCAATATTGATTTCTTCAGTATTGTTTACTTGCCTGGTAGTCTCTCCGCTGTGTCCTGGTGGACAGGAGGCTGTGGCGTGCGCTCCGGGAGCAGTCTTCGTCCAGCGCAAACCATGGGAGGCGTCGCTCTCACACGCTACGTCGTCAGCTCCTAGAGCCCACATGGTCACGGCTTGGGCGTTGGTGCCAGCTACCGACGATACTTGACACCGGAATTCGCTAGATTTCTGTTTAAACAACCATAAGGACGACCTCGAATAAAATGATGGATGTTTTAGACTAAAAAACATAATGCCCATGCAAACAATATGTAACGCACCTGTACGTTATAAAGCTTGAGCACGCTCCCCGCGGGGAACAGATCCTCCCAGACCTCTCTGCCGGGCGCCATCGGCAGCAGCGTCCTCTCCCTCGCCCAACTGAACCCGAGCGCGCCGTGCACCCGCCCCGCTCCCGCCAGACATGTTATACTCACGTTGTCGCCCTGACACACAACTATTATATCACTTCAATTTGAAATTGTTTGTTGTTACTTTATAAAAGTTTGTGTTCTACCACCTCTCTAGATTGCCTCACCTTATTGACAGTGATTGTGGAAGGCACGAGTCGTATATCGGGCGGTCTCAGCACCGTCAGCCTCAGCGCTCTACATCGTCTCCTGCCAGCATCGTCTGCCGCACAGGACCACTTGCCGCTGTCGGGCCGCTTCGCTTCTGATATGCCTAACACGGACATGCGACGACCGAGCGCGTCTTCGGACACCGTGCGCGTCCAAATCTCTCTGAAAATTAAATGCTCTTTTAATGGCCATGTTTTCTTTCTGCCAGCTGCTGATTACCTACTCAGTCAACTCGTTTTTGCAAGCACTTACAGCGAAAAATTGGTATTAAAGACGGCTTTAAAAGCTCCACTTCTGCCGAATGTGTATTCGTTGTTCTTTTGACGAAGTGAAACCATAGAGGACGAGCTGGTTGGAAGTTGACCGATTAATCGGTGCGGTTAAATAACAGTCGCTGTTAATTGGATGGGCGCTCACTCGGTGCCGGGACTGTCAACTGATAAAATACCGCGTCGTCTTGTTTTTGCAAGTATAGCGAAAACTGCCCAAGTGCGAGTCGGACTTGCGCACAAAGAATTCCGTGCTTTAATATGCCAATTTACAATCAACAGCAAATTTTTCATAGTATTTTGATATAACCAACTTAGTCCTGCAGTTTCACGAAAAAGACCCTTATCTCAAAACCTAAATATCAAATCTTATTCAAATCAATTTTCGTTGAAAGTTTTTCACGTTCTACAAACCACTTTTTTTTACTTCGGCTTTCGAAGCAAATTTCTCTTTCTAATCAATCAGTAAGTGTGCGCGCGGGATAAGAGCGGCATACTGATTTTGCAGTTGGCTGATAGTTTGCCGATATTATAGTTTGAACGCAATCGTGTAGCCATCAAACTGATTTACTGGCCAATAACGAAGACTTGTAATATGCGCCCTAGCATACAATATGTTCATGCTGATTAAGAGCCCGGTTAAACTATCGGCCTATACATATTTAGATAGAAAGTCTACTGGGACCCTAAACGAAATGCTACGATCAGGGAGCGAGCGTGTTGAAAGTCGATTAATGGTCGCGGTTAATAACAGTCGCCGGTAATTGGATGGACGCTCGTTAGACGCCGGGACTGCACAGTCTCGTTTACCTACTCGTCAGTCTCGACGCTAGACTATTGGCTAGCATCTATTCTGTCCAGGCGTACCAGTTTATTTTTAAGATATTTTTTTCGTAAAACTGAGCTGTATAGACCTCACACACACTCGTACAACAAGGATTATCACATCCAAACAGAAGTCAAGAGCTGTCAGTGTCTATATTTCCCTCCCTCCTATTCACTTACCTCATAGTTCCATTGAAGTTTATCTTGACACCGTCTTTGTACCACGTGAAGGTGATGTTCGGAGAGCCATACGCCATACATGTCAGTATGAACTCCGACCCCTCCCATATTTCTGGACGATGGTTCACAACCAGTGTCTGCAAAAGGAAAAGGTTCTCATCAGGTTGAAAATGACCGCAAAAGTTATATTTAGTTTAGTTGAATGGCATTACTGTACAAAACAGTTTTATTTATTTATTTAAACTGTTTTTATATAGGCGGACTAAATGCTACAAGGCATTGTCTGCCAGTCAACCTTTGGGTTTAAAAATAAAATGTGTCTAAGGCTTGATATTCCTTTTTCGAGTAATCTTCATTTTCCAAAGACTGACTCAATGACTATCCTTTTAAAAGAAATTTATCATGTGTTGATGTTGTTACACCAAGAACTTTTCCTTAATTTGAAACGTTTGCCTTTTCCATTATGAAAATTTTAAAAGAAACTCCTGTGCCCTCATCATTCTGCTGCCCTAATCTCAACTTATTTGAGGTCGGCGCAGCATGTCTTCTTCTTCCATACTTCTCTATTACTCGTCATATCGGCACTCACCGCCTTTCTTGTCTTCCTCTACTCTTATGGCCATCCTACATTCATCGTCAAAATATCGGTCATTAAGAAAAAATCAGCAGTTTCCTACAAAAGTGCAATACCTACACGGTCAAAATGTATGGAACAGCTGATTTTTTCTTTAATAACCGGCGAAAAATTTCTGTCTCGGGTTCAGAATGATGTACTGGTTGTATGTGGTTTCCGTTTTCGCGTCGGTGTCCCTTCCACCCCGTATACATGACCTATGCATTAACGAAAATGTACTCGTAAAACTTTCCAATTAAGCTTACCACGCTATCACAAGAATGTTAATAATATATAATGTACTCGTACTTTGTACGAAATTTCTTCCCATACTCTGGCATGCCACTTTTCGCCTTGTCTGTCTCACATACGAGCCTTTCTGTTTTACTTATTCCTCACATGGGCAGGTTAGGAGAGAAGGAATGTGTCCTATGTAGGTAATAAAAATAGATTAAATATAGACTGACCTCAAATTCCGCTGGTGCGGGTTCTATACGGGGAGAAACGAAATATTGTCTATTCACTTGTCTGAGACTTTATTTTGCGTAAGGTTTTTAGATAGGCATTAATTTACACGCCCAGAGGTACATAAAACGGACATAATGTAGTTAACAAATCCTGCAATAAATCAAGCTGGGGTGATTCGTTTCATTTACTGGCATATTCCCTGAAGCGCCCATGAATGCTGTTAAGTAGGTAGATTGCGCTGCGCTAAGATTTGTGGTTTTGTAATAGTTGAAAGTTCTTAGATAAGTGTATAGCAGGATTTAGGTAGTTTGAAATTAAAGATTAGTGACCAGAATTTCAACTGTTATCTGTGACGAGCCATTTCTTGGATACAATACATTTTTTAGGTACTCTTATGTGATTTGTACCTACCTAATGTTTGGAGTGAACTTGAAAGTTTAAAAAAGACATTCAGAGACCAAGTCATGACATGAAATATACTCACTTGTAAACTGAGCGCGGGTTGCATGTGGAAGTGCAGCGTGTTGGCGCGCAGACGCACGTAGTGTGTGCGCATGCGCGCCAGTGCCGCGCGCAGTGCGCCCGCCTCGCGCCGCGCGCCCCACAGGCGCACCCACACCCCGCGCGCGCCCCCCTCCCCCACCGCACTGTCACACACACACTAACACATAAGTATACCATCACGAGTTAAAAAAAAAACCGTGTTCAATGGAAACTTACCTTATGTTTAAAATTTCAACTTCATCTTCTAATGTTATGTTTGACGCCTTTAAATGGCTTGTTAACTGGAAAAATTAACAGTTATTTTAATTATTATTTCCCATTGAAATAAAATAACTCTGTGGTTTCATTTCGCAGTAACTAGGTACCTGTTTTACAATTTCTTGAGATATGTTTCCTCCTGCTTGATCCACTACTTCCAGCTTTGTGTCAAATCGTGCTGATGCTATAAACATACAAAGTTTAGATATGATTACATAGCAGGTTCTTACTAATCGAATATTTACCGTTATTTTCTGGCATTACGATAAAAGTCAATACTCACAGAAATCGGTATCTTTTGGGTTACAGTCACAAACTGTTCCTTGTTTACAAACTTCTGCACATTCTTCTATACCGCATTCTGAAAA
This sequence comes from Standfussiana lucernea, assembly GCA_964057025.1. Taxonomy (NCBI): domain Eukaryota; kingdom Metazoa; phylum Arthropoda; class Insecta; order Lepidoptera; family Noctuidae; genus Standfussiana; species Standfussiana lucernea. The sequence continues at coordinate 4,634,768 of OZ059806.1, forward strand.
GAATTTTGTAAGGCAACAGGTGTTATTAGGGTTTAGTTTAGTACCTATTTTGAAACAGTAGCTCCGTCTTGGTGCTCGTCATTGTTTACCTATCTTTTTTATTAAATGTAAAATATATATAAATACGGCTATTATTCAGTCAGTAGATAAATCAATATTCTCTAATCAAGTGTTATACAGGCGCAGAGAAGCATAACATTTCTGTTACTGTTACTGTTAGCCTGTATCATCCCACTGCTGGGCAAAGGCCTCTCCCCATGACTTCCAAATTCTTCGATCCAGGGCTAAGGTGGGCCACTGATCGTTGGTTCTGTCCAGCTCGTCCCGCCATCTCCTGCGAGGTCTACCGCGTCGCCTTCTGGCTGTGTCAGGGCTCCACATCGTGGTTATTTTGGCCCACAGCTCGTCGGGCATACGGCAAACATGGCCAGCCCAGTCCCACTTCAGCTTAGCGGCTTTTTGAGCAACGTCAGTAATTTGTCTTTTGGAGCGCAGTGTGGTGTTGCGTACATGGTCGGTAAGTTTGACGCCTAGGATACTGCGCTCCATTGCACGTTGGCAGACCTTGAGTTTGGACTTTTGAATGTTTGTCAAAGACCAAGTCTGGGATCCATAGGTCAAAATGGGAAGAATGCACATGTCCATGATTTTTCGCTTGAGTGACAAAGAAAGATTTCCTTTCATAAGCTCTTTCATGGACCAGTAGCTCTTCCAGGCATTTTCGGTTCGTCTTATGACTTCCTTGTCTTGTCTGGACTGGAAAGAGACTAACTGGCCCAAGTAGATGTATTCATGGACATATTGCAATTCTTCACCATTCACTCGGATCTTGTGTTTGGTGGTGTTTGTCATCAGTTTGGTCTTCGACATGTTCATCGCCAGTCCAACCTCAAGGCTTGCATTACTGAGTTGGTTTAACATTAGCTCCAGTTCTGCCGCCGTGGCAGAGAATACGACAATGTCGTCAGCGAAGCGAAGGTTTGTTAACCGCACCCCACCGATTTCAATGCCGCTTTTCTCCCAACTAGCCGTAAGCCTTTTAAACACTTCTTCAAGAGCGCTATTAAAAAGCTTCGGTGAAAGCGGGTCTCCTTGCTTCACGCCTTTTTCTATGGAGAATGATGGTCCGACTGTCTGTAATCTAATTGAAGCAGTGCTGTTAACGTATACGTTACGAAGCAGGTTGATGTAGGTGGGATCGATCTCTTGGTTGGTCAGAGCATCAAATATTGCATTGTGTGTCAAACTATCAAAAGCTTTTGAATAGTCTATGAAGGCAAGATATATCGGCATGTTGAACTCCTGGTATTTTTCAATTATTTGATTTAGTGCCTGTAGATGGTCAGTAGTGGAGAGGCCTGATCGGAAGCCAGCTTGTTGAGGAGGAAGAAGAACATTTCTGTAATCCTTATAAATTTGCTTGAAATGGCTCGTTATTTTGGGAGCGGCTTCTTAATGATGATGGATCGCGAGTTATTTGAAGATCTGAGATGTAGGTACCCTAACATTGACGTACAGTGGATTGTTAATTGGGCTGGCGAAATTGCCGGCAGTATTCTTAATAGGTCAAAGATTCTGGATATAGCGCTCACTCACTTTACACACACATGTTACTAAAGAACAATGGCAGTATTTGGTCTGGACTTTTTTTTGGCGTCCATAGATTTCATATATATGAATCAAATTTAATTAATTTTCTACGATTTTTCAGTTATTCACTCCTTCTCGTTAAGGCCGGAGTTATTTTATGTTTTTAAAAGCTTATCAAATGATTTTCGAATTAGGTACATTCGAAATGTTACCATTAGAATAGTGATGTGAGTACAAATAGTATGAGTGCAATTTATCTGTATCAATAATTAATCGAATGATCGATATAATATATCGACCGATCGATCGACCCATGTAGAGTTGGTTTTGTTTGTAACATAATTATTGAAATCCTCTATTCTTTCGTCTTTAATCAACTGATATCTTTGAAGAAATACTTCTACTTTTAATTCCAATTAATAATGGCTAAAACTATCACAGGATCGTTTCAGTGTTGTATCGATTCTTAAGAAAACGGAATCGAAACGTGCAGCACTACTTTTGTCTTTGACAGTGACGATACATGTTGTCTGTGGTTGTCTGTCTTATCAAGTCAAGACGTTACAGAATCCTTCCGCGTTTTTCATCTCGGTTGTGTTTTGTGTTTATATTTGGACTTCTATTTATTTTTACCCGAACTGTTAGTGGACTGATTGATACTGCCTGTGTGACTAGTGCGTGCCCTTAGGACTCCGATATTGCTTTTGCGTGACCTTAAGCTAATCTTACTGTGCTCCGATTGTGCCCAGTGAATTGGATTTTTGTTGTAAACCCGGAACTGTAGGCTACTGTAGGCTGCTGCGCACACACTATGACCTTAGTGTGGTATCTAGGATGGGCCAGACATCAAGAACATATCTCAGCACCAGCAGGTTTTCTTGATGAGATAATAATACGAGATGAGGATGAGCAATAAAATATTTTTTTTTTTTTTAAATGTGTTTTTTTATTTGTCCTAACATTAGGTGTTATAAGTATTCTAACCGTCAGTTTTAGTGTCTAAGGGGCAAGTGCATTTTTTTAAATTACGCGCCCAGCTTTCTTAAACATACAATTGAGTACTACTCTTCACCGCGGGTTAGAATTTATTTGGGTTTTTCTCATTTTATCCGTAAATACTGTTATCCTCACTTAGACCACACCACCTTTATCCATTTCTTTATGATTTAATTTCAATCTGCGATGTTTTATAGATAATTGTTGTTTGGCGTTCATTCATAACCTAAAAATTCAAACACCGAAATCTTTTTTTTCCGGCTTTCCCAAATGAAAATAGTCTCATTTATAGATTCTGGAGATAACGCCAAATCTTTTAATATATTTTTCATTGCGGGACGCTTCAATTTGATCCCAGACAATTCTTAGCATGGAGACCTGCCATTGTTCTTTGGTACCTATATCGTTTTGTAAAAGCTGTAAAAGGATAATTTTGTAAAAGGATAAAAAACTGATCTCACCTGGTGGAGCTAGCTGTGCCTCGCACAGGTCGCCCGTGTAGCCCGGCGCGCAGATACAGCTGACGGCGGCCGGGCCCATCTGTCTGTCGATACATACTACTTGTACCCACATTATGAACAGTAATAGCTTGTATGTTAAATTTTGATCAAGTCATTTGATGTAAGACTCTTCTAGTAGTACAAAAATTTTATGAAACTTCTGTCCTCTGAAAAAAGTCCCCGAAATTCTATAAAACAAGTTATATTTGTATTAGGCACTTTAATTCTAAACCCCCTTTGTTCTCGAAATTGAGGATACACGACGCAAAAAGTGGAACCGTTCCAAACGCCGAATGTGACCCCTACTTACATACAATGTGTCCTAGTTTGCGGGCATACAAAAAAAACGGGTCTGTACCAAGTTTAATGGAAAGTGTATTTTCTTTACATTCTCAGGTTTTTCTACTTCAAAAGATTTTCTTTAATACATTTTATTATTGCATGAATTCGAGGAATCTAATTATTCTGTGCGGATAACAAAACTATTAGCATGAAAAAATGTGTACGAAACGCGGTCACTCACCTGCAGGTGCCGCCGTTCTGACACATGTTGGAGGTCCTCGGGCACAGCGGACCCTCTCCGCAGTCCGCTCCGGAGTAACCAGAGAAACACGAACAGTAGAACTTCCTGCGACGCGGAACATAATATATAACTGTTATAAAATGATCACGCGATTGTACCCGCAGCGGTATTATGGCTATTTTAAAAACAAGCATTTCGTTTAATTTATTTTATCAGTGACTTCGGCACCCGTTTTGTTCTCGCTTGCACTAAATTTCCAGGCTTTGTTGCTTACGCTAACGGAGTTTCCAACAAAAGCTGTTGTTTATTTGAATATAAACTATTCAACTTTTCTTCTAAAAAAAGCTTTTTCCGGAACGAAATAGTTTTTCATCTTTCTCATGTAATAATGAAAGGCACTTATTGTCAGTTACAGCCTTTTTGGAGTACATAAGCTTTGCATTTATCGTTAAATGTGTGTCCAACTCACTGATAATCCCTTGTGGCGTAGCAGTGTCCCAGCAGCCTGCACTCGATGGCGCTGCATGAAGTGGGTCCCGGTGACTCCGCTGCTCCTCGCACCTCATACGTCACGTTGAACCCGTACACGGACAGCAGACCCAGCGCCCTGAGCTGTGTGCCCTCTAGTCTGTTCAGGGTTAGCTCCACCACCAGAACTGGACTCTGCACCTGGATACAAAATCACGATTCACGGCCTGGTACATAATTTTAATTACCACTACCACTAATGGATTTATGATCGCATTTAAATCAGTATAAAATATCCAACTTTGTAAACGTTACAGCATTGGTTTTATTAGTTTAAATATTCATATCTTGAACAACAGTGTTTACATACAGAGCTTTCATGATTTTACTCGTATATCTATCCACTTATACTTATCATGGCTGTATCTATTAAAAACATGTTTTAGGATAAAGGGAGAATACATTTCTTATTTATTTGGCAGCTTCATTCTCAATGCACCAACCAAAGAAGACATAGGTAACGTCCTGTCGAAGTTATATTTCATTTCAAAGATATATTTTGTCAGTAACGTCTACCCGAAGAACGAGAATTGGGAAGTAAGCGAAACGATGTAGGATTTGGCGAATCTCCAGACAAATTTTTTTTTTCTTTTGAACACTGTATGTTTTGTTGACTGAACTGAACTTAACTGTATGTTTGTAAGCGAAATAATGTGATAAGTCCTCCTAGTGTGACACCATTAACCAGGGAGAAACAAATTATTTACAATTTCTTGAGGCATGTAACTTGCATTTAAAATAAAATAATAATAAAATTCTATCGAGTTGTTTTCGTCGTACTACTCCCATGAGCGAGATTCACATACATTGAAATTCCAAAAGGTTGTGGATATGATTGCATTTTATTTGCGAGCATTACAATGATAGAGGACACGTGGATGAGTTTTTATAAAGGACGGTGTTGCAATATTTACGAGTTCTCAGAGGCAAGTAATTTAACAGCACTTTTAAAATCATAAAGGTGGTTTTACACTTTCGCCGAGATACTCCGAGGCAAGACCAGTGTGAGAGTATACAGCCAAACGAGAAACACCGAAGCTAGACGAGCGCTCCACGAGTATTCATAAAATTGTTGCGACGATCACTTAATTTTGAGATTTCTTCTGCAATGGGAAAACTAACGTTTCCAAAAATATCAGACACACTACATTAATAACATGAATTGGATTGGTTTGTAAACATGGTAAATATCCCGTTTTATGTGTTAACAATAGTGTTAGTGAACATGCCAGTTTAAAAACTTATATCTACACTTCGTTAACACAAGCAGCCAATACACAAACAATATTAAGTATAATTGCTTGAAAAACATCCGATTTCTACAATAAATAATCAGTGCAAAAAAATGATCAAAGACGTAGTGACAAAAATGCTTTGCCAGATTGTCAGACTTTTATTATTAAATTTCTACTTGCTTTTCATAAAACAGCAATCAATTAGAATCGTACCATAATTATGGCACAAAATAAGTTAAGTTGGGTCCAGAAATAAATGAAGCATACTTTCAACATTTTGAATATGGAATGAGCGCAACCTTCATTGCACTTTATCAGGCCAGTTCATTTTTTTCCGCGCGTCGATATTTACACCCGTATCTATAGTCGAGTTAAAGTAATTCCTTGTGCATTTTTTTTATGCAATAGACAAGAATTTAAAGGAAGTAAGAACCGTCAAAAAAGCAAAGCTAAGAATTAAATATAACTTCTTTCAGTTCTAACATCAAGCAATTACTAAACTACATGATAAAAATCGTATCTTAAATAATGAAATTTACTCAAGTAAACACTTTGACTTGTTTATAGATACGGGTGTAAGTCTTATTTCTCCTTCAACCTACTTATACAGTTACGAATTAGCTCGGCAGTATTTTAGCAAAGTCAGACGAAGTTTGTACACAACAGTCACGATCCGCGTCCGAGCAGTAGATAGAACTAAGATAATCAATTTATTCAACTAATACGTTTAACACAGAACTTTCCTTTTACACTGAGTTCATCAAGCTTTGAGTAGGAATGTTAAGTGATGGCCTGCAGAATCTTCTATTACTTCAATATCTATACACTAGGATTGGATTCTCATTACGGAGGAACGTAAAAAACTCAAGTTTCATTTCCTTTTTGGCGTAAAACTATCACTTTACGAAAGAAAGGAACACTTTGACCTTCCACTGAGGTTAGTAAATGAGGAATAATTCACTGAACACTCAGCGCATACAGTATTCAGTCGAGTTGTGTGGTGTGCGCTAACACTGTCTTTAATTATGAGGCTGTGTGCGGACGGACGGCCGGCATAATTAGCCAGTGGTGAACCCGTTTAACATTATTAGGGAGAGCATAAGTGACATTGTTTTAATTCAGGTAAGTAGTTACTTTCAAAGATTTTGTATGCACAAAAGAGGCGACATAATGACTTAACGTTTTTGTCCGTGTTATGCTGTACTTTAGGACAAGCAGTAAGTAGTGGTTTTTTTAATTTGGGCATGTATACTAGATTTTCAGGTCAGGCAAAGTGATATTGGCTTTTTCTATTAGAAACTTAGCAACAGCCCGGAGTCTGGATGTGTGATTGATGCCAATACGCTTGTCCCTATTACATGGGACTCTATATAACTAGCAAGACCTAAATAACAGAAAGGACAATTACAAGCGTGTTGTTATGTTATATTCAACAGATTAACTTTATATTTTAAAACACACAATATTGATCCAATATACTGTGAACTGGTCAAGACGATAAGCCTGTTTTATTCAGACTTTGATGCAGCCAAAGCGGAATGCCTCTAAGTCCGGGTATATTGCGGCCCGGGGGCACACCGGCTTGAGCCGGAAGTACGTCACGGTAACGCCCATAGCGTGGGAGGATTTGTGTGGGCTTTTTGACATAGCATTTTAGCTGCTCTTTTCGTTCACTAATTTCCAGTCATACATCTGTATTTTTTGTTACATCCTATATAATAAAGCAACAGGGCGCCTTATATGAAATTTCAAAGCATTTTGTTTGCAAATACTAAGCTCACAACTTGAGTTACTTTTACTTGTATTAAATACATGACCGGGTTTACATACGCAGTATTTTTATAATTTAATTCTCATAAAATTTTTGAGGGATAGGATATGTGCTTAGGCAAGTTATCACTTTTATATGAGCCTTATTTAAAAAGTTTTTTTAATCATTATGTTACCGTATCTGCATGATTTAATTATCTGATACTAGCTGACCGGCGCAACTTCGTCTGTGTAACATTTTTGATTAATTCTCCGCTCCTTTTGGTCTATTGGTTTCATTTATAATTTGATTGATGCTCTGCTCATATTGGTCGCAGCGTGATGGTACATAGCCTATTCGGAACCAACCCGAATTACTAAAAATACTGCTACATGTATTGATAATGTTTTTTGTTGTTGCGACTACTTAGATAAATCCATTGTAAATTACCTTCCTTCTGATCACAGCGGTCAAACCGTTGTTTTCGAGTCATACACACCATTAAAAAAAATCCAGATAAAATCTAGACAAATAACACCCAGCAATTTGAATAATTTTAATAATAACTTAATTGGTAATTTAGGCATTCCGGGATATATTTTTGAAAATGTAAATAAATTTTATGAGGAATTCTTTTCGGTAGTTTACACAGAGTTTAATAATACAATAAAAATTAAAACTAAATCTATTTGCCCAAAGTTTTTGTTCAGTGACTGGGCAACTAAGGGTATTAGGAAAAGTAGGGAGCGATTGTTCGAGCTGTACGGCCTTAAGCCTTACATCAACTCAGAAACTTTTAATAAATATGTAGCAACATACTCAAAAATTTTTAAAAACACTTGCAAGGTAGCTAAAGCCTTATTCATTAGCAACAAGATTAAATCCGCCGATAATAAAATAAAGACGGTTTGGAAAATTATCAATAGTGAAACTAATAGAAATAAAAAATATAATAATGATATCACACTAGAGACCTCACGTGGTCTTCTAAGCTCTAAAAACGAAGTTGCTCAAGAATTTGTAGATTTCTTTACCAGTATCCCACTTAAAATTACCGAAACCTTAAATTCCTCACCCTCGCTTTCTATTGATTTATTAAGAGCGAACGTTTCAGCCTGTCCGGTTGAGTTTCAATTTAAGCATATAAACCCCATAGCAGTCATTAAAGCCTTTAAGGAAATCAAAATCAAATTAACGGAAGATCTATGGGGAATGTCTATTAAAGTTTGTCAAGCTATTATTGAGACTATAGCACCGTACTTAGCCTTAATATTTAATTTGTGTGTAGACCAAGGAGTCTTCCCGGACCTTATGAAATACAGCAAGGTAATACCACTTTTCAAATCCGGGGACAGTAAAGATACGAATAATTATAGACCCGTATCCGTGTTGCCGGTTTTCAGCAAGGTGTTTGAAAAGGTAATGCTTAATCAGATGCTTAACCACTTTAATACCAATAAGATCTTACATGAGAAACAGTATGGTTTCACCAAAGGACGTTGTACGACTGACGCCGGTGTCACATTATTAAAACACATATTCACTGCGTGGGAAGAGGCACAAGATGCCATAGGAATCTTCTGTGACCTCTCGAAAGCATTTGATTGCGTAAGCCACGAAACCCTACTCTTTAAACTTGAGCATTACGGTTTGGGGAAACTTGCACTCAGTTTAGTGAAATCGTATTTAAACGATAGACATCAGCAAGTACAAATAAATGGTGTCAATTCAATGGGTTTAAAAGTAAGGATGGGTGTACCACAAGGCTCGATATTGGGTCCTTTCCTCTTTCTAGTCTATATTAATGATCTACCCCATTTATTTAAAAACCAACCTCAAATGGTGTTGTTTGCCGACGATACTTCTTTGATATTTAAGATAAACAGACGTGCCACAATTCTTGACGACGTAAATAGCGCCCTACTGCAAGTCCATAATTGGTTTACCGCGAATAATTTAGTATTAAATGGGAAAAAAACTAAGTGCATAAGATTTGCCCTACCAAATGTCAAAACTAGTGATTGTGACATAGTATTGAATCAAGAGAAACTAGAATTCGTCGATGAAACTGTTTTCTTAGGGATCACGCTCGACTCAAGGCTACAATGGGGTCCTCATTTAACATCTCTTGCAGGACGGCTGAGTTCAGCAGCATATGCTGTTAGGAAAATCCGTCAATTTACTGATGTAGATACCGCGAGGCTAGTCTATTTTAGTTATTTTCATAGTATTATGTCTTACGGTATTTTATTATGGGGACGGGCTGCAGACATCGAGTCTATATTTATTCTGCAGAAAAGAGCCATCAGGGCCATATATAATCTATTTAGGCGCGATTCTCTAAGAGAACTGTTTAAGGAAATTAACATCATGACAGTACCTTGCCAATACATCTATGAAAACATCATGTACGTTAGGAAAAATCTGCATTTATTTAGTAAAAGAGGCGACAGACACCACTATAATACTAGAACCAGGGACCATCTAGTCCAGCCAGGTTTCAGGCTAGCTAAAGTAGACTCATCTTTCATGGGGTACTGTTTAAAATGTTACAATAAAATTCCTCCCGGCATTCTACAACTGAATGAGACGAAATTTAAATCTTGTATAAAACGCACACTATGTAGGCAAGCATACTATAAGTTGGGAGATTACATTGATGATAAAAATGCTTGGCTCAATGCTGGTCCTGCTCCACAACCATAGGGGCAAACTTATTGGTTACCATGGGAAGTTATTGTGGAAGCTGCAGATGATTGTAAACATATCTTTGCATTGTATAGATTCAATCTCTTAGTGTTGTATAATTGCATAGCACATGTGTGAGTACTATGTACGCTAAAGCTACCATTTACATCTTTTATTGACTCGCATTTTCCCTGGTGGCTGAGAGAATGTCATGCTCACTCAAATGTCTCGCTGATGGTGGCGCGTGTGTCGGGTCGTTTAGTTCCCTCCAAAATGGTTGAGTTGAATGATGGCTGATCCATGCGTCATGTTCGTGAACGGGCGCTGTCAGTTGTGACTGGTCATCTCGCAGCTGCCATGGATTATTGTATTTTTGAATTGTTATTTTTATGTTTTTATTCTGGACGCTCTTACTCGCACGTCTTTCTACATCGTTCTCACATGTATGTTTAATCTCGACATGAATGATGTAACCGAGACTTTGTAACAACATAATGATTTAAAAGAGTGTCCATGGAGTTTCTTGCCCATTCTTCTCCATAGAGATCTACGCTTTCGAATGGGCAACTACAGTACTTTCACAAGTTATTATGCCCTGTGACTGGGACTGTAGCTTAGTTTATTTTTTGTGTTTTGACATTCAAAAGTGCCTGTAATGGTTTAATTGAAATAAATGCTTTGAGTTTGAGTTGAGTTTGAGTTTATAGCATTCCTCGATAAATGGGCTATTGAACAATAAAATAATTTTTCAATTCAAACCAGTAGTTCCTGAGATTAGAGCGTTCAACCAACCAAACAAACAAACAAACAAACTCTTTAGTTTTATAATATTAGTATAGATTTTAAGTGAACTATTACTGTTATTTTATGTGAAAACATTCATTAAACCAAATGTCTAAAGATTCCGCTACAGCATTTGCATTTTGAGCATTTAACCCAGGAATTATACGGGTTATTAGAGTGCAGTATCCTCAGGAATTCTAGACGATGAGCAACAAACTGTACACCCTATACAGATGCGATCCTTAAGCCGAACATGGGAGTACTTTCTGGACGATAATACACCTGGTAACCTGAGAATTTAAATTTCCCATAGTGGGCATTGTTAGTCCACTCCTGAATTACAATGCCAAAGATAAAAGTGATTTCTAATGTTCGACATTTTTAACCGACTTCAAAAAAAGGAGGAGGTTCTCAATTCGGTTGTATGTTTTTTTTTTTTTTGTGTTTGTTACCTCATATCTCCGTCATTTATGAACCGATTTGAAAAATTCTTCTTTTATCTGAATGGGTTTACTTCCCGATTGGTCCCATAGAAATTTCATCAAAATCGGTTCAGCAGTTTGGTTTTGAAATAAAAATAACTGGAAAAAATGTCATCCAAGTAAAAGAAACAGCGAAATTGATACTTGACAAGGATTTTTGTATGATACGATAACTAAAAAGGGTAAAATAAAAACTTTTTTGCAAAAAAAAACCGACTTCCAAAAAAAACACTAAAAAAGTGGAAAATAACTTTACTTTCGGAAGTCGGTGGCAAAAAAGTCAATGAAACAAACAATAGTCACCGACTTCCGAAAGTAAAGTTATTTTCCACTTTTTTAGTGTTTTTTTTGGAAGTCGGTTTTTTTTTGCAAAAAAGTTTTTCCGTATTCGATTTGCTACGTAGTAACTAGAAACCTACAGGCGTCACAATAAAAAAAAAAACAGAATAATACAAAAAAATATATTTTAACATAGGTAATATTGTCATCATTTATAGTTATGTTAAATACATACAAATCAACAACAATGTTATATAAAGATATGCAGTAACCTTTTCTATTTATGAATGTTGTAAATAAAAAATACTCGCCACTAGCTTTAAAAGAAAATTGAAATACCATTAGGTTCTTTTTTCATTTATTTATTCTTCTGTAATCAAAATTGGACAGTCTTATTGAAACATTTGATTATAACCTTCTTAAGTTTTAATTTTAGGAAAAAACACGACGGTTGGTCGTGCGAAAGTTATGAAGGTCGCAAGCAGTTAATGAGTCACAGTCACGATGTATAATAATGCAATCCACAGTATTTTGAGTAGGGTACAGTTACGATGCTTAAAAAGGCCATAGTAATAAAAATAAAGGTTTCCTGAACAACCCCTGAATGGACTTTATGGGGTTACCAAAGAAATCTTTAAGCGTGTCGAGAGTTCGCACAGGGCTGGAGTTTTACGTATGTTATTGATCGGTGTAGTGACAGTTTTACTCGTTCACCTTTGAAAAGTTTAATGAAAAGCTAACTTCCATTTCCTGAAAACGTATATAAAAACGGCAATATATATATATTTAATGATTTGGTTCAATCGCTTGACGTTATATGTGTGAGTTTTGGCAGTTATATGCATGGCATATCGTCCAAATATTTCCTTTGGGAAATTGATCCTACCTGAAATGAAAACTACTTCTTCTAAACTTTGAACTGTTTTTATTTTAGTTTTACTATATTTGCGTCTAGGGAGGTTAGTTGTTCAGCGCACTGAACTCTCAGCGTGTGCACTCAAACACTGTCATTTGTAAGTAAGTAACCACTTAAGGTTATAACTCATATTGGTGGTTTGGTGGTTTATTGGTTTTTAGTGTAGTTCACTACTCACACGTTAACTAATAACGAGGAAAAACGTTAGCAATATCGAATTTATTACAAGTACTACACGGAGGGATTATTCTATTGATGATTGGACACAATTCTATTTCACTAACTATTTAAAACCACCATTACACTTAGAAGTTGGCACTTAATATCGTGTTCTGCGTGTCCTGATGCTTGTTCACTACAGGAACTGATGCACGCTACTGAAGGCGCCAAACTAGTGGCTCAATTCTGGGCTGACACAATTTAGATTGCCATCGTCACGCTAAGAAGAAGTTAGAAGTTAAAAAATATGGCCACATATGAAACCAGTACCTGTGAGATATTTCTCGACAGCCAAATCATCCTGACACCAGGTTAGGCACTAACCACACGATATTTTATTGAAGATAAATGAAACCAGTTAATGCACCAGCACACCGCGTAAACCTTTACCCATAACGTTACGACCCAAACAGATGAGCGGCTCACTTTCAAACGAACCACATAACCGCAGACCACTTTCTTCATGTAAAAGGCTAAATTATATGTTGTGTGAATAAAATTTAAAATTCCACTTTCCTCTAAAGACTTGGTAGTGTTTTTATAAGCAGGTTATGTTTTTTAAACTAACAAACAACTTAACTTTCTTAGATAAATTAATATTAAAGGTGAGATGGGACAGAAGATTGCCTAGCAACTGAGACAACTCAGTAGTAATTACAGATAAGTTTAGCACTGCTAACGACATCACGAGGGCGATTGATTGTACAGCAATTACATTTAAGCATTTAATTTGTACCGCAGTTTATTAGTTGAATAAAGAAGACGAACAAGGTACCAGGAAAAACACACATAAGTAAACATGCCGTATATCTAGAACTAAAACAAACTGCAAAGTAAAGTATTGCTTCCTGGTGTAATACGTCACTTCGACATTTTAAATAAAAAAATAAAATAATTTTAATTCAAGTATCACTGACTCATAATAGAAATAATACACTCATACCGTCACATTAAATACACAACATTACTAATTTAAAAAGTGTAGTCTTATACCAAGTTCATTCACGTTTAAGTTCGTCGAGTTTTCTTCCTACGCAACCAAACTTTTCAATAAATACCTCCTCACTTTTGCTGTTCTAAATCGCATTACCGAAATTACTGGGAAGTGTTTTAAGGGGATTTAATAACGTTAAAGGCCGGGTCACCTTTTCAGGTAATCTTATTGAACTATGTACTCACCACCTGTTAATTATTAGTGGTAAATACTCAGTAGTAAATACTCATTAATCGTTAATAATGAATATTGAGAATAATGAGATGAATAATGAGTATTTAATTTACCAAAACCGACTCGTGCCGGTTATCAAATAGGGCGGGGTTTAAATGTGAGGTTATACATTCATATTATGAGAACACATACAGATTGGAGGTTGAATTGTATTGATTGAAAGTGGAGTTACTTTTGCGGCAAGTCTCGCCATCAATCAACAATAAAAACCATTTCATGTAAGGCCATTCCAACCATTTCTTTTAGATGTTGGTTTCGGAAAAGTGTGAAAACAGATAGTGCGACTGTCAAATCTATTTCGGCTTGCTGTTGAACCGTAGTTTAAATTAAAAAGGTTAAATACCGCTAAGCTAACTTATTAATATAATAATGCTACCAGTACAACATAGAAGGTGAACCTTCCGTCGTTCTTTCTAGTACAACAACATTACGTATTAACGTAGCCACTCCCATCGTTTGCTTCCGACAATTTCAGCGTAAAAAGCGCTTTATAATTCAAACACACGCTGCAGGATGTACCGTAAGAATATTACCCACTGTGACTGTCCAAGGTAAGGCTTTGGAGGTATGCAAATTATATATGTATGTATGTCGTCAGTTGGACGCGTGCCAAACACATCGCCTTATATTGAGGATCGAACCAGAAAGTTCGAGTAAACTGCACTAGGATTTTTTTTTCTATCGCCATCGAAGCCGTTTAAGTTCGGGTGGGTAAAAGCAGGAAATTAGGGGAAAAACTTATGTTGGTTGACTGGACCGTCCAGTCGACCAAGTTCTTCTAAGTTTTACCTCCCTGTAAGCTGCGAAAGTCGTTAACTATCTTTTTGACGAATAAAACTTGGACAGACATAGAGAGGCAGTAAATGTAATGTGTATCAGTATGCGGCCAATGCTCATAAGATCTTAATATAATGTTTCATATAACAACATACTTACTGCTAAAACGGTAGAAACGTTTAATAACAGAGGTACCCTCAAGAGAGTACACGCATTACTATGTACATAATTAAAGGGGGAACATTTGAAACATTAAGTAGCGAGCTGACGAGTAAATAGGCTCACGTGTCGCCTTAGGGTTTATGTTAATGTTGTAAATTATAGTTCGTACGAGTGCTTACATTCAAGTTATGAACCGTTGCTACGACGTAGCACACGGCCGCTACGTGAGCTACGCTGTCGTAGCCAAGGGTAACTCAATATTTAGACAATATTATTAAAAAGAAACGAAAGAAAAACATTTAACAAAAACTCGCCCGGTCGTTTGATAATATCCAGAGCACTATTCGTTTGAAAATCCGGATAAAACTCTCAGAGTCTCAAGACATGCATTATGCATTAACAAGTTTGTTTCTGCAAAACAATCTCGTCATTCGCCAATACCTTCCTGTTTCTTTGAACAAAACATTTGCTTTATTTAGGTGATGATATGTTAACAAAGGCATCTCGGAGAGTACGTTGGTTTATAAAATGTACTTATGAAAACATTCATATATAAAACATTACATTAAGTAGTTTGAAGCCAACTAGAAAGTATATCAATCAGAAACAAGGTTTTTACCCGACCTTTTACACTCAAAATCAATATTTCAGAATTTCTCAATAAAGAAGCTATTTGGATAAACCGTTTTAAAACCCATTCAATACAGAACGTTTCATCGAGCGGCAGTAATTCCATTTGTAAGCGATTTTATGATCGTATAATATTGAAACTGCCATATTAAATTAAACAAGAGACGGATATTTTAGATAACTTTTTCAGAACAGATTTTCTTGAAGACCGTAGAAGTAACAACAAACCCGTGTATAAATACTGATGTTTGATGGATGTCTTGTCCATAAGTAATTTCTTTATCTGTGAATTCATAATTACATGCCGTAAAAAAATAAACTGAAAAACAAAGTAACTTTGTGAGGTAATGAATGTTACAGGCGAGGAGCCGGAGAGTACTGCTGTAAGTTACATATGTCTTCCTTAAAAAAATCTGAACGGTGCCGAATAATTCATAGTAAGGTGTTTTAGATGTACCTACATATACTTGATTCCATAATATTATCTCTTATCGTGCCTGTTGCATGAAAAAGCTGGAAAAAGATCGGTACTTCGCCAGTACTGTATCAAGATAAGTTAAGCAAGCACCAGCAGCAGGTGCAAACTGTGACCATTTCCAAAGAGCTTTAAGTTTCAGCTTTAGTAGATCTTACCGTCAATTGTTCCAAACTTCCTAAGTTTATATTGAGGAGGGTTTTTATTTTAACTTGTTGTTGTAGAATCTTACGAAGAAATAAAACAGCGGGCATTCAAATAAAATTCACACCCTAACCACCCCAACACAACTTAATGGTCTAATACTCAAACAAATAAATAGTATCGATCAGGTTTGGTGACGGTAAATAAGTATTTTAAATACAAAAAATATCGGTCTAAAAACCAAGTGCCCATTGATTTAAAAAACTTTACGTTATCTATGATAATAAAATACAGACGTGAGACATATTAATACTAATTACTGAAATAGTTACATAGTAAAAATATTTAGTAGGATCATTTTTATAAAGCAACAACAGGTAACAGGCGCGAGTTTTATTTCACAATAGAATGGATCAGCCGAGTACATTCTAAATAAAAGGCAATTGTTACATTTGTCGAAGCGTGTTCGTTTGATCGTAAGCTATTTGTATGTATGAGCATATTATTGATTGATAGATTGCTTATCGCGCCTCGAGAATGTCCCTGAGTGATGTGTTATGTTTGAGAAGTGATTGGCGTTTTTGATGTTTGACGAAGGCACATACTGGGTTATTACAAATTAAGCAGTTATTGTTCTCGAAATGCTCCCTGCCTCGTAATTGCGTAAAAACGATTAGTAGACTTTTCAGTAGATTTCTCGGAGAATAAACCTTCATACTTATAGTTATTGTTTCAAAAGTTCAACATCTATATTTAGGTTTTTCATTAAAAAAATCAACATCTGTACTCCTCAGAGAAAAAAACCCGAGGGGCGGGAACAATCTCGCTTGGTAACATATTATACCAGTGTACTCCAGCTATGTAAACGTGTTTCTTTTTTTTCAATCTGTAGATAATGTTGTCGAGTCAACGCGTGTACTCTAAGATAAGTTTCAATTACAACATAACGCTTGATAGGAACTATAAACAAATAATGTGTATTTGCGTAATAAAAAAATTGCAATCTAACTAAATATTCCTTTTACTTGATGTGACTGACATAACTCAACAAACAAATTGTAATACTGAAGAAATGCCAAGCAAATATTTAATATCAAACTACAGAGAACATAAACTCGAAAGCTGGCATATTTTTTGCAAGACAAATAAAAGCGAGACATCGTGTCAAAGAAATTAAATACACTGTTACAGTCAATTTAACGAGGGGAGACGTCGAGGTGGCAAATAATAATGACATTATTCATTTAAACGTCTCGCGACGGATTTGTTAAAAAGCAAATGTAATAATAGAACGAACAGGCGACTGGTAATTTGAACACGAAGCCGTAAATTGTTGATATCATTCAATTTCCAGAGTAGAAATATTCTGCGTAAGATTTTCATTGAATAAAAATGTTCTTTTATAACACAATTTACAACATTTTGATTCAGGATGAAAATCAAATTCAATAAAATCAGGAGGAAATCAAAGCAAAGCATGAGAAGTCAAATATATACAAAGGTCCGGCTTGCTCCGGTAGGCTTGTCAAAAGAAGTATGTAACTGATCGAGAAAACATGAGCTTTCAAGGAAAAGCTAGCAGAGAAGTAAGCTTTTATCTTGTATCTCATACGTAATCAAATCTTGAAGATTCACGATACTGAAGAACTCAATGAGAACGTTAACTTAATTCAATTTCTTGCGTGTTGCAAGTATTCATTGTATAACAATCATAGATTATACAACACGTTGTTGAAACCGCAGTTAGAACATGTAGACATAATAAACCACAACTGTCTACAAATATTGATAACTCTTGGCTTATTGCCTGGAAACGATTCTTATATTTTATATCTGAGGGCAAACAGACGAAATAACTTATTTAATAACTACTTTTCTCAACTCGTATTTTTGCTACTTTTTTACTTTCCTGAGTCCCAGCTTGTTGGAAAAGTTGTAACTTGTGATACGTAACGAGACAGTAATTGTTCAAGGCTGCGCATATTACGCGCCGGGAGGTTTGCTCTTTGCACCGAGGGGAGTGGTATGAAATTCAAGTCTCATGCTGAGAGTAAACATTATTTTGTAATATTTATTGTACACAAATAGACTTGCCTACTAATAAATAAAAATAGGTAACTCATTTTCCTGCCCTTATTCCAGTTTATTTGATATTTAAATAAAAATGGTTAATTTTTAATTTAAATATAATTTTCAGAAACGCGACGTCCCTCTTGCAACAAGCATTGATAAAGACAAGACGACGTCGGTCTGAACTTTCATTTCAACGTATTATTAGTTATATCGCTAAATACAATTCCGCGACTCGAAAAAATACGTTTTCAATGTCTAACTAGTTTTTAATGTGAAGTATTCTTGAAGACGATATTTTCAATGAAGAACATATGTATTTCCCGAGATGTAATTTATAAAGGCATGTAAGCAAATTATAAAAGGATTGGAATAGCTAAAGAAGAGCTACTTGTGAGTAAGAATAATTAATCATTTCTTGGAGTGATTTACAACTTACAAACTTTAAATCAAGTCTTCTACAAAAAACATTAAAATTCTCCAAAATTTAACTCTATGAATCTATCTATACATATTAAATTAATTGTCCTGACTGACTGATATATCAACGCACAGTCTAAACCGCTAGTCCTAGAGACATGAACTTTGGAGAGTGTATTCTTTGTGAAGAGTAAGTAATCCACTAAGAAAGGATTTTTCGAAATTCCACCCTTAACAGAGTCAAATAGGGCTTCGAAAATCACGTAGACGGGCGTATGGCGCGCGTAGCGTGGGAGTATTTACCTATTAGTAAGTAGGTAGGATTTTTCTGAGGTAGACGTGTCTGCAAATATATTTATTGCCAACGATTGCTAGGGAACGCGAGCAGATGAAGTCAAATCGTGTGTGAAACGGTCTCATTTGTGGCCATCAGTGAGTAAACTTAGTCTTACAAAAAATGTGAGACTCCACCTGAGGGCAGATGATTCTGCTGGACAGTTTCCAGATCTTTTAATCAAAATAAGACATTAAAAACATAAAATAATAGGACATTAAAAAAATAACTGACCGGATAAAAAACACCGCCCTGCGCTGCAGGACGCAAATTGTCGTCGTAGCTTATAAAGCTGCAAGACTAAAGTGAGACTGGGCAGGCCATGTCTGCCGGATGCAGGCACAGAATATCGCAAGACTGGAACTCGGAGACAGCTAGACGGTGTCGCGGCAGACCGAGGAGAAGATGGCGGGATGCCTTGGATGGCTCCCTCGCTAATTGGTGAGAAGAAGCATACCATCGCGAGAAGTGGAAGGAATGGGGGGAGTCCTTTGCCTATTAGTGGGACAATACGGGCTAACTAAAAAAAAGGATAATGTGATACCCAGAAGTGGTTAATAAAATATAATAGTGGATATAAATTTTCGTTGAGAGTTTTTTTACGTTCTAAAAAGTTGTTTTTATTCAGACTTTTCCTCCTCTAACTTTAGAAATTAGAGGGGACACAATTTTGACGACTTTAGAAGCAAATATCTCATCAACCATTAACTTAAGAAAGAAGTATAAACTCGATATTATTTTTTAGGAGCTATCGATAAACACCCCACAAAGTTATAGACGTTCATGTTTTTTTCAACCCTCAGTTACATGTATATGGAGGGCAACCCGTATATTTTTTTTTTCAAAATTTTACTTCATTTTGTGTAGCGGTTCATAGAAGGCATCTACTCTCTAAATTTCAGCTGTGACGTGCTTAAAGTCTCGGAGTAAAATGGGTGTGACATACGGGCGGACCGAGACAGACCGAATCTATGAAGGTTACGTTTTTGACATTTGGCAGCGGAACCCTGAAAACGACCAAGTCACAATCATCAATGACATTATTTTGAGATCGTTCGAAGCAGTTGAAAATCGTTATAAGTCAGTGGACTTAGTCATAAACAACGATGACGCCATACATTACCCGGTTGAATTTCTTAACACATTGAAGCCTCCCGGTCTTCCAACTCACATATTAAAAATAGAGAGTTGGCGCCCCAGTAATGTTGTTGCGTAATTTAAACCCGCAAAATTATGCAAAGGCATTAGGTTGCGAGTGAAAACATTGCAACGAAATGCTATCGAGGCAACTATACTGATCGGTTGTTCCCGAGGGGAGTCTGTGTTTATTCCGAGGATTCCTCTAACCACCACCAAACTACCCCTTCGAGTTCAAAAGAGTGCAGTTTCCCATCAAAGTCTACTTTGCCATGACGATAAGTAAATCTCAAGGCCAAACTCTTAATTTAGCAGGGGTAGACTTAAGGGAGAACTGTTTTTCACACGGCCAGTTATATGTGGCTTGCTCTAGAGTAAGCTCCCGGAGAAACCTGGTGATTTTAATACCTGAAGGAAAAAAAGCAAAACATATTGTTTACAAAGAAATACTGCGGTAGTTAAATAAATAAATTATTTATTATCCAATTTTTTATTATTTAAGTCCTAGAACGCCTTATCCATAACCAGCTTAGTGTCTTCCTTTGTAAAAACAGTCTCCTTAATTTTTACCA
Organism: Standfussiana lucernea; assembly: GCA_964057025.1. Classification (NCBI taxonomy): domain Eukaryota; kingdom Metazoa; phylum Arthropoda; class Insecta; order Lepidoptera; family Noctuidae; genus Standfussiana; species Standfussiana lucernea. The sequence continues at coordinate 4,655,206 of OZ059806.1, forward strand.
ATCCGGGTTTCGTCCAGGTCATAGCACTACCACAGCTCTTGTTAACATTACGGACGATATAAGGTTAGGTATGGAAAATGGAAATCTGACAGTCCTTTCCTTATTAGACTTCAGTAAAGCTTTTAACACCGTCGATTTTGATATTTTACTCGGTATACTTAGCTCTCTTAACATATCTCCAACGGCAATTGATTGGTTTCGTAGTTACCTATGTGGCCGTCGACAACGTATTAGCATTGAAGGTTCGTCGTCTTCATGGTGCAGTACCTCTGCCGGCGTTCCACAGGGGGGCGTTCTATCTCCTCTTCTTTTCGCTATATTTATAAATTCAATTTCTAACGAACTTCTCTCATCCTACCACCTTTATGCTGACGACCTACAAATTTATTCCCAGGCTCCCGTAGATGAATTGTCTGAGGCGGTGAATTTGGTGAATAAGGATTTAGCACGTATTTCGGAATGGAGTTTGGCTCATGGTTTGAAGGTTAACCCTGCGAAGACTCAAGTCATTGTTGTCGGCAGCCCTAGGATGCGTTCAAGAATTGACTGGTCGAAGCTTCCCCAAATTGTTTTTGATGGTGCCACAATTCCTTATAGCGACTCAGTAAAAGACCTGGGAATTTACATTGACAAAGACATGTCCTGGGGTCCCCAGTTGCAAGAAGTGAGCCGCAAACTGTTTAGGTCTGCTGGGTCTTTGCGCAGATTGCGCAATTTCCTCCCAACTGCCACTAAAACTGCGCTCGCTCAATCCCTTCTACTCCCAATCCTCGACTATGCTGATGCCTGTTATCCAGATCTCAATGTAGTGCAGCTAGATAAGCTTGAGCGACTCCAAAATTTTTGTATCAGATTCATATTTGGTTTACGCAAATATGATCATGTTTCAGAGTTTCGCGTTAGGCTCAAGTGGTTGCCTATCCGCCTTCGCCGGAATGCGCATATTTTATCATTACTCTACAATATTCTGTTTAATCCCGGAACGCCCGCTTATCTCAAACAACGTTTTAATTTTATTCATGACACTCATGTTAGAAATTTGAGATCATCGGAGAATTTGAGACTTTTGATGCCTGCACATTCCACCAAATTTTATGACCAGTCATTCACGGTCCAGGCTGTCCGTTTATGGAATGAATTGCCGGTGTCAGTAAGACAAGCTCAGTCACTCGTTGCTTTTAAAAGCTTAGTTGAAAATCATTTTCTTTCTCTGTAATATTTTTTATTTTTTTATTTTATAAAACAAAATATTTATTATTATTATATTGTATTTATTATATATATGTATTTATATGCATTGTATTTATATTACATGATAAGTAGTAAATAACTTGTATTATATTAAATTTTGTATATTAATTGCAGTACACCACTGACTACCCCCCCTTTTTCTATTTCATGTTCGTACAGTCCATCCAAAGGTTGTCTGGAAGAGATCGCTATCAGCGATAAGACCGCCATTGTAACCATAAAATTAACAATTTTGTAAACCGTTCTGTAACAATTTTGGTGTACAATAAAGTATATTCTATTCTATTCTATTCTATTCTATTATCACTTCTGGTTGTCTCTAAGATCTTTTCACACACGCTTTGAGTTCTGTTTAAACCATACAGTTACTCTCAACCCATAGATTAGTTTAGTTTTATGGAGAACTTCGTCCTTTGTTTGGGTTATTTTCAGTTCATATGTTCAATGAGATCCAGTGAGAGACCATAAAATATTTGTTTCTGGAAAAAAAAAATGTAATTTATTTCATGTAGGCCGCGCGGGCGAAGCCGCGGGCAGAAGTAAGTGTTAATATGATATCTCGCCAGTTTGCTATATTCGTCTATTTTTAATGAAAACAAAACAATGCTAAACCATAGATATTAGATTATACACATGCGGCTGCTCTGATTCCATAATTATGTAAATATAACTTGGTTACCATTTTCCTTTACGATTTTTTCTTTTATTAATTTTTTCCTCCCGGTTTTTGCTTCCGGAAAGTTAAAAATTCGGATTCTCTTGTTTGTGATTATATTTTTTTTGAATATATTTCACATTTCAAATTGTAGTGGCGAATCGAGTTAAAATAAAGGCGTTTACAATGAATTATCTTCAATAATTCATTTGCGTGAACCTCTATTACCGGAAATGGATTTCTGATTAACATCATTAAGGGTTCCGTCATGATTATGCTTTTCATCATATTAATTTCAGAAAGCTGATAATAAAGCTGATTCAGTTTAATATAATACGTGTAGCGAAGTTCGTATAATTTTCCGCATAATGTTTGCAAAACTAGCTGCTTAGCATTGCTCTAGTGATAGAAGTACATAAACGCTTGTAATTCGGATATTACATAGGTGTTCAATCAACGTTACTTAGTATACTCAGTCGGTACATTTGGATACAGCGTATTATTTCAAACATCCTGAACCTTGTTACACTGAAAACTGCTCGGGGCTACTCAAAGTCGTTACGAACATAAAGCTCTATGATGTGTTGTAGGCAAAATAAACAGTCGGAAGCTACCATTGACTTGCCAGAGCCGCGAAGAAGTTAAAATGTGCCGAATGTTGCGTCAAATGCTTAGTACATACATAAAACGAAACGAAGACGTCATTGTGGTAGATAAGATCTTTGAAAATACTGCCCGTAGCCAATATAGCGGCTTACCTCGTTGAAATTTGTGCTCCACGTGTTACAAATAAAGCTCAATTCACAATGAGAGTGAAGTCTATTGAGGCAGCTGAACAATCGATTGCTTTGATGACATCTATTGAAAGGGTAGGCTTTACACTGCCGCGCTATTGATGAATGTTATCGAACAACCGTCAGAGTAATGGATAGTGTGGAGTTAAATATAGTACCTTTGTGCCGGATTTATATGTTGACAAAATAATTTGCAAAGAGCGAACGTTACTTAATATAAGAGACTTCTTACTTTGTACTTCTTCTTCTCCTATTTTGATCAACTAGCTCGTAAGTTTTAAGTTGTACTTCGATTCCATAAATTGAAATAATAATTCCGTAGGATATACCTACAACATTTACTGCCGAATGCCAGTCACCCAATTATGTTCGAAACAACTGAATTGCTTCCGATTTCAACATTCATCGATTGGAAAACCTCCATTGAAATTCTAAAAAGACCTCTCAAGCAAAAGCTAAACTAAAGATGACTGAGTTCTTGGTTAAACTGGTTGTAATTTTATGGTTAAGCGTAGACCAAGCCCAAGTGAATAATATAAATTCAAGCATCGCAATAGACTCGGTTATGTTTAAGTGAACTCCGCGATAAATCTTATCTCTGAAAATTGTACGACTTACATTGTCACTTGGCACAAAAACTCAGATGCGTCGTCGACTACCTTAATCTATGAAGCTAGCTGGCTGTTATAAACAAAAAGTATTGGACAACAATTCGAAAAGTAAATATGAGAATGCTATTTTCAAGACAAAAAAAAAATAAAGGCCTCCTATTTTTTTTACCCAAACTAGCCAGTATCTGTAAAACACATTATAATTATGATAACTACAAAGGTTGCAACCCGATTTAAAATGTTCAATATTATCTGCCATGATGACGTAAAGTGCTCTGGTTCAGTTTATAGATTTCATTCCGTTCAGTTTAAATAGATTTCTGATGTCGATTGTCCCATTCATATTTACGATTATGGTATAACTTCAACAATATCGTATTTATTACTCGAGGCTTTAGTGATATAGTTTTGATCAAACCCTATGAACTAAAGCGTCGTTAAACTACCCTTTGATTTGTATAAGCGTTACTTATTCCATTATTAGAAAGTTGTATACTAAAACTAAGTACTGTATTTTTTGTGTCATTGTTAATTCGGGCTTCAAAATAAAAGGTTGGAGGAGACAATTCAAGAATCTGAGGTACTTAGTCATTATAAGGTTGAAAATATAAAACCTGATTATATTACATTGAAATTTCCTACATTATCCTCCAGAGGAAACGATTTAAAAGTCACTTTCGTTTCCCTTACAAGCGTTCCGATTGACCAAATTAAAAAACGAATTTGTATTCCATTGTACAGGAAAGTTGTTCTGTAATGCACGAAAAAAGAATCAGTGATTTTGTTTTTTGCTTTCTTGGTTATCGTGATTGTAGCTATTTTTATTTTGAAAGACAATAAAAGACAGCAACACACAAAGCTATAAACAAGTGATTTTTGTTTGTTCAACCCAAATCTAACTTGACTTTTATTTTGCGGACAGTTTTACGTTTACAAAATTTTTGCTATAACTCAATAAAAACTTATTCAAGCTGAAAAACTATGAGCCCAAAGCCAAAAGGTTGTAATTACATCGTAATCATAGTGGCATGTTTGCAAACAATATCTTAACTTGATGTAATACATAATCTTTAAGAAATAAGGGTGTGAACAGTCGCCGGTGTACGCTGCCATGCGATATAGCGTGTGTCACATAACCAGTGATCGGAGTAGGTAGATTGATTTTTGGTACTTGTATCATTAATGCACACAGAAAGAATAACATGGATAAGCCATTTTTTCAGAAAGTAATTCCGGTATTTCCGGATTCAATCAAATATTGTTAATGTTGGTAGTGATATTATTACTACTCAATTCAAAATTTAAAGGAAGGTATCAAAACTAAATTAATTTATTATTTATCTGTTGAATAAATAAATAGTGAAAAATCTAAGTCCGTATATTCGAGCCAAATCGTATTTTTGAGCAGATTCCAAAAGTCAGTATGTACACAAGGCTCACGTAACGTTTTCACAACACAGTAACAAACAAAGAGGCGCACTCTACGAACCGAAGTAAACGATTGAGCTACCTGGCATGTCAAAGTCAAAATTATTTATTTGCGTTAAATGTGGTACAAAAGATGGTAAATATAACATCATTGTACTCATACTATGTCGTCGGCGGGCGTACGCATTGTTTTGATAACCGGTTAGTGCACCAACCATGATCCTTTGTTCTGATTGGTCGTTGGGTTGTGTCAAATCGTGACTGTGTGCCGTTAAAAAAAATTATGAAGAATATAATATTGCTCATTTTAATACAATTCCTACCTTAGTTCCGGTTTTTTTTAATAATCAACCAATTCCGGAGGAATATCCATATTAATATATACGTTTCGGATCAATGACTCCAATTCAATCTACCTACTCCGATCACTGCACATAACACAGCTCTGTTCTTTTGTTACTGTAACGAATGACACACGGTGGTCGCTACAGGCAAAAACTGCAGAGCGAACGCGGCGAGTCGTGGTCGGTTGGAACCCCATATTAATTTTGAAATTTCTTACATGTTTAGACACAATCGAGAGTTACAACAGAAAGAGTTTCATGTTTTCGTAACAGTGAAATTATTATTTCAATCAAATTATTATTTTATTAACTTCCAAAACCAATTACACTGAATAAAGCTTGTTACCTACCTTTCCGCTGAGTTAGCTCGCCAAGCCATCACTGCGGTATGAATAATTGCTTTATATAAGTTAGTGGTGCCCACACTCTTGCGGCCGGGAAACTAACTATACTCCCTATATTGACTTTAATTACCAGTGTACAAGGAAGCCACTGCTTATTAGTTTCACGTACAGAATTTGTGTACACGAAGTTTATACTTGGCTACACACATCATTGACAAGCTGAGCACACCTTAGAACACCTACCCATAATAGCGAAAGTTTCCTTGGAGATCTATAATTTGAGACTCGCCTTATAAATTCATCATCTGCCTAGCCTTCTCCCAAATATGTTGGGGTCGGCTTCCAGTCTAACTGGATGCAGCTGAATACCAGTATTTTACATGGAGCGACTGTTTATCTGACCTCCACAACCCAGTTCGTACTGGGTAATACGATACCCCTTGGTAAGACTAGTTGTCAGACTTTCGGGCCACTGACTACCTGTAACGACTGTCAAAGATGTACAATTGACAGCCGGGCCCAACGGCTTAACGTGCTTTCCGAGGCACGGAGGAAACTCGGTACGTAATGGGTAGTCACTCATCCACGGACCAACCCAGGCAAGCGCGGCTTAACCCGAGCGGCTGTTATTATTTAGCCAGGAGCTCCCCCTACTCGCCTTATAAAATATGGCCACGAAACATATCCTACTGAAACCAGAATGAAAATTAATATTATCGTTCACGTCAAAATACACACAAGATTATGGTTGATTATGGTTTCATTTGTGAATCATCATTGACTATTATAACCTACATGTATTAAATCAATGACTGCTGCGGTCATAAGGATTTGATCGACTGTTTTGCTATTTAATGACTCTATTTGATTGTAGCTGATAATTAGCCCTATATCTCTTACTGGTTGCATCCTTCATAAACGATAATTTTCCACTGAAATCTGAACGCTGGACATTCAATTCGACGAGAATGATTGAAAGTGCGCGCGTGACAAAGGCCTCGACTGTTGACTGTTACAGCTGTGATTGTATGGAACGTTCACGGTTGTATGCATTTTAGGATTAGAGCTCAAGGTGGAATGAGCTGAATCTATAGAAGGCCATTTTGCCGTAGACCTAGTTTTTTACTTTAACCTTGTTTTATATGTATATTTAATTTGATAGTTATTTCTATCTAATCTGAGTTGTATTTTTTCAGATTTAGTGAAAGCCCACAATATTTTGCAGATTTTTTTCCTGTTTAAGTCGTTTTGGTTTAGGCCCCGTACGATGAAATGAAAATCAACGTTGCTAAACAGCCCGTTGTTGGTTTCCCCCTTTTTTGAAAACTGAAAGTGGCCCCTGCCCGAAGGGCTCCTGGCGGAATCTTCTAATTGTATAATTTTAGTTTTTTCACAACATCACACCTACTCAGCTATCCAGTTTGCATGCTGAATATGCATCAAATAGCAATAACTGTATTAACCCTAACTTGCTTTTTCATTTTCTCTTGAAATCCTTTATATAGACTTGTGTTCACACGTTACGTTTGTTTCATCACATTTGTTTTGTCATTCACTTTCATTACCAGGTTAGCGAGAGCATTTATTGTAAATCAACAATTTTTTCTATTAACGAAAAAACTAGAAAACCGAAGAAGATTGATTAAATGACGCAGAAACAAAATACAAATATGTTTTAATTTTCAAGGAAATGAATTGAATTACCTCACTAGGTTCTCATTCTCCTTCGTTGTTTTGACAAACTCATATTTTACAGTGAAACCCTCGTAATAATCAGCGTGGAGCTGACATCTGTATGACGTCATACATCATGTGACGTCACGCCTGTAGCGTCCACTGAAACGTTCCAGTTAACCGGGCATTTCTTTTCGTAAAAAATGCTACGCTTTTCGTTTATTACTACGTATACTTTTTCTCTCCATTTATTCTGGCAGTAGACTACATGTGATAAGTTTGTCTTGGCTCAAATGTGAACATTAAGACAGTGAAACCTGTATGTGGCTAAAAGGAGACAACTATAAACTTTATAATATTATTATGTATTAAATATCATTGTTTCGAGCTAACATTTTGTGCAATTTATACTTATGATACAACTTTAGATATCTTAGTTTACTACGACAGTCCCTTCATATCCAAAAAGCCGTCGAGACATGTCTATTTTTAACCGACTTCAAAAAAAGGAGGAGGTTCTCAATTCGGTTGTATTTTTTTTGTATTTTATTTTATTTGTTACGTCATATCTTCGTCATTTATGAACTGATTTGAAAAATTCTCTCTTTTACTGAAAGGATATCCTTCCCAATTGGTCTCATTGAAATTTTATCAAAATCGGTTTAGTAGTTTGGTTTTTAAATTAAAATATCCGGCAAAAAAGTCAATGAAACAAACAATAGTCACCGACTTCCGAAAGTAAAGTTATTTTCCATTATTTTTGTGTTATTTTTGGAAGTCGGTTATTTTTGTTCTCAATGTACATGTTTAATATTCTATTAGAGTAATCTTGAGTAATAAGATAAGTAAATTGTAGAGGACATGAACTCGAAGACTTTATTGACTTGATCTTTTGATGGTTTACTTTGAAAACGAGGAAATAATTACGTTTTTCTTATTCAGGCGCTGCATTGTATTAGAAAGGAAAAATTAGGAATTTGTGTTTGCATTTTGCACAATACTCGTAAATGTTAGTTTGAGTGGATACTAAAAAGTACCTGGCATAATTTAAACAGCTTCTAGCCAATATTTTTATATTCTGAATAAATAAGCTTCTAAAATAACAGAGAGAATAATCCTAATTAAATTATAATACATTTCGGCAGCTGCCCTGTTAACGTTAACTACCCAGCAGCCGCCGGGCGAAGGTGAACCGGCATATCCGCCGGTGATTAGCCGGTCATTATGCAAAACGTCGGGCAAAAGCGGTCCGGGTGAACATAAACACACACGTGGATACTGAGCCCTCAAGATTATATACATTAAAATAAATGAGTATCTTAGTTTAAACACGAAATTCACCAGGACACACAGGACACGATATTAAGTGCCCCATCGTTTGAGGAACAGCAGCACATTTACAGTCCAGGGCAGAGTCATTAATGAATTTCCACCTGAGCAGGTTTTCCTTGCTGCGACCAACCTGGGTTCGGAGTCTATTTAAAGACTTAATATCGTGTCTTGCGTGTCCTGATGCTTGTTCACTACAGGAACTGATGCACGCTACTGAAGGCGCCAAACTAGTGGCTCAATTCTGGGCTGACACAATTTAGATTGCCATCGACGGGTGTGTAATGTATGATATAATAACAAATGCTCTAATTTCACTTGAAATAACGTTCATATAATATAATTTTCATATGCTATAAAATCATATAACCTAATTTCATATGACCTAATGTTTCATATGATATAATTTTCATTTAATATAAAACATTTAGTATAACGTTCATTTTATATAATTTTCAATATGTATAATATTCTTTTTATATAACATTCATTTGACCTAATGTTCTTTTGACCTAATTTTCATGTTTAATGGTCACAGTTCTAACCTAACTCAAATGGCACCTAACCAAATCTTAAAATATTCAATGCATGGTTGAGGGTGGCCTTGGTCGACGGAGCCCCGCTTGGCGGGGCTCCTACTTCTGGATGGTTTATAAAAAAAAACCACGAAGGGGATGGCGGGGTCTATTCGCTCGCTTCGCTCGCTCACACGACCCCGCCATCCCCTTCTAACCTAACCTGTCCAAGTCGGGGTGCCCTAAAGTCCAGATTGCATCCAATTTCTACTGGTTACAATAGTTGAGGGTGGTAGGTGTATAGGGTATAAAGCGAAGAAAAAAAAACAGTACAATATTGTTTTAATCATAACATAGCATCACATAAACATTACATCTTATTTCAGTTTTAAGTTAGAGGCCAAAGCCCGAAGGAATTCAATTTCAGTGTATTCCTTTTTTAACCGACTTCAAAAAAAGGTGGAGGTTCTCAATTCGGTTGTATGTTTTTTTTTTTTTTTTGTGTTTGTTACCTCATATCTCCGTCATTTATGAACCGATTTGAAAAATTCTTCTTTTATCTGAATGGATCTACTTCCCGATTGGTCCCATAGAAATTTCATCAAAATCGGTTCAGCAGTTTGGTTTTGAAATCAAAATAGCTGGAAAAAATGTCATCCAAGTAAAAGAAATTGTGAAATTGATACTTGACAAGGATTTGTGTGTGATACGATAACTAAAAAGGGTAAAATAAAAACTTTTTTGCAAAAAAAAAACCGACTTCCAAAAAAACACTAAAAAAAGTGGAAAATAACTTATTTTCGGAAGTCGGTGGCAAAAAGTCAATGAAACAAACAATAGTCACCGACTTCCGAAAATAAGTTATTTTCCACTTTTTTTAGTGTTTTTTTGGAAGTCGGTTTTTTTTTTGCAAAAAAGTTTTTTTTTTTAAGAATATTGTCGATTCGTTCCTTTTTCTTTAAACAATACTTCGGCTTTTTTTGTGGTGATTGTCCATTAAAAAGACATTCTACGCTACCCAATATTACTTTGGATTCTAGAAGCAACTCATGGGCTAGGCAATAGAACCCAGGTTTGTTATGATTTATAATTTGATTAATTCTATGGTGCCAGGATTCCGCTGAATTTTGGGTTTTCGGTAGCCCTTTATCATGTAAACTTGCAATACTCCATAATTTTGGAGAAAAACAAGGGTCTTTGTTGCCGTTTCCTAAAACGTAATCTTTTCCAAACATTTGTACAAGGTAAACTAGGTAGGCTTTCTGAAGAAACGGATTCCTGTAACTTCATAAAATAGTGGGGTATTTCCTTTTCATCTAAAAACGCCAATGCTAGCAAACATTTCATTTCAATTGCAAAATTAGTATTTGTTCCATAGAGTACCGCTTTCCCAGCTCTTTGTATTATTCTATATAAAGATTGTGCAAGATGAAAAAAACATCCATTAATAATAACGTTATCAAAATTTTGTTTGACACATCTCATTGCAACAAGTTCAAAGTCCATTATTACATTAGTCACCGTAATTGTGATTTCATGTTCATTACAGTAAGTAATAATTAAATCGAATAACTTATTATATGTTTTTTTATCTTTATGTGTACAAAGAGCAAACAAAAGAGGATATGTGTGTGTATTTTCCTCAAAAATATTTCCGTGTATAACATAAAGTTGTAAAAAATTCAAGGCTGCAATATAAAATGTCCCATCCATTATTAACAGTTTTGATCTTCCAAAAAACTCCATCATTTTTTGACAAGAAAAAATGATTATCCTTTTGTTATCATCAAATATCTCATCACATATTACAAAATTGTTATTTTGGATTTTCAATTCATCATGATGAATTTGGAAGTAAATATCTGTTGGTTCTATAACATTAGGTTTTCCTTTTTCTTTTCACGATAAACTATCTGTCTTAACGCAGACGTGGAAGGTAACTCGCTCAAAATCAATTCATCACTACCACATTTTGCTGTTTGTAAAATCTGACACGTCTTCTTACCGGTATTCTGACAGGAATCTGTTTTGATTTTATCAATTATAGATGCCACCGCTTGCCGTGCTGGTTCAGGATCATGGTTGTGGTTCTCATCATATTTAACCACTGTATGTAACTGCGTCTCCATGTTCACTGTTGTTATGCCACGACACATACATTTTTTTTCACGTTGTCGTTCACAAATCCAATAAACTTTATTCTTCACTTCCCTGTTTTTGTTATAAATGTATCCATTTACAGCAAGTTTTAGTCCACCTTTAGAACTTTTGAATGTACTATAATTAATAGTAGTCATTTTAAATCTAAAACAAATATCGAGATTGCAATAGCCACACAATGAATAATTTCGCTGTAACTGTATGACAGTAAGAAAAATAATAAATGCGTGTAAGTCTACCCACCTCACGCATAAAAGCAAACTTTTGTAGCAATTAATGCTTAATATGCGATGCATTTTTGCTAGCACCATACTAGCAGGCGTTTAAAATCGTATCAGATTTCCTAAATTATATTAAAAGTTATTAGAGATTATGAATATTATAGTAAATGAATAATATACTACATGAATATTATGTCAAATGTGCATTATAGGAAATGTTTATTATATCATAAGAAATTAGATAAAATGAAATTATATCAACAATTCATTATCTCAACTGATCGTTATATTAAAAAAAAAAATTACTGAAATTAAGTCAAGTGAACGTTAGATTTTTTGTTATTATATCAACCGTTACACACCCGCCATCGACACGCTAAGAAGAAGAACACGAAATTGATTACCTACTTGAAAACCATTTTAATAGTAATAGAATTGTTTTGATGTTTCAGATGTTTTCATTAGTCAGAATTAACAAATGTTAGTTAAAACTACAAGATTTCAAAACATCTTCAGTTTCTGATTTCATCCTCCATTGACTTGGAAAAATCCACCCATTCGCGTTGAAATACTCTTGAATGCTGATTCTGTCGAAGTTTATATAAGTTTCTGTTGCAAACTCTCGAGATATTTAATTACACAATGCTAAGTTCACATTTTGCTTTTCGTTTTACAAACATTCGGAGAAGAACGGTTAGGGAATATATAAATAGAATTATTTGGGGTGGGTGAAGAGAAGGGGGCGGGGTGAAGCTTTAACATTTTATTTGTTTGCGTATGGTTCGATGTGGTTTGTCCCATTATAAGTTGGATATGTGTGAGGGATGCGTATGATAAACTGGTTAAGAACTGTCTGCTGTTAGGAGCTCGTGGCTAAATAATAACAGTCGTTTGGGTCGATCGTCAGGTTAAGCCGCGCTTGCCTGGGTTGGTCCGTGGATGGGTGACCACCCATTACATAGCGTGTTTCCTCCGTGCCTCGGAAAGCACGTTAAGCCGTTGGTCCCGGTTGTCATTTGTAGATCTTTGACAGTCGTTACATGCAGTCAGTGGCCCGAAAGTCTGACAACCAGTCTTACCAAGGGGTATCTTACCAGTATTACCCAGTACGAACTGGGTTGTGGAAGTCAGATAGGCAGTCGCTCCATGTAAAATACTGGTAATCAGCTGCATCCGGCCGATGAAGCCGACTCCAACATAGTTGGGAAAAGGCTAGGCAGATGATGATGAACTGTCTGCTATTAATCTATGTACTTACAGATAATTCTAATTAATTAATATTTCCCACCTGTAACACCCTCTTCGTTAATTATTATGTTTTTAGGAAATATCGGATTGTTCTAATGCATTAACTTACAAAACGGACCACATCACATTTCTGGTAAATGCAGTGCATATTCATCTGTATTCAGCACACGCTGCACTGGAGCCTCACTTCCGATACTCACTGCCGGCCGCCATTGTGCTCGCCACATAATAATACAACGCGTACTGTTCGACATCCTTTAATATTCCTGCCATGTCTAGTTTAGAGTCGTTCTGAAATACTCGTACAAGCTATTTTTATGAAGTATTTTAATAAAAAAAAAATGCTTCATGTTTAAAACGGTCGAAGTTTACTTAAATATCCATTTAATTTCAAGATTCTAAGATTATACGATACCCACTACCTAGTGACCCGTGACGCATTATCGCACATCACTGACCGCCAGTGATTGCTATGTAATGCTGAGTATTTGCTCCGTGGGAACGCTGCCCGGTGAGAGAATGTATCACAAATTCACGAAACACGTCTTGGTTGGACGCAAGGTTTTTCATGAACTTGAATAATTGAATAAGTTTTTATCGCTTGCCGGTGATTCTAATTGCCTATAAACGAAATGCATACGTGTTTTCTGTAGCTTTATCAAAATAAAATAAAAATACATTATTCAAACACAGTACAACATCATAACTGGCGAAATGTGGGTGAACCATTAGGCGCATCTGATGGTATTGTTAGGCGCATGTGATGTTGTTGTCTTTTGTTGTGATTTTCTGTTACACTATAGTGTTAGGTAAGTCTGTGTTGCTTCAGGCATTAAATGGAGAAAAAGATGGTACATAGAAATGATATGAATTAATGGTGTTTGTGTGTATCTAACATATTTAATATGTTGAATAATGATGTATCCTTTGTTCGCACAGACCTACTGTATATTTTTGCCTTCGGTCCCTAATAAGTATTTATTATCCTGACTCATCGCCAGCTCATCAGTTGTTTCACAATCAAGTGCTAGCAATTCATCAAGATCTCGCTTTTAATCACCTACCTCCGTCTCATTATAGATACCGTAGAAGCCTGTAATAAAAGGATTATGCTGACGGTATGCTCGGACAACGCTGACAGCCGACTAATTTACGATGGCATAACTTACTCGCCGACAGTACGGCTGTGATGTTGCTTTGTTATTGGTTGGTTTATGACGAGCACTTTTTAGAGCATTTTATATTGTGTCCTGAAAGTCTATTGTGGGAATAACGAGTTTTGGGTTCAGCTTTGTGTTTCAGCATGTTAGCTGTGCGCAAGATGAATGTACCGCTACTGTATCGCTAGAGCCAAAGGTACATTTTTGCGCTGAAATATTTTAAAGCCTTAATTTTTATCAAAGTGTAATCCAGTAACTAAATATTTCCACGATACTGGAATTGGGATTTTTTGGTTTGACTTTTTATCACTTAAAAATAAAAATTCGGAATATAAAAAGTCAGTTCTTGATTGAAAATAATAAGTTGTTGCGTTTCTTTTTACGATAATATACGTTGTTAATAAATGAAGCGAATTAACGTAAACTTCGATTAAATATTTCATGAACCTATTTGTGTTTATTAAGAAATGAGGGTTAAGTGTAAACGTAATTAACTAAAGTAATTTTGAATTAACACGAGAGCATTTTGCTTTAATGAGTTGAGTTAATATTGTTACCTCTACGTTAAGAGGTAACAATATTAGCATTCTAAAATATCCTCAAAGTATGTTGAGGTTCTTTGTGATTTACACAGGAAACATAAGTTTTATGAATTGTTATAGTGTTTATGACAAAGTTGCAATTATTAATGTTGCTTTTGGAAATTATTTACTGAATTATTGTCTTCCCTTGAAAGACTGTTAGATCTGGGGAAATAGGACCAGAACTCTTTCCATTTAACTAGTGCCAGTTCTATCATTATAAAGTTTAAATTGTTATCTTACTTCTTTTTCGTGTGGTTAGGGCCTAAACTGTTGTCAGAATGTTTATGCCGCCCATAGGCCTGGCTTTACATGCTATCGAGAAATATCTCTCAGGCATGCTGCTTTCATTACCTCACGATTTCCTTCAAGGAAGCAAGTGATAATTATACAATACGCACATGAATCCCAAAAATCAGACGTGCGTGTCTTGAGTTCGAACTCGAGACCCCACAGGTCTCGAGATTAGAATGTACACTAATTGGATGGCAGACAATAAACGAAACAAATAAACGCTGAAACGATAAACACCGTTTGATTAGTAATAAAATGTTTTACGCACGTTTATTTACGCTGTGTTCTATTTATAGAAAAGGTTACCCGAATATGGTGGAGATAGTCGTTAAGATAATTTATTTCGTAATAAACGAGACTAGACGCAAGAAGCATTAATTATGAGTTATAGTTTCAGAATGTAGTGTAAATGCAGTCTTCCAAATTCTGCGTAGACGAAATCGCAAGCAAAGCTAGTGTATTTCATGACTAGTAGACAAACACTATTCATGACCATGCACGTATTTGAGCAATAAATTGCCAAACTTAGTTGCAGCAGTGGCTCCATTTGCAGACTTAACACCATGTTCCTACGAGGAGAACGCTCCATTACAGAGGTAGTGTTGTGTATAGTTAGTTAAGTGTACCGTACAGACACGTGCAGACGAGAGACAAGAGTGTATTAGTTTAGGATCCTCAACTAACTCTGTAAATATGAACAGTCTAATTACTACATCAGACACGTCGTTTATTGAGGTACTGTTCCGCAGTGGAATATTTTGATAAAAGCAAAGTATTCCGTCTTGACCTACATTGTTAGAAAAATAAGAATATTATTTGTGTTTGTAGAATTTGGAGGCGAAAAGTTTTTGTAAATTCTAGATAGAACGCTTGTCTTTTGTGTTTTAATTACATGGCTTTTCTACGAAGAATTTTGAAAATTAGCGCTTGTTTTATTTTCACACTCACTGGTTTTTAATGGATTAAAAAACAATCGGTGTGGCAGTAGTAGCTGAGTTCTCGGTTCTTGGCTGGTTTCCTAAAATCCGTTAAGTGGCGTTTTATACAGGACTTGATTTCCAGAGGTAGCTTGAACTAACACCCCAGCCAGTCAGCCTTTTAAAATGTAACTTGGGTGAACCTCAACAGCGGTGTGAATTTTATCGCTTTTGTATGGCAATAAAGCGGTCCTGGGTATTAAACGCTGTTTTAGTATCATAAATTTGTCTTGTGACCCTAAAAGGACTAATAATAATTATTATTATCGTTAGGCGGCTGGATCAAGGGCTTGATTCAGACAGCGGTACTCCTGGACATGGCTCGTATTGTTAGGAGGTTCCTCTCTCTGGAGCCCTGACCGCTGGTAGCTTGGACCCTGTTCCCGATACCGGTGGTTTATTTTTTATAATTTGAAATGTTATTTTTTTATTATTATTTTATATGCGAATATTTAAAAATGTAAACAATAAGAAGGAAAAATGAATAAAAGAAACATAATTACTATCCAACCCGCTTTAATAAATTACATAAATAAACAGAACAGACTTACATCAAGATAGTATTATTTTAATACCTATTGCAATACCATACGCTATAGCTTTAATGTCATCAGGGTTATGTGTGAATTATAGTTTAATTTCAATTCAGTGTCGGCTCCGAGACGAACAGTAAATTAATTTTTGGTCCATTCATCTCGACTATATAGATGTAGTTGAGATGAATGCGATTTAAATTAAGCGAGACCACCAGCGTGTCTAAAATTGAGACATCTTTGGATAAACTTCTCAAACAATCATTGAGTGAGAAATGTTTGTAAATTCCTAATTGAAATTAATTAGTGGATGGTAGAAGAACTTCGTACGCTTTGGTTTCAAAAGTTAAACTGAAGTTTAAGACACGGATGGTTCAATGTAGCTGAGAAAAGTAACGAGGCCGTTGGTTGAAACAATCGCGCCCTATTTTCTGTTGGAATTATTGTTTTAAAATCTAACAATAATTCTAAGTAAATATTTACTTGGGAGACGGAAAACCACTACATTACTACACATAAAAGTGAACCTGTGTGAACCCGTGAAACATTTTGTTAAATACTTTTACGCAATTTACACACTTAATACAATTACATACTTAAATTCAACTTTGCTCACTTAGTAATCTTACTACAATAATAAATGCGATGTTTGTTACTCAATCAAGCCAGAACGGCTTAACGGATCTAGATGAAATTTGAAAAAGATAGATTATAGTCTGGAATTTTATCCCGGCAGAAATACATCAAAATTTCCACGCGAACGAAGTCACGGGCAACAGCTAGTTATAAATAAATAATTAATCAAACCGTCTTGTCCGTGGTTATGACGGTAATAGGGAGCTACAACTGTGGAATGTTTCCCTGAATAATAGCCGTAACAATATTTTGTTATTAAATAAATACAAGATACCGCTTACTTTACTGACTTGTGTTGACTCTGAAATCTGGATTCTGCTTACCGTAGTATAATACTCCACACAGTAAAAAAACCTTATTAGGCACAAGAAATAGTATAATTTTCTTAATTAACATTTCTATTACGAGAAAGAAGTGATTAAGTTGAAACAATAGAGAAAAGACTAACGTAATTAGGGAGCTACGTTAGGAACCTTTGAGTCTATCTTTTTGGTCATTTTAACAATATGTATGTATGTTGTAGAATACCGTATCGCGTGCGTACCGTAATGCTTAGGTTCGCATCACACAAATTTTCTAAACTATCCAGGATCTGATATAATCTAATCACATACATATATCACGCGAGCAAAACGTAGTTAATTTCCGCATTTCAATGGGTTAATCACACAGTGGCTGCTGTGAGCATACAGCATAAATAAAGCGCGGTTGTGGCTTCCATGACGAGGGTACATGACTTGTCGGTCCACACACTATATAGTAGTTACGTTGAACTTTAGAGGCAAAAATGGTAAAGAGATGGGTAAATTTAGCAAAGTATTTGGAGAAATCATTTCTCAAAGTATGCTGCTGGATTTGGGTGTGTTTGTAAATGAGAAGAGAATGATACAACACGAATTCTCGTTTGTAATGTAAGGGTAACTTGGAACAATGCAAATTGGGCAGTGTTTAAGTTCTGGATAATACAAATAACGTCTTTTTGATTATACAACGTGTTCCATTGCATCCTCGTCAACTGCAAAGAGGTCACTATGCTAATGATTCTCGACTTGAATCAATAATAAAATGGGTAAATATTTATTTTTTATTTTTTCTTAATATCGGAAATCGATAAGTGTACACCACCCGTATTAAAACGCGGCCCGTCTAATACGAGCCCCATAACCGCGCTTTCACACACACAAACAAACGCAGACGTTTATTCTATAAACTGGTGATTCTCCTCTTTTGAAAAGGGCCTAATTCTGAAATAGTGTCAAATTAAAACAACTAAAAAAGCAGCGTTTATTATTATTGATCAGGTACCGTAATTTATATTGATTATTTACGTCTTCTATGACAACCTCCTGAATTTTGACGGGGTTGCAAAACTACACCTTGTATGTATATCTAAGGAGGCTTGTATTCTGAGAATTCGTTGATTCCTTGTTCATATAACGTTACGCGGGCAAAATGCGTTAAAGTCTCGTAAATGTGTTGTATTTGGTAGTTAGTCAGTGGCCGTTATCAGTATGTTAATAGTGGCTCTTTATTACCTCAATTGTAGGCATGCGTATTATGTGACATCACGTACCTGTAACAATAAAAATGCATAATTAGTAAGGAAAAAAGTACCGAAAATTCCTTAAGAAATATACTTGAAAGACAATGTTTTGTAGTCGTATTTATACATTATTTTTATATAGATATGTTTTGCGTGGGACTGCTCAGGGAAAGGCTACCTTCGTCCGAATTAATGTTTCGTCAAATCCATCACTGAGTCACTGAATGATTAATTTTATGTTATGAGTTAAGCAATCGTTTCATTTAGTTTTATGTAGTCTTATTGAGATAGTCAAAACTTTTTTTGTAAAAAAATAACCGACTTCCAAAATAAACACAAAAAAAGTGGAAAATAACTTTACTTTCGGAAGTCGGTGGCAAAAAAGTCAATGAAACCAACAATAGTCACCGACTTCCGAAAGTAAAGTTAATTTCCACTTTTTTTTTGTGTGTTTTTTTGGAAGTCGGTAATTTTTTTGTAAAAAAGTTTTTATTTTACCCTTTTTTGTTATCGTATCACACACACATCCTGGTCAAGTATCAATTTCGCAATTTCTTTCACTTGGATGACATATTTTTTCCAGCTATTTTGATTTAAAAACCAAACTCCTAAACCAATTTTGATGAAATTTCTATGGGACCAATCGGGAAGTACTCGTATATCCATTCAGATAAAAGAAGAATTTTTCAAATCAGTTCATAAATGACGAAGATAACAAACATAAAGAAAAAAAAAAATACAACCGAATTGAGAACCTCCTCCTTTTTTTGAAGTCGGTTAATAAAATACATCCAAACAGTTAATTTCTCTCAGAGGATCAAAGCCTTCATAGAAGAATTAATGTATCTATGCATTTGCAGGTAACGCATCCTCGAAACAGACTGTGTCTCTGCAGTGTTACATTGTATCATGTTTGTAAGTCATGAGACCGACACAGATGTTACGTATATGAGTCATATAAAATCAAACCTGGCAATCTCCACTACGTCGAAATGTTGGGGAAATGGAAAAATGTAATAAAAAAGTAGCATGAAGGTATTATTAACGTAATTCTGAATATTTACCTGCAAATCTCTAATGTAGACTGCTATTGACCACTATTTGTAGACATCTACTTGAAAAGCCTGCCTAAAAATGCAAAAAATGTTTGGAGATTGCCGTCTTTGTTTTGCTTACAAGGACAATGCCGTTTTTGACCTGATTACCTTTGGAGAATATATGAAAAGAGCAAAATTAAATGAGGGTAAGTAATCAAATTATGTGTTGCTGTTATGTAGCGAAAACGTTTCTATTACTCTGACTGAAAGCTCCACTTGAAATCTTGCTGATTTTTTTCGAAAGCTTTAAAATTGCTTGAAACATTTTCTCCATTTTAAGATTCCGAGTGCCGGATAAATGTTCAGGACATAAAGCACAAGCTCTCGCCGCAGTCAATGTTTGAATAGAACACTATATACCAAGGACCAGTAAACATTCCGTAATCCGTGGACAACGCAAGAGGCTTTTAATCTTGCAGTTTTAAACTCTATTAGCTTGATAAATAGAGGTCAAATTAACATTCAAGTTTCAAGCCTTCGGTCTATAAACCACACATGTTTCGGATGCTTCTCATTGTCAAGTCTGACCAACACCGAATGACATTGATTAGTAGACTGATACTTTTTTATGCTCGGCTGGTAATTAGAGACCATAAATTGCAGGTTGTTTGGGCAGTTAGACTTATGGATCGGTTGGGTTAAAACATAACTGGATATGATGAAAGGATCTGATAATAGATCTTAAAGATCACCCTCTCAATAGTTGCGTTTTCTTTGTATGTTAAGGAGGTTCATCCAACTATTAATTATTATTCCTGTTAACAAAAAAACAGCTGTTCCATATATTTTGATCGTTTAGGTATTGCACTTTTGTAGGAAACAGCAGAATTTTTTTTAATGACCGACGAAAAATTTATATTTGGCCGGGTTCAGAATGATGTACTGAGTATGAGGTTTCCATTTTCGGTACGGTGTCCCTTCCAACCTGTATAATTAGGTACCTACAATATCGGACACTTTGCAGAACTGAAAAATACGAAGATCTTAACTAACAACCCTATTAGGCTTAACGACATGAATTTTATTGTCAACAGCTCCTAAAATGAAATGGGACTAAACTCCGCGAAACAACCGATTTTACTTTCGAGAGACACCTAAAATTAATTAAATTCTTTCGTTTTTCCGTGTTATGGTAGTTTCCGTGCTATAAAAAAAAAAACTAAAACAATGTAACGAATGTTTTTGCAAGACAACCGACCATTACGAATACTGAATTGAAAAAAAATATAGGAAAACTTCAAAACCGTTTCCCAAAATGTAATTTTTAAAAGATCTGTTGTTAGGTAAAGACGAAGGAATGAGATCTCTTTTGGATCAACAATTTGAAGAAAACGGATGTCTAAAACTAAATCGGTAAATAAAAGAAAATCTTTGCGTACGTCCGTGTTGCTGCGACATCAGATTCTAGCTTCAGTCGAGTCAATGAACTTCCAACCGGTCAATGTTTCAACGTTAAATGTGGGTTGCCGATGCTACAGAATACATAATATTACCAAACGCAAATCTGCATGTAGAACAAATCAAATTATAAATCAATATTGTCTCGTTCTGTTGTGTCCATTGTTCTTTGAGCTCACAAGGATTGTTCATAAACAACGTCACGTGGTAAACAATGAGAGCTGTTAGTTTGACCCATAAAAGTAGATTTTAATCTTATGGCTAGTTTTACTTCTCTGTGATGTTTATTATTCTTTTGTGTCTGTGATGTTTAATAGCGTTTTTAATAGCGTTTTCTGTGTAAGTGTTGTCAAAATAACAGTGTTAGATCGCTAGTGGACTTTACTGGATATCGTAAGTAGGTTGAAGTTGAGACAGTATTATATTGCCTGGACAGCATAATTCTGACAATGTACTCAGACTTTGATCCTCTTACGTAGCCTTTAGTAGCTTGGAAGCGTTAACCTTTAGAGTATTCCAATCTATTTGCCATACAGATAAGTTTGCAATATCAGAAATGTTTTGTGCCTACAGTCGATTTAATTAAAGTAAATTTTAACAGGGCGGGCAGTAAACGCCTTGGTTTGTTAATGCTGACACAATTAGTACTTACACAAATAAATTTCCCTAACAGCTTATTCATGCGGCTTCCGTCATTGACGATCCGTCATAAAACACAATACGTCATGACGCATGGACGTTCACATTGCATACGGAATTGTGTTTCATCGCGATCCGGCAAAAAAAACGAATTGGTGTTCACATTACTTCTGTGACTTTTCGAGAGCGAGCGCATCATCGAATCCGTCACAAAAAAATCACGATCCGTGTTTTTTGACGTACCTGATTTTTAAAAGACGTTACGTGATTTAAGACCTGTGTGATTTTTCACGATTCGTGATCACGGGCATTTAAAAAGCATTGCCGCAATAAATTGACGGATCGTGAAAAAAACGGTACGTCAAAAAACACGGATCATCGTCGTGTGAACGGGCTGCAAAGTTTCCACAGCACCATTATGAATTTTAAATCAGAAACCCAAGCGATAAAATAAATCTTGAGCCGAAACGTTGTAAGAAAAGCGTTTTAACGCGCTAATAGTTCGGTTCTACCAAGTGGTAATCGAAAGACTCTCACGTACCTACAACAAAACCTTCCATAGCTCCTTATAGCATAATATCGTACCTCACTAAATTGATAGCCCAATTATTGCGCTTTTCTCTTAAGTTCTCGATTTAAAAAAAAACATTGACTGAAAAAGTTTTTTTTTGTTCTGGTCATAGAAACTGTTTGTCCCATGCCCGGGTCTACGTTGCTTATTATGTACGACTCAGTAGTCATAAACTGTAACACTAATAACTATTTTCACCGCTCCAGAGTATTGTTTTACTAAAGCAGGTAGTCACGAGGCGACACCGCAATCTGTATTATGTTAATTGTGTGTTAAATATACTCGTAGAGACGCACACGTGTGACTCCTTATTACCGCGACATACGCTGTACACGCTTTACCACAAGAGTTCATATAAAATCGATGAACATTACTCGGTTAGAGGATTAAACTGTTTTCATTATTGATATCCCTCATATGATGATTGTGACATTTCAACTCGAAATACGTCCGTAACGTTTGTAATTTTCCAATCAACTGCAGTTGTCTAGCTGTCCGATTGACGAGATACTCCATGAAACGGATGCTGTATGTCATCCGTCTCCATATAACTGCACAAGCAGAAAGCAAAGCGTATTACAGTTGGTAACGGTTGTTCAATATTGGAAAGGTAAATGTATTGTAAGTTCTTCAGTAATAATATGTATGATGTTATCGTGTGTAAAAATAACTACCTTATCTGGCCCACCAGCTGGAAATATAAATTCAAATTGCGGTTTTATCCTCAGGGGAATGTTGAGACGGAATATATTACCCCATTTTTGAAGAAACGGTATCTCCAGAAAAAGGTTTTAGTGGGTGTAGAAAGTAGTCACTCATGGATCATCCTTTATCTCAGTAGATCCTTTTGGAGTTTAAGTTATTGTGAGACTGAGCCCTTGCGGGAGAAAATGTAGACCACCAAGATACTAGGATATAACTGAAACCACTTATTGATTTCAATAAAGAAACACCTTTAGATTAGTCTATAGGTATACATACGTCTTTCAAATCAAGCAATCAATGTACAGTGAGTTATAGCAATTAGCTGACCCACCTTTGCATAAATGGTTGAGATTTTTTAGAATACGAATCGATAGAATTTTATAATTATTTTAAATATTTTATTTACTTTCCTGAAATAAATAAAATATAAAGCAGAGTCTTTTTTAAAAAGAAGATAACTTTACAGTTTATGAACTATTTTAAAAACATTACAGTAGACAGAATGGGAACTCATCGGGCAACATGCTGGACTATGCAAAAAAAGGAGCTCAAATGCACGTCGACACTCGTATAATTTTTAATATACTCAGCCAGGAGTGATGCTGTGAGCAAAGCAATCCTATATTGGTTCCGCAGGTGTTGTTGGCAACCTTGAATTTGTATTTGAATGCAAATGCAATCCAAATATGATTTGGATTTCAGATCAATCATTCGTGAAATTCACACAACGTACAATTATTATTTCATGTAAAACCAATATGTTCTATTAAGCGATTTCTAAAACAACTGAGGATTTCTAAAAAAATTAGTGTAATTATATTGTGCTTATATTATACCGCCTTGTAGTGTATTATTACGAAATATTAATAGTTAATTAATAGTTATTTGCAAAGTTTAGCGATTAGCAATCCGTCTTAGAGTGTGTTTCAGTTAAATGTACTTCTCTTCAGAGTTACGAATGTACATATAACTTCAAACTTTGCTCCGATAATGTTGATAGGACTTCGTGCTGAATTAATTTGCGCGAATGCGTCTTTGAATGTGGTTACATACTGTGTTCATGAGTAACCTTTCGAAAATAATAATGATGACGCTTTCAGGTGTAAATTAGATCCCAAGCGGATTTCCGGCCACCGTAGGCGCGGGCTTGCGGACGGCGAGCAATGGGGAGCTCGCCGTCCGGTAAGGACCAGGCCCGGGTCGATGGCGCGTTGTGTTCCACGCGCGCCTCAAAGAGATGTCAGTACAAACTGACGGGGTCCACTTTGACCGATGCCTACCAGGGTTGCGGGTTTGTTCGAAAGAGTTACCGTGGCCCTTGGCACAGGCAACTGAAGGAACACGGGGGGGTTTTAGTCAGAAAGAGTCTGCTACGCCCTCCCGCTCCACCCAGAGCGGGAGAGGTCATTTGATGACTTCCCACGCCAAAAAAAAGGTGTAAATTAGATTCCAAAGCCAAAAGTATAGCAGTTATTGCCGCTTTTCCACAAACACGTAGTGTGTTTTGTTATTTCCATACCGACACTTGTTTGACATTTCAGCATGACAAACAATAAGAAACATTTATATCGAAGTACCCTCGTCATCCGCGTCCCTCGGCGATGTGCCCAGGGATCAGTGTCAGTCTATACTGAAATACACGTTTATACTGAAAATTATCTACCAAAATAAATATTATTATGTACCGATTTTCAATTCATGTGCTATTTTCCATACGAGTTTTTTTTTTATTATTACCTTATTCTCAACTCTTCATAGTTGACTTCATACGTTCATACTTCACCTGTTTTACCTAAGAAAAGGTTTACGATATTGACAGGGTTTTCCGCACCCTTTCAGAAATCAAATTTTTCATTAACTAGCTGACCTACGCAACTTCGTCTGCGTATTTTTTATTTATGCTCCGCTCTTATTGGTCCCAGCGATGTCATATAGCCTATAGCCTTTCTCGACAAATAGGCTATCCAGCACTAAAAGAATTTTTCAATTTGAACCAGTAATTTCTGAGATTAGCGCGTTCAACCAAACAAACAAATTCTTCAGCTTTATAATATTAGTATAGATAAGTACCCATAAGCCTCTCTTTTCAAGAATAATAACCTATACAGCAGTGGGTGAATTATTGCTGTGTATTGTGAAGATGAGGTTCTTGCCTACTTACAGAGTTCAGAAGGTTCCTGAATTTTGATCTACCAAATATTTCATACAAAAGGAATGTCTTTACAATTCAGAATTGCCATTACATTTAATTTAAACATTTGGCAAGAATTTACTGTCTTTATTTATTTCTGTTTTCCAACTTTTATTTTTTAGCGTCATATTTTAACCTTGACACGACGTTAAACGTTCCCTTCGTTTCATCTCTCGCAGCGCCTAATTCTCTTACAAATACCGAGAATGCTACGAGTATTAATTAAAAATTAAAATTAAAAATATTTATTGACAAAAAACATTGTACACGTATGCAATGGAATTCCCTGACTCCTGCGATAGTTAAAACTGTGTTGCAGGAGCCAGTGTCCTCCCCTAATTAAAGGAACATTTGTTTTATGACAAAAAATAAAAAAGCAAACAAACGAAAACTTCTACTTTCCTTGAAAAGAGAGAGAAAAAAAATATATATAAGTATACAAAATTGAACAGGATTTCAAGGTCCGAAGGCGAGAACACCCAATGAAACTCACAACTGTTTCAATCAGGACACTTTATTTTAGAAGGAATCGCGCGTACAAAAAAAATTCAAATCTATTTATACTTCGCCGTGGAACGAAACCATAGCGCGATCTATTTCGATGTCAACGCCATCTAGGGAAGCATCAGGTCAACTTTTGCACATGAAATATTAGACATACCGCCCACCAAGGACATATTGCAGAATGTCCTTCTCTTTATCTAAACCGCCCACCGTGCGGGGTGCACAAGTAAAAAAAAGTGGCAACACTGCCCGAGTGACATGTAAAATTTTTGTTCCGTATTTTAAAATTAAATTAAATTATTAAATAAGTTATATTAAGGTGTAATTGTTTGAGCAAACGTAATATAAATGCGTAAATACTCCGGAAAATTGTTTTCCTGGTGATTAATTAAGTTTTCGCCTATACAACGTTACCGGTAACCAAAAACAACAGATGACGTTCTAACTGTGGATTTATACGGAAAATTCAGGGGAAGTATTGTTTACTTTTATTTAATAATAGCACACAATCGTCACTTTATATCAATCACACATCTATGCCATTTTTTAGTATATATTTTTGCTGATTTATTACCCTGTACTGGTTCTTAATCGCTTTGTTGACAACCGGTCGTAAAAAACAAAACTGACAGTAATTCCATAACTCTGTTGTTTATTATATCGTTTCAATATAAATTCAGTAATATAACGTGTATGGTAATTACTGTGCATTATTGTCTCAAAGTAATATCTTAATAATAAGTTTAATTATTTTTTTTCCCTATGCAATCTACCCTCTTAAGAAAAAGTAATACCTTATTACAAATTTACAATAGAATCAGTTAAATTTAATATTCTGTTGATGCATTGAATATAATTATAGTTAACTTTTAAAGCTAATATAGCAGCCTACCTCATTTCATTTCATAACTGAACATTTTTCCCTCGGTTTTTTTTCCCCCTTTTACCACTAACTTTTCTTAATTTGTCAATTCTATTAGTTCTCACCGTTTCTTTACTCCTTATTTTCAGTAACCTTTCCTGAAACCATGCCTGTGATGACCCGTAAGGCTACCGCTCAGGATATGGAGCTAAAATTGAGAACGGCCCTCCAAGAACTTAAAGAATCAAACCTCCAAGTCCAACAACTGTTACAGGAGAGAGATGAGAGTGAGGTGGAAGTCCATTCAGTTAATGGCAAAAACTCAAGCTTAAAACGAGAGCTAGTGGTCCTACATCAGCAATACTTGGACGTTGTTGATGAACGGGATCAACTGAAGGTGGTCACGGATGGTTTCAATAATTGTAGTAACTTGTACGAGGAGGCTTTAAATAAAATTAGGGACCTAGAAGATGAATTAATTCATGCCAATAATTGTATATCAAAGTTACAGATAGAAAAACAACATACTCAGGTTAAAGAAACTAACATCTTATATAATGAATTATTAAATAGTAATTGTAACCCCCCTTCCTTAATAACCATTGATCTGACTGAAGATTCCTTATTAAAACAGAATTATACAGTTAGCAACAAGAAAATTAAAAAATATGCTAAACTGAATAGAATAATTAAAAAATGTTATCAATTTAGGAAACAACATAAGCAATTTTCCAAAAATATTTCACTAAGGAAAGAGCGTGTTGATTTAGTTAATAAGTTAAATAATTACCAAATAAAATTAGAAGACAGTATAAAAATTTATGAAATTGATACTCGGCATTTGCAGGCTGAAATACAGGTACTTCAGGACTCACTTAGTTCCCTTTCCAGTAGGTATGTGAGTTCTCAGAACCAAATTAGGGAACATATTCTTGCAGCAAATGAGTTGGTAATGTGTCAATGTAGTTGTCAGTCAGTTACCAACCAAGATACTGTCCAGCCTGAGGTAATGGAGGACCCGTCCCAGGCTGAGAATTTATCTCAGGACTGTGTACTCAATCAAGATTATTTACAAGTGGTACAGCCTGAGATATATGATAGTCATAATTGTTCTTGTTCAGTAATGTTCTCAGATAGTATAGGAAGAGGTGTAGGTAAATTAGTTAGTAATAACCTGAGTTTTCCCAATCAAAATCATTGTATGCCAGGGGCAACATACAAACAGATAATGGCATCAGTAACTAGAAATGTTTATAATATTAATACAGACATCACTATATTTATTGGAAATAGTTCAAAAATTAAAAAAGAAGACATCACAGACAGTGTAACTGAATTGTTAAAGTTGAATTGTCGTAAAATAATATTGTGTGCTTTCCCATACTTAGAAAAATTGTCAGGCAAGAAAAACAATTATATTCACATGCTGAATGAGCATGTTCATTTCTTAGTAGGTCACTATAGTGACAAACTTATATATCTTGATATCAACAGTTTTGTTGGTAATCTTAAGTCGACACGGGGTAGTGTGTACCTACCTATTAGTTGTAGACACAAAATAGCTCGGCTATTAGTTTTTAATATTCACTCAGACATAAATAGTATGTCTATGTTTAGTTCTATTATTAACACTGCGACTATTAGTAAGAATACTAATATTCATTTTTACAATTATTTTACGAACGAGGATCCATGTGTAACTACAGAAGATTCTCAAGTAGGGTCCACTAGTACTAAGGTTTCATTGTCTTGTAATGGCATAGGAGTCTTGGGGCTCACTCCGGATGCTCATTTAAACTAGTTAGTAAGACAACAGAAGATACCAGTAACAGTAATGTTACTTTAACCAACAACACAAAGGTACCTTCTTGCTCCCAAAAAGTTAGATGTAAAAAAGGGGCTAAGCAGAATTCCATGCAATTATTTCACCAGAACATTCAAGGCTTCGCTTCAAAGCAATTAGAAATTGAATTGTTTTTAGA
Organism: Standfussiana lucernea; assembly: GCA_964057025.1. Taxonomy (NCBI): domain Eukaryota; kingdom Metazoa; phylum Arthropoda; class Insecta; order Lepidoptera; family Noctuidae; genus Standfussiana; species Standfussiana lucernea. Next base: position 4,683,453 of record OZ059806.1, read on the forward strand.
AAAAACAAAGTTTGAAATAGTTTGTTTCACTGAACATTGGTTAAAAGACTTTGAAATGCTCATTAATTACGAAAATTACAGTGTGGGCAGTTGCTTTAACCGGAAATCTAAGATGCGTGGGGGTTCATTAATCTTAGTTAAAAATTGTATTAAATTTAAGTCTCGTAATGATATTGTTGATCTATCGGTTGAGCATAATATTGAACTGTCTTGTGTTGAGCTAGATAAGCATGTAATAGTGTGCGTTTACAGACCCCCAAATTATCAGAACTACTCTTTATTTGAGTCAGTAATGGAGGATGCTTTAGCAAAACTTGCTACTAGTAATAAATCACTCGTTATCTGTGGTGACTTTAATGTTAATATTTTAGACAAAAATTCAAATAGCAGTAGATTATTACATCTTTTTAAATCATTCAATTTGTTAAACGTGTTCTCGGAACCAACCCGAATTACTAAAAATACTGCTACATGTATTGATAATGTTTTTTGTTGTTGCGACTACTTAGATAAATCCATTGTAAATTACCTTCCTTCTGATCACAGTGGTCAAACCGTTGTTTTCGAGTCCTACACACCATTACAAAAAATCCAGATAAAGTCTAGACAAATAACACCCAGTAATTTGAATAATTTTAATAATAACTTAATTGGTAATTTAGGCATTCCGGGATATATTATTGAAAATGTAAATCAATTTTATGAGGAATTCTTTTCGGTAGTTTACACGGAGTTTAATAATACAATAAAAATGAAAACTAAATCTATTTACCCAAAGTTTTTGTTCAGTGAATGGGCAACTAAGGGTATTAGGAAAAGTAGGGAGCGATTGTTTGAGCTGTACGGCCTCAAGCCTTACATTAATTCAGAAACTTTTAATAAATATGTTGCAACATACTCAAAAATTTTTAAAAACACTTGCAAGGTTGCTAAAGCCTTATTCATTAGCAACAAGATTAAATCCGCAGATAATAAAATAAAGACGGTTTGGAAAATTATCAATAGTGAAACTAATAGAAATAAAAAATCCAATAGTGATATCACATTAGAAACCTCACGTGGTGTTCTAAGCTCTAAAAATGAAGTTGCTCAAGAATTTGTAGATTTCTTTACCAGTATCCCACTTAAAACTACCGAAACCTTAAATTCCTCACCCTTGCTTTCTATTGATTTATTAAGAGCAAATGTTTCAGCCTGTCCGGTTGAGTTTCAATTTAAACATATAAACCCCATAGCTGTCATTAAAGCCTTTAAGGAAATCAAAATCAAACTAACAGAAGATCTATGGGGAATGTCTATTAAAGTTTGCCAAGCTATTATTGAGACTATAGCACCGTACTTGGCTTTAATATTTAATTTGTGTGTGGACCAAGGCGTCTTCCCGGACCTTATGAAATACAGCAAGGTAATACCACTTTTCAAATCCGGGGACAGTAAAGACACCAATAACTATAGACCCGTATCCGTATTGCCAGTTTTTAGCAAGGTGTTTGAGAAGGTAATGCTTAATCAGATGCTTAACCACTTTAACAACAATAAGATCTTACATGAGAAACAATATGGTTTCACCAAAGGACGTTGTACGACTGACGCCGGTGTCACCTTATTAAAACACGTATTCACTGCGTGGGAGGAGGCACAAGATGCCATAGGAATATTCTGTGATCTCTCGAAAGCATTTGATTGCGTGAGCCACGAAACCCTACTCCTTAAACTTGAGCATTACGGTTTAGGACAACTTGCGCTCAGTTTAGTGAAGTCGTATTTAAACGATAGACATCAGCAAGTACAAATAAATGGTGTCAATTCAATGGGTTTAAAAGTAAGGATGGGTGTACCACAAGGCTCAATATTAGGTCCTTTCCTCTTTTTAGTCTATATTAATGATCTACCCCATTTATTTAAAAACCAACCACAAATGGTGTTGTTTGCTGACGATACTTCTTTAATATTTAAGATCAACAGACGTGCCTCAAATCTTGACGACGTAAATAGCGCCCTACTGCAGGTCCATAATTGGTTTACCGCGAATAATTTAGTATTAAATGGGAAAAAAACCAAGTGCATAAAATTTACTCTACCAAATGTCAAAAGTAGTGATTGTGACATAGTATTGGATCAAGAGAAACTAAAATTCGTCGATGAAACTGTTTTCTTAGGGATCACGCTCGACTCAAGGCTACAATGGGGTCCTCATTTAACATCTCTTGCAGGACGGCTGAGTTCAGCAGCATATGCTGTTAGAAAAATCCGTCAATTTACTGATGTAGATACCGCGAGGCTAGTCTATTTTAGTTATTTTCATAGTATTATGTCATACGGTATTTTACTATGGGGACGGGCTGCAGACATCGAGTCTATATTTATTCTGCAGAAAAGAGCCATCAGAGCCATATATAATCTACGTAGGCGCGATTCTCTAAGAGAACTGTTTAAGGAAATTAACATTATGACAGTACCTTGCCAATACATCTATGAAAACATAATGTACGTTAGAAAAAATCTGCATTTATTTAGTAAAAGAGGCGACAGACACCACTATAATACTAGAACCAGGGACCAACTAGTTCAGCCAGGTTTCAGGCTAGCTAAAGTAGACTCATCTTTCATGGGGTACTGTTTAAAATGTTACAATAAAATACCTCCCCGCATTCTACAACTGAATGAGACGAAGTTTAAATCTTGTATAAAACGCACACTATGTAGGCAAGCATACTATAAGTTGGGAGATTACATTGATGATAAAAATGCTTGGCTCAATGCTGGTCCTGCTCCACAACCATAGGGGCAAACTAATTGATTACTTTGTGAAGTTATTGTGGAAGCTGCAGAAGATTGTAAACATATCTTTGCATTGTATAGATTCAGTCTCTTAGTATTATATAATTGCATAGCACATGTGTGAGTTCTATGTACGATAAAGCTACCATTTACATCTTTTACTGACTCGAATTTGCCCTGGCGGTTGAGAGAATGTCATGCTCACTCAAATGTCTCGCTGATGGTGGCGCGTGTGTCGGGTCGTTTAGTTCCCTCCAAAATGGTTGAGTTGAATGATGGCTGATCCATGCGTCATGTTCGTGAACGGGCGCTGTCAGTTGTGACTGGTCATCTCGCAGCTGCCATGGATTATTGTATTTTTGAATTGTTAATTTTATCTTTTTATTCTGGACGCTCTTACTCGCACGTCTTTCTACATCGTTCTCACATGTATGTTTAATCTCGACATGAATGATGTAACCGAGACTTTGTAACAACAATGATTTAAAAGAGTGTCCATGGAGTTTCTTGCCCATTCTTCTCCATAGAGATCTACGCTTTCGAATGGGCAACTACAGTACTTTCACAAGTTATTATGCCCTGTGACTGGGACTGTAGCTTAGTTTGTTTTTTGTGTTTTGACATTCAAAAGTGCCTGTAATGGTCTAATTGAAATAAATGCTTTGAGTTTGAGTTTGAGTACAAAATTTTATATAGTAATAACATGTGACGTTATATAAAGACAAAAAAAAAACTTACAACTAAATACATCTTATTATAAAATACATATTTTTTTTTTTTTAATTATACCTTACAAAACAAAGTTTAAGTTGCTACAGGAAGCATAGCCAATTTGGTAATCGGTCTCTTTATTAGGGAATTTTTTGTTTTAACGGTAACGACTCGAGTGATTCCGTCGGGGCCAGGATGTTTTACCTTAATTTTCCCCAGCAACCACTTACCAGGAGGTAAATCATCCTCCTTTATAAGAACTATACCGCCTATGGCTGGTTCTGGATTTTGGTGAGTCCATTTATGGCGTTGTAAAAATTGATTTAAATAATCCCGTGACCACCGCCGCCAATAGTCCTGTAACATTCTTTGGGTAAGTTGCCACCGTCTGAGACTAGAAATGTTAGCCCTTTCGAAATTCGAATCAGGTACTAGGACGAGTGGTTCCCCAACCAGAAAATGGCCCGGAGTTAACACCGTTAACTCATTTTGATCCACACAGGAAAGTGGTCTCGAGTTGAGGCACGCCTCAATTTGTGCCAGCACCGTCGTTAGTTCCTCAAACGTTAATGTAGAGTTCCCTATAACTCTTCTCAGATGGTACTTAGTAGACTTTATTCCAGCCTCCCATAGACCGCCGAAGTTTGGAGCGTGAGGAGGAATAAAGTTCCACTTTGTACCATTATTTGCCAAGTACTCAACCAATTCGGGAATGAATTTTGATTTTTCTTCATTAAATAATTCCTGCAGCTCTCGTGCAGCGCCAACAAAATTTGTGCCGTTGTCACTGTGTAGTTCTGCACAATGTCCACGTCTGGCCACGAACCTCTTAAAAGCGGCCAAGAAACCTTTGGACGTCATGTCACTGACTGCTTCGATATGAATCGCCCGCGTAGACAGACAGATGAAGAGCGCGATGTACCCTTTGTACGACTTGTTACCACGTCCTTTAGACATTCTGACGTTTATCGGGCCAGCGTAATCGACGCCACTGTACAGAAAAGCTTTATTTGGTGTAACACGAGGAGATGGTAGCTGTCCCATTAGTTGGCTTCTGGCTTTATTTGTGTACCTAATGCAAGTAACGCATTTTCTAAAATAGGCCTTTACTAAAGGTTTAATCCCTACAACCCAATACCGAGATCTCAAGTAAGCGAGCATAGCTTGAGGCCCTCCATGCATCGTTTTTTTATGCGCCTCGCTTATGAGAAGCTTGGTGAGGAAGGAATCCTTAGGCATAAGTATTGGATGTTTGCGATCATAACTCAACTGAGACATCTCTAATCTACCTCCCACTCTAATTACTCCCTTTGAGTCCAAAAATAAGTTTAACGATTTGTACTTTCTTCCCTTTTTACCTAAAGATCCGGTCTTCTTAAGTTCTTGTATTTCTTCTTGCAACTCTTCTTCTTGACCCCTTCTAATGCATACTTCCATCGCCTCCTCGAGTTCTGTCGTAGACAACTGTTTATTTCTTTCCTTGTTAGCACAATTGATTCTTAAGTGCAAGAATTTCCTACAGTAGGCTACGACTCTGATCATCCTTGAAAGCGATGAAAATCTGGCCCAAAAAGAAACGTCAAGGATACCCGAATGTACCTTCACTTCCTCCAATTTAGTAATCAAGTGTTTAGGTTTTATATATTCTATTACTGGTTGTCTTAAGAACTCGGGTCCATTGAACCATATCGCAGTATTGCCGAGTTCCCCTGGAGCTACGCCGCGAGAGGCACAATCCGCTGGATTTTGTTTGGATGGAACGTAGGACCAATATTGCGTATCCAATGTGTTTAAGATTTCTGCAACGCGATTGGCCACAAACGTTTTCCAACGGCTTGGATGACCACTAAGCCATGCGAGAACAACTTCGGAATCCGTCCAAGCGTGCACATCTGATACCTTTACATCTAGAGTTTTAGCAACGTCCACCATCAACTTAGCTAATAGAACGGCTCCACATAGTTCTAGCCTAGGAATTGAGACCTGTTTGATGGGGGACACCTTAGTTTTTGAGGTAACTAGCGCAACTTGTATGTTACCCTGTGCATCTATAACCCTGACGTATACCACTGCAGCGTAGGCCATTTTTGAGGCATCCGAAAAACCGTGCAGCTCCGTCTTTGCATTGCTGGATTTAGTGTTAAGCCAACGTGGGATTTTAACATTCACTAAAGAAGATAAGTCTTTACGGTAAGTAATCCATTCCTTTAATAAACCGCTGGGCACTTCTTCGTCCCAATTTATACCTGCCAACCATAGCTTTTGTATCAATATTTTAGCTAAAATTATAGTAGGTGACAACCAACCTAACGGGTCGAAAAGCCTAGAAATATCCGATACAATTTTTCTTTTACTTACAGGTTCCGTCAGGAGAGACAGTTCTACAGAGTACTGGAAAACATCAGCGCGAGGATCCCAGGTAAGTCCGAGTATTTTTGTAATATTATCTATTTTAATTTTTACTTCCTCAGCCTTATCCCTTTTGCTTTCCCTTATCTTATGTAGTAATTCTTCGCTGTTACTTATCCATTTCTGCAACTGAAATCCCCCTTTAGCTAGAATATTTTTTATTTCTGTATGAATTTTATATCCTTCCTCTACATTTTCTGTCCCTGTCATTAGATCATCCATGTAGAAATTATTAAGAATGATTTTTGCTGCTAATGGATAATCCTTCCCTTCATCATAAGCAACCTGATGTAAAGAACGCACTGCTAGAAATGGCGCCGATGAAGTACCAAACGTAACTGTCACTAGCTCAAATTCTTCAATTTCTTTTTCAGGATTATCCCTCCAAAGAACCCTCTGAAACATTGTATCGTCTCTATTGACTAGAACCTGCCTATACATTTTAACTATATCAGCACCTATACAAATTGGATGTGTTCTCCAACGCATAACCGTGTGTCGTAATTCTGCTTGCAATGTCGGGCCAACCATCAAGTCATCGTTTAGCGATACCCCATTTATTCCCTTGCAGGAAGCGTCAAATACCACGCGCACCTTAGTCGTCTGCTTATCTTCCCGGATTACTGCGTGATGAGGTAAGTACAAACCTTTATTTCTTTCTTCGGGAGATACCTTTACCATATGATTAAGATCTATATACTCCTGCATCACCGCAGCGTAATCTGCCTTTAATTTGCGATTCTTTGAAAGTTTAAATTCTAAACTCTTTAACCTTTTTTCAGATATGAACCTAGATTCACCATCCTTACAACTTTGGTTACTATCTCGGAACGGCAACCTTACAATGTAACGTCCGGTTTCGTCTCGCTTTGTGGTATTTGTAAAAATATTCTCACATTCCGCTTCTTCGCTATTAAGTATTTTTTCAGTTCCTGATGGCTCCGCTTCTAGCTCCCAGAACTTACGTAAGAAGTCATCAGTCTGAACATTGGAATGCATGACAGTTATACAAGGATATGAATTGATGTCCGACGAATTACATGTACCGACAACACCCGAAAGAATCCATCCGAATTCTGTTTGTTGTGCTACAAGTGATCCACTGGTACTCTTTTTGATTCCATCTTGAATAATTTGGCTGTATATCTCAGCACCTAATAAAATGTCAATTTTATTAGGCCTGTCATACTCAGGATCTGCCAAATCGTCTTCACTCAACTTTACCCATTCTACCCTGGTTGCTGTTACAACTGGGAGAAGGGATGTGATGGACTTCAAAACGTATGCGTTTACTTGAACGCTGTAATCTGGATTCACTCGAGAACGTATATCAACAACTACAGAAGAATTAGACATAACTGTTTTATTACCGCCTACACCTGTTACACGGTGTTTTGTTAAAGTTTTCTTTAACCCTAAATATTGAGCCATTGACTCAGTGATAAAAGATCCTTGTGATCCTTGATCTACTAATGCGCGAACCACACGATATGTTCCATCCTTTGACATGGCTTTTACTAAAGCCGTAGGTATTAAAACCGTATCCTTACAATTTCCTGTCGAAAGGCACGAAACTATTGGTTTAGTAGATCCCTCCGCTTGTACAGCGGCCTTTTGAGTTTCCTCCATTGAGGTACTATTCCTAGCAGCGACTGACACTGCTTCCTTCTGATCAACACCCGTGTCCTCACCAACAGACCCAGAACCACCGCTAGGGTGGACTAAAGTATGGTGGCGTCTTTTACATAAATGGCATTTGACGGTGTTTCTACAAAATCTGGCAGAGTGGTTACTACCCAAACAAATGAAACATAGCCCCTTTTTCTGTACGAAATCACGTCGAGTATCGTTACTTTCTTTAGCAAAACCTTTACAAGCAGTTACCTTATGAGCGGCAGAACAAAAAGGGCAAGATAACTCCGCCTTTCCTTTCCCTACCACATGGAATGATTGCGAACTCTTTTGAACCTGAGGTTTATTTTCTAAATTTTCTAGACCTCGAAAGCGGCCAGTTAAAAACTCAGTAAATTGAGTAAAAGTAGAAAAATCATCCGTTGCATCCGAAGCTACTTTTAATTCCCAGGCTTTCCTGGTGTCCTTATCCAATTTGGCACTAACAATGTGTATTATTAGGATATCCCAAGAAGTAACATCTACCCCTAAATTTTTTATTGAACCCAAACAATCAGCTGTGGTGCTAAGTAATCTTTTTATTTCAGCAGCTGATTCTACTGTTAAACCCTTTTGATTAAACAAACGTTTTAAAATTCCGTTTGCTAAAAATCTTTTATTGTTATACATTGCCTCTAATTTTGCCCAACTAGCCGTATAATTATCCGATGTTACATTAATGTTTTTTAATAGTAGCTCTGCATCTCCGGTTAAGTACCCTTTAAGGTAATATAATTTCTGCGCATCGTCTAGAGTATTATTATTGTGTATTAACCCTACAAATAAATCCCTAAACGTCTGCCACTCACTATAATTTCCAGAGAAAACAGGAATCTTAACCTCGGGTAATCTAAAGTTTCTAAATCCTGTACTACAGGTAGATCCTGGACTATCATTATATGTTTCGCTAGACATTTTCATACTGTTTAAATGTTCTTTCATCTCGCTTTTAAACTGTATATAAAACTCTTCGACCTCATCATATAAGCCATTCTTATGATAATTTGAACAAATTAAATCAGACTTTTTTACCTCACTAATTATTTTTACATGTGTTTTGTAGAATAATTGCCATTGCTGATCTAAGTTTTCAATCCTAGTTTCTATATAACAAACATTTAGACGCTCTTTAGGGCATTTTTTAAAGTTAGATTTTGACTTGAGCATTTTAGCTTTAATGTCTTCTTGAATGTCGTTAAGCGACTCCATTTTAATTTAAAACACAAGTAGGTTAGGTCACAAATATAAAATACACAATTTACTAGCAACTACTAAATACCTTTAACACTATAAATAAACTTATTGTCCAGTAAACACGTTCAACACCACAACAGTTTCTTTGATGCACTTCGATATTTTTCTAAGTCCCAGATAATGTTTAAAATTTTACAAGTGTTTTAAACTTGTATTTTTGAGTAAAATCGGGCATAGGTTCCCCGTCTGAACCACTTTTTGCTTAAAATTAGTGCAAGTCCAAACTAATATTAGCAACGGCTAAGTTTATTGTGTAGTGAATTTAAGGTTCAAATTTCCATGCACTTTCTTGAATTCTTGAAGTTAAATTCTTCCAAATAATAAGGTCGAAAATGTACTCACGATTTCTCCACTATACCACTCACTGACACTGATACTCGACGTCACACGCCGCACTTGTGGCGACCTCTGGTGGCCGCTCCGCGAACTCCTCTGCCTGGCTCCTCCACGCAACGTCACTCCTCCGGCTCCTAGCCGGATCCTCTGCTTTGATGACGTCACCGCTGACGCCTCGCTGTAGGGATGCTCTGAGCAGCAATCCACTGCCCAGTACTGACGTTGCGGGGTGATAATCACCACCACCACCGATGACTATCCAAAAAACACCTTCACGCCAATCCGGCTCGAAGGACCATGAACAGGATTTCAAGGTCCGAAGGCGAGAACACCCAATGAAACTCACAACTGTTTCAATCAGGACACTTTATTTTAGAAGGAATCGCGCGTACAAAAAAAATTCAAATCTATTTATACTTCGCCGTGGAACGAAACCATAGCGCGATCTATTTCGATGTCAACGCCATCTAGGGAAGCATCAGGTCAACTTTTGCACATGAAATATTAGACAAAATAAAAATAAAAGAGAGAAAAAAAAAAAATAATAATAATAATTCAAAAACTAAATTAATATTAATTAAATTCTACTAGAGCGCGTGTTTTTGTTTATGTACGGGTGCGCGTGTGTGTGTGTGTGAGTATAATGAATGTGTGTGTGAGTATAATGAATGTGTGTGTGAGTATGTATGTGTGTATTAGTGGGTGTCAGTGAGTGTATTCAGGCTTGAATAATTTCTTAGGGCACCTACACATAACCTAGACAGATAAACTACTTATTAAGGGTGCAGTAATTAGCTGTATTAAAAACCCTCGATAGATGGATATACTTACTTTTGTTGGAGGGCAGTAGACATAAATAAAAAATAAGGTTAAGTCATCACTGTTAGTAGATTCTCGGCCGTTTCGTAGTCTAGCGATTTCAGCCAGTTGAAGATAACTTCCTTAAATTTGTTGTTGCTTAATTTACGTACTAAATGAATTTTGTTGCATTTGTTGTAAATGTGTGGGGCGATGAAGTTAAAGTGCTTTTGGCCAAATGCAGTTCTTTGACGAGGAACCGGACAACGTACAACTCGCTTGGTTGACACAGGTAAATTTGGTACATACTTTTTATGGTATCTACGTAGGATTTCATAGAAGAATAGTTTTCTTATAGTTAGTACACCGGCCTTTTCGTAAACATCTATTGTCGGATGCCGGAATGGTAAATGCAAAAGCACTTTTAACACCGCACGCTGTGCCCTTTCTGCTGCTATAAGAAGCGTTTTGTTTGTGGCTCCCCAAGCGCAAATGCAGTATCTAATTATACATTCGCACAGTGCTTGATACGTGCGTAGTAGGAGTGTCTTATCAGCAACAGTGCGTAGTTTTTTGAAAATATATATCATTTTCCTGATCCTAGCTGCAGTCGCCACCACGTGGGCTTTCCAGGTAAGTTGGTCATCTATTATAACACCTAAATACTTAATAGAAGCTACTCTGCAAAGTGTCGAACAATTACAAATGGTCCGACTCGAGGTTCTGTTACAGGGGTAAGTGTGTATCTTAAGGCTATGTTCAGATTTAGGTTTATTTACTACCGTCTTACTGAAACAAATGAATTTAGTTTTCTTTGTGTTCAAGGAAAGAAGGCTGTTCTCAAGCCAAGTGGTGACCTTTGCAAGGCCATTTTCAGCTTTCTCAAAAGTTGCCTTCCAAGTATTTCCATGAAAGACCAATACAGTGTCATCAGCGAACATGAGTAGGTCAAGACCACGAAGAGTAGCCATATCACCGAGTTCGTTGATATATATGAGAAATAATGTGGGGCCTAACGTACTGCCTTGAGGGACGCCATAATTACAACCAGACCTGATACTTTCACTCCCTGCCACTCTTACAGACTGTGATCTGTTCGACAAATAATCCCTGAACCAGTCCAGAGCCACACCTCTTATGCCAACGTTCTCCAACCGAGTTAGAAGTATAGGAACTGACACTGTCGAACGCTTTTTGGAGGTCTAAAAAGATACCTAAGCACCTGTCACCCTTATCTAGGTATGACGTCAATTTTGAGGTAAGTGTTAGAACTGCATCTTCAGTCGACTTTTTAGATCTAAAACCGTATTGGTTATTATTTAGCAAGTTATTTTTTTCTAGATAGTTCATTACTCTCTTATTTACAACTTTTTCAAGTATTTTGGATAACGTTGATAGAAGAGAAATTGGACGGTAGTTTGATGGTTCATTTTTATCTCCAGATTTAAATATTGGGCACACCACAGCCCGTTTGAATATGTCTGGGAAAATACCTGTTTCCAGACTGAGGTTACATAGGTAAGTGATAGGTAGGGCAAGCGAAGTAATATTTTGTTTTAAGATTTCAGCAGTAATTTTGTCCCAGCCTGGTGCACTATGCGATTTCAGTCCCAGAACAATGCCTCTAATCTCGCACGGGTCTGTTGGTATTAACGATATAGAACTCAAAGGCGCTTTATCAGTTTTAGCACGACGTGCTAGGTCATACTCGCATGCGTTCGTTTTATTTAACAGTTCGTTAGCCAAGGTACCACCAACCGATGTAAAGTAGTTATTCACCTTGTTGAGAGATTGTACTGGAGTGACATCAATACCTAATAGTTCTTGCAATGGTTCTTTATTGCGTTTCATTTCACAAACTTCTTTTAAAACCTTCCAAGTTTCCTTTACATTACCGTCATTTTTAAGTAATTTCTCCTGATAATGTTTATTTTTTAGTGATTTTACAATAGTATTACAGATATTCCTATATTTTAAATATTTTTGTTGTTTTTGCGAATCATTTGGTGACTTGGCAGCTCCTTTGTGAAGGTTATCTCTTCTCCTAATACATCTAACCACCCCTTTCGTAATCCAGGGTTTGATTGGCCTATGCCGGTTTGGAATTCTTACAATCTTAGTGTTAAGCATTATTATGTTTGTTAATTTAGTCATTATTATTTCCGAGACAATATTAGCGTCAGTGTTATTATAAACGTCAGTCCACGCTGTGTTATTAAGCTCTTCAGTTATGTTATTATAATCGGTTTTAATTTTATTAAATTCCATACTCTTTTTCATAATTTTAGGATTACTAACATAAAGTAAAATGGGTGAATGATCCGTTATTGGTTGTTCAAACACAACGGTTTTCCAGTCTAAGTTGCATTTTACCATGAAGTGGTCAATACATGTATTAATTCGAGTAGGCTTAGTAATGCCTAGCATTAGTCCATATAGGGCCATTAAGTTTAAATATTCTTGTGCGGACGCAGATAAGTTTTCAGGCATACAATCAATATTAGTGTCCCCGGTAATGATAATGTTTTTAGTAGATATGTTGGACAAAACTTTATTAATCGACTCCAAGTAGGTACTTGTATTTCTAAAACACGGTGGACGGTAAGTGCAAATTATTGTATAGTCGGGATCAATAGCAATCGTGAGACAATTCCCTTCTGCAAACTCTGGCTCACAAACGCAAACCTTAAGTGTTCTATGTACATACACGACCACGCCGTCGTTTTGATTTAGACTAACTTTTGTCCAATATTTGTGGTAGTCCTGTAAATCAGGAGGCAAATTGTTTTCATTAGTCCAACACTCTGTCAATACAATAATATCGATACAAAAATTTAGAGCTGAAATAAATGCTAAAAAGTGATCAAGATTACAGTTTATACTTCGAATATTTAAACAAATTATTGTAAGCGACGCGAAGTTTACATCATAGTTGATGATATGAGAACAGCTGCTGGTGTTCGTTACGGATAGACACTCGACTTGTCCGGATGCATCAATCTCGGACGCAATACCATTGCTGCTACGATCGAATTGTCAATATAATTTTTGTTGACCTTATAAAAGACATGTTATATACATTAATGGGTATAAGCAACCGAAACACTGGTTCGTTTCTGTTCGACAGAAACATATATGTACACATTACATGAGGGCATAAATATGAGTAATCATGCCAAATATTTACCATTTCAATATCTTTACAGCCACGTTGCGAAGTAAACAGCATTAAATATCCGTACAAGTTAGAAACTAGTTTAGCAGAAACAACATCGTAGTTATACAATTGTCTAATAAGATAACAAACCGGTAATTGGTTTCCATAAAGGCGCCAATTGTGACGTATGCCAGGTAACATTCCATTACCTCTAGATTCGAGCGATAAAGTGAGTGACCGCACTCGGATATATGCAGCTATGAATATATTGTAGTAGACTAGTTTGTATTGTACATATTGAAGAAAATATTGCGTAGAAATAACATTATGTAGGTGGTATTCGTGTGTAAGGTTTTGTAGTAATTTTAGTGTAATGGTGTACTGTATATGCTTATGAATGTAATGTATGCGCAGTAGATCACAAAAATGATTTAGATAAAAATTATAAAGATATGATAAACAAAAGAAACAAATATAGCTCAAAAAAAATAAAGAGACATATAAAAAGCAAATATTACGGGTACTTGCTAAGCATAAGAGACTAGCAATGATTATGGTTCGACTTTGTTGTGTTGTACATAAAATTAGTCAGGCCATTACTTGCTTTTTTAGGTCTTCTAAATCCGATTCATGCACTATCTTCTTCGCAGGATCTCCTTCTTTCTTCTTAATAAAGATTTTACCTTGAGCAGTCCAGCTGTAGGCATAACCGTTAGCTTTAGTGAACTCGCGTGCCTGGTAGAATAGTTTTTTCGTCCTGATAGTTAGACTTTCGGATACGTAGATTGGTAAGGCGCCGTCCATGTTGATGTGGGAAGTATTTAATCTGTTGTCCTTGTTGTTCACTCTGTTGTGTTTCTTGATGCATGTGAGAAGACTATCCTTTTTTATAATACTAGTAAACTCGACGGTTATTGGTCCACTTCGTTGAGGATTCTTGTTGCTCATCCTGTAGACATCCCTCACATCATGTGTTTGTATTTGGGTATTCATTGCCACACCAATAGATTTGATAACGTTCATTAGATCCTCTTTGTTTTCTCCGAGTTTTTTAGGAACGTTTCTTATTTCCAAGCAGGAGGACTTTGCTCCTCTTTCGAGGCTCTCAACTCTGTCCTCCAACAGGTTTATATATTGCATGTCACTTTTTCTTGTCTTTTCGAGAATAGCAACCTTAACCATCAAGTCATCATAAAAGTTGCTCATTTTTTCCACAGAGTTCTGTAGGTCTGCATTTTGGGCCTTTATTGTGTCTAAGTTATTTTGTAGTAAGATAAATTTCTCACCTTGATCCTGCCTCAGTAAAGCAAGTGAGGACATGATGTCGTCACGGATTGCATTGAATTCCGCGATTTGCTCGAAGTCGTGTCTACGCTTATTAATATTTCGTAGGGTTATACGGTTAACGTCCTGGTCTGACAACGGTGTTGAAAGGTCGGGCTCGGAGTTGTGGCTAGCTATGGGTGCTTTGTTAGGTGAACTTTTCGGTGGAGTGCGGTTTATGGTGTATGACATTCTGACAACTAGCTAATCCAGCTCGGCGATCGCATGTACTTGTTTTGCTGCGCTAGAGTATCCCACTTTCCAATGATGTCAACTTCGTAAATCTTCGGTTCCCGAATAATAGCCGAGCGACAGTCGATTGACGAATAACACTCGTCCGTGAGTATGAAGGACGGACTTTGACCTCGTTGCGTCGCACGTTGAAATCGCTGGCAAAAAGATGACACGTTGTTTCACAGGACGCGATATTAGAAACTGTCTTTACTTGATCAACACTTTATATAGACCAAAGATAGGTTCGTGCACTAGATAGTTCAGGCACTAGGCTTCACAACCGAGAATAATAAAAGTTTGTGGAATCGCTTTATTTCTAATTAGCGAATTATTATGTACGAGCACAGTAGGTTAACGTGTTGACGCGTTAGGGCCCGCGGGGGGAATGATATATTATCAAGAATTAACGTTTAATTTAAAGAGATCTCCGTATTATTATTAAAGAGTACCTGTAATTGCAAAATATCATACCTATATTAGAAAGACGTTTTGTAAATTCAACACTGAAATAATATATGCCAGGTCACTATATGAATGTCGTACTTATCTACTTATGTAATTGCGATCATAATAATTACAGCTTAGCGACTAGGTGAGGCAGTGAAGAAGATGATGAGGTTGATGTCACACAATCGTCAAGTCCACCAACCGAACCAGAGCACCTCGGTTATATAATAGACATGTCTGGCACAGGAGTAATAGGATTACACAGACTTATCTCTGTCCATCTGCCCGCACCGGTCCTTAAAATTATGGCTTTGTAAGTGATGTGGTCATTTAAAAGGTTTTCACGACTGCAGAAAATGATAAGCTAATGAGCGGAACCCTTTTTTTGAATAGATTTAGGGAAGTTCTGGACATACGTATTAGACAAAATGAGGTTTACATGCTAAAATGAGTCTACGATGTTGTAATGTTAATACAAGGCGTAGTTTTGCAACCTTCGTCAAAATTCAGGAGTTTGTCATAGAAGACGTAAATTAATAAATAAAATTAATATAAATTATGGTACCTGGTCAGTAATAATAAACACTGCTTTTTTAATTGTTTTAATTTGACACTATTTCAGAATGAAGCCCTTTTCAAAAAAGGAGAATCACCGTTTATCGAACAAACGTCTGCGTTTGTTTGTGTGTGTAAAAGCGCGGTTATAGGGCTAGTATTAGACGGGTCGCGTTTTAATTCCGGTGGTGTACACTTATCGATTTCCGATATAAAGAAAAAAAAAAAAAAATACCTACTCATTTTATTATTGATTAGGGTCGAGAATCCTTAGCATAGTTACCTCTTTGAATTTGATGAGGATGCAAAGCAACACCTTGTATCTAGTGGATCTACTTAAATGAGATATTTCGCGTATGCTCTACACAAACAGCTTTGTATGTTTCGTCTGAGAAGCTTTTGGTCTTAAGTCCTCAACTTGTGTAGTCCTCACTGAAGACACGAGGCTCTATTAAATACCGGGAACTTAATAATTTAGTGGATTAAATATATATAAAAAGTCACATATTACAACTCATATCACCATATTTTTCCAGTTACTTTTAGGGCACATATTCGTATATTACGAGACATTTTGAATACATTATTAATACTCACAATAATGCTATTGTGAGCCGAGGTAATAATGTGGTCTGTAGAAGATATGTGACGGCAGCAGCATCAACATTATTTTGTAAACCATTTTATTTATGCAGACGAAAATACTCTAGTATTTGGAATCACTGAAAAACTTAAACTGATATTAATTTTAACAGTACACAACGTTGCCGAACAACGTTGCTGTGAGCGTGTCACACGTTTCAATAGATATTCGATTGTCAGTTCCACCGACCGATAGTGGGATTATATTTTCGTGAAAATAAACTGCCAGTAATATACAAGTTTTCCAATAGTCTATTTAGGAAAGATTAGTTTTGCTCGTAATAATTTATCTTTCACGTCCAGTCCAGTAGTTCTGTACTTTTACCTGAAAAGTATTCCGAACTTAATGGAACTATAACAGGTTGTTTGGAGTTACACTAGGAAGACTATCCTAAGTTTTCGATCTCGAGGGGGAGGGGGGGGGGGGGCATAACCATTTTTTTTCGACTTTTTTCATTTTTGAGAAACACACCAAAATCGTGGATTATGATACTATCGCTAAACGATCCATTGACTAGTAAAATTTTCAGTTTTCCACCAGAGGATTTTGTGAAATTTACACTAAATGTGCTTCTTCAATTGAAATAAAATCGCGATCTCACATTCAGCGCACATAGAATATTCCAGTGGAATTGTCGACGAGTGTGGCTGTAAAATGTTATGTGCGCACAAATTGTCCATTACGTCCTCTAAGGCTCGGCACAGTTAAATGGAACGGTTGAATAAATACAAAGGATGATTTATACTGTTGGTTTTAAAATAAATGGAAATTGAGTGCAATATAATTACAAAAAAGGTTTTGTTCAAATTCGAACAAAATCATGGAATCTTCATGGTAAAGAACAACACGAGATAGTTATTAATAAAAGCCAGATATATTATGGTAGTGGTTCAATTATAAAATAAAAAAAAATAACAAGTTTCATATACAGCCTACGCAAAGAAAAAGGTAGGTACCTACATAAATAGGTACGAACATATTTTTGTAGATCCTTATGTTTTTATAAGGATCTACAAAAATATGTGAGCAGTCAAAGGTCGCCAAAGGTCGCTCTCGGATTATCCGGGCAGTCTTTTTTCCCCAAAACATTAACTGAAAAGGGACCACAAAATGTTACACAGCAACATAGCAACATTACTTAACGTTCTTACTTTCTATTGAAATAAGTAACAAGAGAGGGCGAGCGATACTTTGCCTTATGTCTTGCAAAAAGTTAAACAAAACTATTGGGTACGACAGTCTAGGAATATCATACGATGCAGTTATAGGCCCAGTTGCTTAAAATAACCCGGTTTTTTTTCAGAATTCTCTTATTGACATGAAAGTTACGAAAACATCAAATTCACCTGACATTACAAATAACGAGTACTATAATTATATACATATTTATAATACAATTCACTGGATACCTGCGCATTGTTTTTGGGTCGAATTCAAATAATCTTATGAATAAGATCTTATAAGTATAGTTTTGCCTTGAATTGTGGTATCATAAGATAGCAAGTCTACAAAATGTTAGAACTTTTATATTTTTTACTGGTACTATACGATAATTATGATTAATTTCGTTGGCATTTCTGCATCAATTAACTTCAACCATTTTAAGTTTGACTCCACTTGTACCAGTAACTGCTTCGCTCAAAGTCAGCTCTGTGCTAGTCAACTGACGAAGGTCTCGGCTGCTCGACCCCTGTCATACGCAATAATCGAAAAAAAAAATGAAACGGACAGCTAAGTAGTCAAATTCATCTGTTTGGAAACAACAATTCGGAGGAAAAATCGTTCTGATATTTCTGGGTCAATTTAATTTTGTAAGATATTGTAACGGTCTATTCTAAATGGACCTCGTTTGAGACAAAAATAAATCTCCTCTGGGAAAGTATAATTGGTTTTCAAGAATTTGGTTATATTCTCTGTATCATTTTGCAAAATATGATTTTTGCAAAAGGAATATTACCAAGCATACATTATCAGCCAATATTTTTGACACAGACTCCCTGCTCTATGAGAGGGTGTCAACATTGTCCTTGATTATTCTTTTCACATTGCTAGAAATACTCGGGAATCCTGCAAAAGCCAGTGATAAATAAAATATTCAGGTGAAACCTGAACAAACAATAACGGCAAGATCAAGTGTGAGCGAACATAAGCCGATATTCAAAGCCGTGAACTAACAGAACAAAAAGCAGCCAATCCTGGACAATTGTGGTCCGCGACGGTGTTGTACTTGACTCTATTGTCACCATGGGTTTTATTTGCAAAGACTTTTGATTTTGGTAAAGCAAAGAGGCTCTAAAAACCCTGACTGTGTGTACTCGATTTAGTCTGACGGTGTAAGGGTCGTCCTACTACATGTACGATTGGGAAGTAAAAGCACACGTGTGTTTACCTACTTATTGGTGTTCTAGTACGATAATAAAACTTTTAAAATGATTTAATGTCGGATGAGAAGTAATCTGTATCAAAGTAACCTAGTTGTTTAACCAAATGACATAAAGAGATAAACCTACGCAAGAAAAACTAGAGTCATAGAACGATTTACCCTACGTAAGTATATAGGGTAAATTTTGGTAGGTAGGTAAATTTTGTTGGTAATGTTTGTTCAGTTCTCCACATACACAGCTAATAACGGAAATTAAAACTTTTCTTGTTTTGTGGAGTTGAGCGGTAAAAGTTGTGAATGCCCACACTCGGAAACTGCCTACGTATTGAAGTCATTTGTTAATGTGTAGCTATTTTTGTGCTTAACTATCAAGTCGAACTATTGAAATTTAACCTGAAACATTTTCTGACTCTCGCTTATAGACTTATCGGGTTGTTGACCGCGGGCACTTGTGTGCTTTCACATCACACCCTCTACCTTTGAACAGTCTGTTCCATCAACAGGCTAATTGGATGCCAATCCCACTATATTCGAATCTTCGGCAGCATGATACGATAAGATGAGGTCGATGGTACTTATCATATAGTAGTTGGCAATGTAGTTTGTTAATGTTATACATCTGAATGCGAATGTGAACAATCTGTACATCATATTTCATGGGAGTGTAGTCTTTGGCAGACTGAACGCAACATCATGTTGGATAGTGTATAGGTTTAATCCAGAGTTATTTTTTACTATACGGACCTTGTGAAAACCAGAACAAATTTCCGTGCGTTCAAGCGTTTTGCCATATTACTAGCTGACTCGCGCAACTTCGTCTGCGTAACATTTTTGATTAATGCTCCGCTCCTATTAGTTGCAGCGTGATGTTTATAGCCTTTGATGTTTATAACCTTTTTCAGTAAATGGGCTATCCAAAAGAATTTTTCAATTTGAACCAGTAGTTCTTGAGATTAGCGCGTTCAACCAAACAAACAAACCCTTCAGCTTTATAATATTAGTATAGAAGTATAGATAGTATAGATTGGAATCAAATATAACAGCTCACAACTTAGGCGTAGGGTTCCTAATATTGAACTCCATTAAAATAAAGGGTTTAGGGTTGGATGTTGCGTTTGCCGACCAGCATGCATGCGACACACCGGGACGTTCCCACGGACAATATTTGATTTGGGTTCAGCCCGAGCGTGTCACGCGTCGATGTTTTTCAATAGCGTTACGCCACCGCTCGGAGAGCTTCCAGCCTATTTCAGCTATAATTGATACGGTGCGGATATCAGTGTCATGAGTTGTGAATTGTGAATTTGTTGAACAAGTTTAGCTGTTTGTTTCGATGTTGAGCTAGTAATTAACAAAACAGTTTGGTATGTTATGGGAATCAGGCGTAACTTTGCGGAAATCTATGACCATAATATGTGATCCAAAATATTTAGTTTTAACTCCGCAAAGAGAGCCAGACTTGGATACATGATGCAACACCGCCTTCCCACCCGCAAAAATATGCACATGCAACCAAACCTTGGCTGTGCATGTAATCCCTCCCCCCCTCCCCCAGGGCAGCAGCAGGCAGCAGTGCAGCAGCGGCCAGCAGGCAGGCATACTTCGGCGATTTTGACTTGTTATTTGCACCCGAGCGGTGGACGAGTTCTTCAAATTTATCAAGGAGAAATATTGGCTTTTATCTGATTGAATCAGACTTACGTTTGAAAATGTAACTGAAATCGTTCTCTATCGCCACGGGCTCATATCCGACATTTCTTCCTCTTTCCTTTTTCTCAGTACGCTTTTGTTTAACAGGAAAGTAATATTGCTCTGTGCATGCCTCTGTAATATGTTATTTGTAAGGGCAATGTTTTCCTGTAACTATGTTGAACGGAACTCATCGGAATAAATATTCGGCGCTCTCACTCGTTTATTTGATTTTGTTTGTTTACGATTATGATGGAATAACGAACCAACCCACTAAAATTTGATATTTGAAAAATAACCAATAACAGCCCGTTCACACTGTTTCATGTCTAATAGTCATTTACATAACATTAATTTAAATCACATCCACACATCAATGCGAGAATTAAAATCTATAACTGTACCCTATATGTATGACAAACTATACAATAAAATAAAATAAATGCACGAAAAATCATTTCTCCTTAAATGAGTCCTTTCGGTGCCCCAGCAAAGCCAAAGTAATAAGTTCCGATACAGCTAGTCAGTAAAACTAAGAATAATAGGAAAATATCAGGAATATTATGTTTAGTACACTGTATAAATAAAGAAAGGTGTCGTAAAGGTAGAAAGTTTACCTCAAGGCAAAAGCAAAACGTATTTGTTGGAGCTTCGTGGAAGCGAGTCAACTCGGTTGTTTATGTCCGCAAGCTCGAGACACCATTCTTATGTTACGGTCTTCATAAAACGCTTAACATTTTCACAGTTTTATGTTACAAATAAATGTTTAGTTCAGTTCTTTCTTACTTTGTCGGGTGGTTAGAGCCTAACCTAGTGTTAGAATTCTTATGTCGCCCGTGGGCCTCTGACTTGGCTTTACATGCCGTCGAGAAATATTTTTCAGGCATCCTGGTTTCCTCACGATGTTTTCCTTCACCGAAAAGCCAGTGATAATTATATGTATAATACGCACATGATTCCGAAAAATCAGAGGTTCTAAATCGAGACCTATGACTTGGCAGTCCAACGGTCACACCACTTGGCTATCACAGAAGCTTTTAGTTGAGTTTAGAAGTCATAATATAATGTTTGATATGTATGTACATGATACAAGATGTTGCTTTGCATCCTCGTCAAATTCAAGGAGGTAACTATGCTAATGATACTCGACCCGAATCAATAATAAAATGGGTAGGTAATTTTTTATATTTTTTTCTTAATATCGGAAATCGATAAGTGTACGCCGTCCGTATTAAAACGCGGCCCGTCTAATACTTGCCCTATAACCGCGCTTTCACACATACAAACAAACGCAGACGTTTATTCGATAAACGGGTGATTCTCCTCTTTTGAAAAGGGCGTAATTCTGAAATAGTGTAAAAATGACAACAACAAAAAAACAGCAGCGTTTATTATTATTGACCAGGTACCGTAATTTATATTGATTTTTTACGTCTTCTATGACAACCTCCTGAATTTTGTCGAGGTTACTAAACTACACCTTGTTTATGTACCCCTCCTACTGCTAAAACGGCTTTTATAGTGCAAGTGCATAGAAGAGTTAATTAAAAAGATTTTCGGTGAAAATAAAAATTGGGCACAACATAATTAGCTCGCTTTAAAACAAGGAAAAACCAAAATAAACCTACTTCAAGCACCATGATCGCTCCAAGCGCATAAAAGTCAACAACATTATTTTCTCATCGCAGCCGCGGTACAGTCGACGACAACCTCGTTACGTTGAATAATTACAGCACTGTGGCACAATCATTACTTACTACCTCCACATTCAACCGCTCAAGGCAAGAACGTGCACAATTTTCTCCGTCATTACATAAAAGTCTACGGCTATTTGTCTCGCGTACCCGTACTTCCTCTTCTTACGTTTTTTTTATGAATGTAAATGCGAAATTCGTTTCTATTACGGAGCCATACTGTCTGGAAGATTGTCTGAACAATTTTAAAATGACTTTTAGAGTTGATTGGTAAAAAAATATCCGAGTCGTTATTAGAAATTCTGTGCGATTGGAGCACGCCATAGAGCCACACGCCATTAAATAAATATTTTGGTGCTAAGTGAACTTTGACGTTATGTTTTATTGAGTACAATGGCTTTCTAATGTCTCGTGAAGACGTGTTTTAATCGCATTTTTTTAACTTTTTTAGTAAGTAACAAAAACAAATAAATAAATGAACACTTTCCGGCAAACTCTTAAAGATAATTCTGAGAAGCGACAAGTAAGGTCAAGCGCGGATCCAGGGTTTATATTCTGTCTATAAATAAGGAAATAGCACACATGAACATAAAAAAGTCTCAGGAAGCTAAACTGTCATCAATAGTATCAAACTGTAACATACCTGAAGCCATTTGACCCTGGTGATGTTCTCGTCGGTGACGGTGAGCGCTCTCCTCTCGCCCAACTTGTAAGTCTCGTCATAATACATGTACTCAGTGAACGTCAACCCACTGGTAGTGTACTGCTGAGTAAAGTATATCGATATAGTCCCATTCACTATGTCGTGTTCTATTATCCATTTACACTTTATCGGGACGGGGAAAGGGTTGGGGAAGTTTGGTGTCGTTATCGTGCCCACGGGAGCCTTCAAGTGGCCGCCGCACGATTGTGGTCCCTGGTGCTCCCTGTGGCGCTGCTGCGCATACGCGTGTGGCGCGGCGATGCTGAGCAGAGAAATACCGAGCATAACCAGCCTGGAACAATACAAAAATAGTTATTACCAATCTTCTTTGGGTTCACGTGGTAGATTAACAGTTAGAACAAACTTCAAGTGAGATCACAGTCGTAAATCTAGACATTACTGACATTGTTTGACCACTGTTCGGTAATCTTCAATATAAATCTTCTAGAACTGTCCCAGATGCATTTGAAGTTGCTAGCTACTGAACGTGTTCAATAAAAACAATCATTGTTTTTGTGGAAAAACTAATGGGAAAACGATAGAGACGTAAATATAAAGTCATATTTTGTTAGATGTCGCTTGCGTTACTTTAACTGACAACTTCGTAATAAATTTTCACTTCATTTATCTTTTTGAAATCAATCCTTTAATCTGACGGGTTAAGTTTAAAAGAGTCATTCTGAGTGCTCGTCATCATCTCCTGACGATGACCCATAAAGGGGTGAAACACTTAACGATTATAGGTTTGGATGCATGTTTATTTATTATTGCATGTTGCATGCCAATTTTCGCATGTGCATATTTTTGTGGGCAATGTTGCATCCTGTATCAATTTGAAGCGGAATTACAACTAGATATTATGTCATAACATTTAGGTACTGTCTAAGTAACGCCTGATTTCATAAAAGCCTCATTTTAGGCTCATCTTTAAACATTATGGGCTCCAACAAAATTACAACGAGCTTTCGTAGCAAATTAATTTGGCACCGTGGCGTAGTTCAGATGTCCACGGCGCAGTATAAAATTGGCTGAAAACTTGTATAATTTCTTTTACAATTTTGTGTTAAAAGCTCGCGCTGTAAGTTTTTCTCGAGATTATTACTTAATATTATGCTGTTTTTATAAGGGTTTTGGAATTACAAATTATATCAATATTAAATAATATGGTACTTTGTTGGTGGCTTTTTCATATGTCTCGACTTGTCTTTCGAAACCATTTTAATCGTCGTTTTTTCATCGTTCTATTCCTGGACTTTTATTTCGAACAGAGTATGAATGTTTAAAAGAAATATTGTAAAAGTGCAGTCTCTCTAACACATCCGTGATATTATATTTCAACATTCCGCTGATACTGGCGCGTGATGCTGCGGTTACCGTGAAATATTTTCCACTTTTATGGCGGCTTCAAATTTTATTTCAGTTACTGGAATCTACGGAACCGTGATCCGGTGTTACATTGCAGGAATTGTGATCGTACCGTTGAAAGATGAAGATATTCAGTCGGTTATGTGACATCGTTTTTCTTTCTCGTATCTACATCAGCAACCTTTTTCTCAAACACGATCTTGTAAATCTTGTTTACGCACCATTTTTATATCATTTCCTGTTTCTTAAATACAAACAAGAAAAACAGGAACACTTACCAATGTTTTGCGAAAAATACCCTACGAAGATAGGGCCAAATCAAATACCACACCAACATACAAAAAAGAGAAATAAGACTAAAGACAATTGTTAAAACTTTAGGAAAACGAAATAAAAGGACAAATACAATCTCGAAGGATATTTTTATGTGAGTAACCGTTCCGATCGTTAAAAGGGTGTTTTGTATTTTTTCAAAACACTTCTTCGAAAACTGGCTTTTGTCGCACTACGATTAGGTTCAACATGCAATGTATTTCACACTCGTGTCGTTTTTTTTAATTATCTGCACTAGTGCGGAAATTAAAAAAAAAACCACGGCCAGGTGGCGCGTCACCAACGTGACCAGGTTTTTTTTTTCAATACTTAGACAAAAGTCCAAATTGGATCAATTCCCATAGTCGGCGGCGGTGATTGTTTTTTTTTTTATTTAAATCTCGGCAAAGAGATGTGCGCCTTTACTTCGTAAATATTTTTAGAATATTTAAATTGTGTTTATAAAAAAACTATCATAAGTAGACATGATTATTTAAAAAACAAACTTTATGAATTCAAAAATATTTGGCTTTTTTCACATTAGGCTAACCTGCGAAAGCAAAGCGCGAAAAAAAAGTAAATTAAATCATAGTTTTCTAATAATTCATGACAAAAATACTTTTCTATACACTTCCTCGAAAACTGACTGCAGTTCTCGGCTCCATAACACCCTCGCCTGCGGCTCGTGTGTGTATTTCGCCTCGGCCGCAATAACAAACTTTCCCCACTTATATGCAAATGTACTATTTCGTTTTATTTCTTCGAAAGTGTATTGAAAAACGCCGTTTGATACGCGTGGGCATTTGTTACTGCAGTTCTCGGGTCCATAATACCCTCCCTGCGGTTCGGGCGTGAATTTCGCCTCGGCTGCAATAACAAAGCTTCCCCACTTGTATCAAAATGTACCATATCAATACCCAGACATAGTCCTTGAGATATACAGACATATGTATACAGTGGCAGATTGATGCTGAAGCTTGAGCACATTTGTCTCCGCGACGTTACCCGAATGAACTCGGACCGTTCAAGAAAGTGGAACAGAAAATCTGTTTAGAGGATAGAACGTATTTTTCCCACCGTGGAATTTAAGCATATTATTATTTGTTAGCGTTTTTTGAAACGGGCGCGTGCCACATTTTCTCGATCATACTTTTAATGAAAATTTTATCAAAGTAAACTTTAGCAACAAGATTTCAGAGAGACAAAAATACATACTTTAGTACAACAAATAGGCAAGTATGAATAATTACAATTTGGATCCAAATTGAACCTGAGTTCTGCAGATAAAAGTCGTGGCGGGTCGCGGCAAATAAGGTGACGCCATGAAACTTGCAGGATAATGGTAGAGAAAAGCCGGAACGTTTGAGAGACAGCTTTAGAGTATTAACAAGACAAGGGATCCAAGTTCTTAAGATTAACTAGTTCACTCTGCAAGCAAGCACCGCTTTACTTTGTGAGGTCTCATTTAACGCACGTCACATACACGCGCGTACAACAAACACTGGGATGATTTCTGCGGATCTATGTACTTCAATATATGTATATATTACTTGGAACAAACTACAGAACACATGACAAACATAGATACAGCCAACGACTGAAGAATTCATACGCGGTGAATAGAAAGAGAATCTGTGTAGAAACCCGGAATCTATAACATAAGAATAGAAAGAAGTTGACAACGTTACACAAGACTGTATGTGTCGCCTATTACAACTTATTAACTTAATGTATTCAGTTTGGGAAAGTAAGCTGAAAATGATGGAACATTAATTAAATACCGTCAAATAAATCATAGTGATTGTGAAATGTGTTGTTTTTAAATTCTTTATTTCAGACATAAGTCCATAGTGTTAGTATCAACAAAACAACTTAATAACTAGGGTTAGTAATAAGGAGATAATAATTAAAAAAACAGCTGGTATGGATCGATACCCAGTGGCGCAGCAGAGGGGAGTCCCACTGATCTGAGAACACGCTCAGGAGACCGTTGGTGGCGGTGCGTAGCCGACCGGCTGTGGAGGCGGTTCTTTTTCTAATTATATCGTAAAAATCGTCTGGGCGCGCCTCCGCAAACGCTATTTATTACTTATTACCTACATTGTGTATGAGTAATTGCATAAATAAACAGTATTTCGGTTACAATTTGTCGATACTGGAAAACCGTAATTTTTTCGCTGTTTTTTTTTTTATGTGCTGTCACTCACAGAAAGTATGGGACTACTTCACTTGTAACGATTGGTACCGATCCCAAATTTTTCTTACTGGGAATCAGTATATTTATGCAAGCACCCTGTTTTAGTATTAACTGCAGTAGAAGTTGCAGAAGTAGTAGTAGCCTCTCGGTTTGAAATCGGTATATTCCTTCCACAAAAATTTTCAAGAAATGTGAGATTTATTGAGAATGGCAACCTCTTGATACCGAGTTCGCCCTTCGACAACTATCAAGCAGGTCCGAGAGGCCTATAATAAATTTGTCATCGTTTTTGGCTGACATTTATCAATGTATTTTCTCCAGGTGGGTTACCATGATCTGATAGTGCAGGAATGTTTAGGACTATTCCGAGAGTGGGAAAGTGTCTGTGTGTGTCGCCATCTCTTAAAATCGCCATCTCGTAAATTGTAGGTCACATAAGTTTAAAATTCCCACACCGATCCCAGACACAGCGTGTAGCTCTACTATCTCTACAAACTTTATCATTTTATTTGTACTCAATATATTGCGTGCTCTGTTGTTCATATATTACAGTTAACCCAATCACCTTTTCTCTGTGTTCACATCGCTTAGTTTCCCTTGAGATAGAAAGTGATCCATTCTACTTCCATCTGAGGGCGTCTCTAGAGGGTTTTGTCTTTGCATAAATGAAAATAGAGATTTTAGCTCCTAGGCTTACATCTTACGTAAAGTTATTGTTTCATTTCAACGTCTTTTCAAATACTGTAACGTTCTGGGGGTCGTTTTCAGAATTGAAATTTGAACTTTTGAGACGAACGTCAAACAAACGTTTATGCGGCCTGTCATAAAGAAAAAAAACATCAGTATAATTTCATCCACGTACCAAGTGCTCATGCTTCTTGTATACAATCAAGGAACTATTAAAGTTTCCGTGTGTTGTGATAATTTATGCCCGTTGTGTATCTCAACAAGACTAACATCCGTATCTATAGTCAAGTTAAAGTAATAACTTGAGTTTAAGTCATTACTTATGCAATTTTTAATGCAATGAACAATAATTTAAAAGAAGTAAGCCCCGTCAAAGAAAGCAAAGCTAAGAATCCTGACTTTTGGCCGTTCTAACTTCAAGCAATTATTAAACTACATAATAAAGATCGTATCTTAAATAATGACTTTTACATTTAAATAATGACAGTACTATCTGGGTTGTGGAGGTCAGATAGGCAGTCGCTCCATGTTAAATACTGGTATTCAGCTGCATTCGGTTAGCCTGGAAGCCGACCCCAACATAGTTGGGAAAAGGCTAGGCAGATGATGAAGCCCCCAAATGTGTGGGCGTTATTTCTCACGCAGTTATTATCCAATAAGTTTGTATTTAGTACAAACCTTTTTATTTCGCAGATCATAGTGCTATCTCCTTTACCTTAAAGCCATATCATCTGTTCTCTGAATACGTCGAAGGTTTCAATAAAACAAAATCAAGGCGTGATTTAATTCGTCCACAATGGTCGCATTTGTTACCTTACTTACACATGGACGTGTTAAAGAAACCCCCTTGGAATACATTTAGGAGACCGTAGTTTTCGTGCTATTTTCCTGTTATGAGAAAACTATTTTTTTCCTCTTTCATTTCCATCTTTTTATGCCTCGAAAATAACCTTACATGCTTGAGCTGTACACATGGGCACAATATAGCTCGAGTTAGTAAATGAGGTGGATGTCGTCGCTCGACGGTATGTACAACAGCGAGCATCCGCCTGTAGGGTTACTGTGCTCGTTTTTTTGTACCACATACCTAAAAGAAAAAACCGAGTTGTATGGAAAAAAATACAGACCCTGCTTTTAAAAAATAAACGGATATTTTATGGCATTTTATATGGCTATGGGTGAAAGCATTCACCCGGAACATAATATAGTTATGTGATGTTAGTGTAAAACCCAAACTCAAGGACACGTACGTAAGTCGCTTATAAAACTTAATGGCCAAAATGTTCAGTGTAGGGTCAAAAGAAAATGCGGTAACCTGCTGAATGTTCATTTCGGATCAAAAAGCCACGTAAATCTTCTTACTGGCAGTTTCGCTCAGAATGTTTTATTGGCAATCCAGGCTTCAATTCACTGATTAATTCATAATTCTGTATCGACTTTTTTGCAGGTTTGGCTTTGCTTACGGTATTTTGAATGCTTAGTATTATCTTTGCTAATAAAATGTTTGTAGTCACGAGATGTGCGGATTAACCGGCTACTGGTTATGACGCAGCGTAGTTTAGACGAGGTCGAAAAAAATATCAGGAACCGAATATCGATATTCGATATTCGGGATATCCGAATATCGGGAGTTCAATATAAACATTAATAGCGGAAGATATCCCGTAGGTGATAGTGTAATTTCAGTTATAAACCGTGAAAGCTTAAAACAGTGTTTGAGGCAAATCATGCCTTTCATCTTTTTATGACAAGGCAGTCCGCTAAGGGACTTCAGTTGATGTGTGTTCGGTTGCTTATTCAGTTATATTTAACCGAACAATACATTTCAGATCCGAAAACATCGATTAAACAGCTCTCATATAAAATGCTGTATTATTTAATAGATAACCAGATTAATAGTCGCCTCATCATCGTAATTATCATCTGGCTAGCCTTTTCTCAACTATGTTGGGCTCAGCTTCCAGTCTAACCGGTCGGTTTTAACAGTCGCATCAAATAAAAATATATTTGTTCCATTTATTTCAGGTTCTCCCATATTACAATTACAAGTTACGCAACACGAAATAAATACAAAACACAATATAAAAAAAATATCAAATCGGTCGTTAGCATGCCCTGGCTATATGCCTACTGCAACACTTTCTAATATAAGGGCAGTCCAAACGTCCTGCGATCATCTCCAGGACAACCTTGGAGCTGGCCCGCACCCTGAGCACCAAGGACGCGCACGGCTTGTGCATTGTGGTGTGAAAACAGTCGGTGCGCGCTTCCGCAAACATGCTCGAGGCACTGCAGAAGCGGGGCAGCCCCAATATCAATATCTAAATAAATCAAATAAGCAACCGTAATTGATGTTGCATAATAATTAATATCTGTAGGGAGTTGCAATATCCGCTGCATGTGGCGCAATGCTGTGAGGCTCATTAAATTGCGTCAGACGTTTTGGGGCACTGCAAGCGTTTCGACTTCACTGATTTCGAGATGACAGCATTTGCAGTGATTCAAAGCTCGTACCAGCGGATACCAATCATAGATTAACAAGGCTTTACCTAATTAAACACGAAAGCGCGTGAAGCCGGAGTTCCGATAACCACGTTATAATTACCAATTATGAAGAACAGTGAGCCCAAGAGAATAATTAATGGACCGCTGTGATCGCCTCCCACGAGGAACCATATTAATTTTAATTACGAGTTGAGCCTCCTAGAATTATGTGCAAAATAACTTTAGTACTCAACAGTAAATAAATAAATTACATATTATCACAGCTTTTGTATGTTTAGTGAAAACATAACCAAAACTCAGTTTAGTTATAATTATGCCTATATTTTAAAGTTCTGCCACATAAACAGTAGTATTAACATAGCGGTGCGAGCTAACCTTGCATGCTCAGCCTCTTAGTGGTATCTCGGTTATCTCGACGAGCTCTGAATATATTGTACAAGAGGACGCTGAGCAGTTCGGTTTAGTTATAAATTGAATGTGAAATGTTCTGCATGAGATAGTTGCTCAGGTGAATGTAGTGCTAGGTATTAGGAATGTGTGATGCTGATAAACATTAACGTCAAAGTATAACCACACTCAATCTACGTCAATTTATTGACGAAGCCAGGAGGGGTTCGTGTGCGTTTTGATTCTACTTTCAATTTTGCAGTAATATCGACAAGTAGTGCAATTAGTAGTAGTACTTCTGACTACTCGAATGTATTAGCTGTAAGTTTTCTTAACATTCATATAATAAAATAAATAAATAAAGATGTAGTTCAAAAATAGCATGAATCTTTGAAAGCAATACCATTCCCACTGGCTCTAGTCGTTGATTTTAATCCGAATCTTTCGTCTGAGTTGCTTATGTTTTCATTTGAGAGAGAAACCTTTCAAACCAATCACTTAACATTCCATTTTGTTATCATGTAAGATAATTCCAGTTCCAAAAACAATATACAATACCAAAACTAATACGATAAGTGGTGACATTATGTTAGGGAGGCGCGCGTCGTGGAGCGAATATGCCGATGTCGAGACGATAAATCTTGTCTGAGTAGCAACATACGGGCGCTGTCAGTCATACTGTTGTGAATACAATAATAAATCTTCTCGGAATCATGTGGAATTACTGAGCTCATCTGAAACGTAATTTGAGGTTTTTGTAATGGAACGAAACATGCTACAAGATGAGCAGGTTTTGTATAAGATATTTTTGGGGCGTAATCAGTTTACCAGTAATATCTCAATAGGATGACGTTGGACTAAGGGTAGTATTGCTACGTACTAATACTTTATTTCACAAAAATAATTAATTATCTGCCAAATAATTTAAGATTTCATGAAAGCTGAATGTCGGTGTTTTCAACGGACTGATTATATAATCATACAAGGTGTTGCTTTGCATCCTCGTCAAATTCAAGGAGGTAACTATGCTAATGATACTCGACCCCAATCAATATTAAAATGGGTAGGTAATTTTTAATTTTTTTTCTTAATATCGGAAATCGATAAGTATACACCACCCGTATTAAAACGCGGCCCGTCTAATACTAGCACACACAC
This sequence comes from Standfussiana lucernea, assembly GCA_964057025.1. Classification (NCBI taxonomy): domain Eukaryota; kingdom Metazoa; phylum Arthropoda; class Insecta; order Lepidoptera; family Noctuidae; genus Standfussiana; species Standfussiana lucernea. The sequence continues at coordinate 4,714,852 of OZ059806.1, forward strand.
AAACAAACGCAGACGTTTATTCGATAAAAGGGTGATTCTCTTTTTTGAAAAGGGCTTCATTCTGAAATAGTGTCAAATTAAAACAACTTAAAAAAGCAGCGTTTATTAATATTGACCAGATACCGTAATTTATATTGATTATTTACGTCTTCTATGACAACCTTCTGAATTTTGACGAGGTTGCAAAACTACACCTTGTACTCGTATTATAATATTTTTCGAGCTACTAATAAATAAAGCCGTAAGTTATTTTTTCTCTCTAATCAGAGTGAAAAAATAACCGGCTTCGGGCCGGCAGCGACGATTTTGATTAGCTCAGTGACGTCACTGAGACACGGACGTGCGATTCGCTCAGCAGAGTTCCGGGCGATTGAGGAAAATGTTTGAATGACGAATAAAAAGGATCCAATTAAGTATGACGACAGAAATGCTGTATATCAATCAGCGTAGTTATTGTTTATTATATTTAGCAGATTCTGTATCAAGGACTCTCGGATTAAGGATATCTGTATCAAGGATTAGGTCGACAGCGCTGACTGAAACTCGTTTTATTTCTTATAAAAGAATTCTGAAACACGACGTTTTTCTCAAAAGAAGAAATAAGTAAAAAACCTTGCAGAGACACCTGTTAACGTTTTTAATAATGAATGATATGGCACTCAGCGAATTTAGTTAGTGCGAGACAAATTAAAATCAAATTACAGCCAATTCTGGAGTAGCTTTGATATAAAATATTTCGTAGAACTTTTTGCCATTATAACAATGACACTCTGTATCAATCCAGTAATCATTTCCAGTGACGGAACGAACAAGGGTCTCCTATTAGTAAAACTGCTAGCTTATAAACAAAGGATTGAATATTCGATTTATTTTTAACCCTAGAACTCAGTCACAATGTTGGAATAACGGTTTCATTCAAGAATGTTGCTAAAGTGCAGAGGCATTTACCTAATCTTTTAAAAGCCATTCTTTCCTTTTTTTATTACGCTTCTTTCGGAGATAAATTTCCGGCTTTGTGAATATGAACAAGTCATAAAACATGTTCCATGTGGAACCGAGAAAATAAAATAACGACAGAAGCTCGGCCTGAGCTCGTGCATAACTTATTCCTGTTAAAACCACGATGTTGGAACGACTGAGACTTTCCTCATTTGCAAACGTATGGATAGAATATTTGCAGTTACGCTGAAATTAAGACGCTGGGTCTGCCAATTCGTTATATATTACTTTTAATATTCCCTTGCGATGCAATATTTACAATATATAAAACGACGAATTCGAATAATTCACTAAAATCAAGACATTTTTATGTTAAGTCTTGTTAGTTTAGTGCTATCCAAGAATTATCAAATAAGAATTGGTGATACTTATTGCTCATTGTGAATTTTTTTACGTTAGTTTTTCTCTTCTTGCCAGCCTGTTTTTTTATAGTTGTGTTCTGGTGAAAATATCTAATCGTGTACCTCTGTTATTTTTATTTACACCGCTCTATGATGTTACTTAACCCTAAAATTCCTACTTGTTTGGAAAGACAATTAAAAACAATTAAAAGGTCTTTATGACGCATTGAAATGCCACAAAACACCGTATCAATAATATCTTAAAACACACTATTGGTTTTACTTCTTCTTTCTTTATCGTGTGGTTAGTGCCTAACCTGGTGTCAGAGTTTTTATGCCGCCCAAGGGTCCCTGACTTGGCTTTTACATGCCGTTGAGAAATATCTGTCAGGCATGCTGGTTTCCTCACGATGTTTTCCTTCACCGAAGCATGTGATAATTAAGTGATTGGTTTTACTAAGAGCAGATGTAGGTATTGTTAGTGACAACAAAACTAATGAATAGGAAACAGTTTTACTGCTTATTTGACAAAACATTAATAGTTCTCTTGTTTGAACCACAAAAGCAGCAGGTAAATAAATCTATCCGTGTCGTGTTGACAATTTGTAAATAAAGTTCTGAAAGAACCATTACTTACAAGGATTATCCCATTAAAGTAGAAGAAGCTGGACTTTCTGTTTGTCTTTTGAGTTAAGAGCGTTTACGCCGTCCATGCGCTGTTTGACTCCAAAACAGTACTTTTCAAACCCTTTAATACCATCAACCCTTTATTTTACAAAAATGATAATTACTAATAACTTTAGGAAATTTCGTTGTCTCAATAGTTGGAGAGAAAAATATTTCAATTAATAGAGTATTGGTAAATTGTATCAAGATAACTCAACAGAGGTTTTCTTAATTTCCCTTTTAGCGTCAGTTTCGACGCTCTAATTATAGGAAACCACTGGCAAACCTAATTAGATTTTTTTTTTACCTATTGCTAAGATCCTAAGGAATATAGTTGGAGAAGAAAATTTTTTGATTTAGGTTTCTTTATATAAGAAATTAAAGTTCAAACAATGTGAAATATTAAGGAATTAAAATGATTTTTTCACCGATATATCTTACTTGATTTAATATAATAATAGCATAATATAATAGAAGAACATATGCTTTAAAACATCCAATTTAAAATTTCAAATAATTTACAGTGATTATTTTTCTATAAATATTTGAAAACTACTATAAATCACTGCGCGCGAGCAATTTCAAATCAGACCGCCGCGAGGCTTTCTAGAGAGAGGACATGTCGCTCGGCGCTCTGCCTGACCCGAGTTGACCTTAGTCGTACTTGGAAGGATAGCGGACGTTTATAGTGTGATTAAAAAATCTTGGTACTTTGATGATTAAATTTTTTTATTATTATTTTTGATGACTGACAATATTTTTAGTGACAACCAATATCTACCCAATTTTTTTACATACGAATTTTATTTATTAAAACTTTTACTTATTTTTTTGTAAATAAGAACATAAATTGTTTTTAAAGTTAACGCCAACCTATTGTATTTCCCTCATAAGAGGTGTCACTAAGAGGAACATCGCGTCAGGTTAAAATATAATATAAAATAAACGTAAGTAAATCCGTATAAAGTGATTTATTTGAATAGAATAAGAAATATTTATTAATCAGTCACAAATCAATAATAATTAACGAAGTTCGGTTTCTTTCTAAAGTTTAGATCAACAAATTCATGTTTGAATAACTAAAAAACGACTTTAATATTAATCATAATTATAGCTATACTTGCAATATATTATTGAATACTTATTTTATGCACTCGTACTTTATTAATCCGTGTACGTTCAAATTCAAATTCAAATTAAATTTTACTACAACAATTGCACTCGAACGGATCATAGTGGGTTAGTTTGACTATAGCGCGCGAGAGCGCGCCAGCGCTATACACACAGGCACGCGCGCTTCTGTGTGTGTAAAAAATGCATTGAATTACCTAAACTTGACTTCGCGCGATAGACGTAAACGCTCTTAATGCAACGTTTCTTTACTTATTTTCCCCTTAAATTTTCATCTCTATAATTAAAAAAGAATCTACGAACTTTTTTTTTTTCGCCAAAGAAATAACTTAATAAAATTGCTTTTTAATTTTATTCAGAATCTCATTAATCTATGGAATCCAGCGATGGAAATATTAATTGCAATGAGAGATTTTAATCAATGTTGGCTTAGGAATCCTTCAACCATTTTCTTTTCACACGTCTGGGAAACCATCTAATAGGTAAGTTTACAAGTGTGAGTGGACAATACTACTTCGGTAAAGTGAACCAAAGATACATTACTGAGGTTTCCAGTAGAGCAGCATTCTAAAACTTCCTAACAAAATAATTTCACAGTGAATATATTTTAAGGTTTAGATCTGTGTGCTCTTGTGCTCCGTCATTAATTAACGTCAGTAGAAACTTAAACACAAAGTCCATTTAATAGAAGCAGCCCCGGGTCACAGTTGATAAAGTTCTCGTTGATAAACTTACGAAGGAACAGTACTTACGACTGATCTTTAATTGCTTCTAATTAACATAATTAGTTCCGGGATAATAATGCGATTTAAAAGCATTATTAAAACGGATCCACCTTCCGGATCACCCTTTCAACACCAATTTGAATACATTACGTCAATAATGAGAAAAAAATAACTAAAAATATCCGGATGGAAAAGTATCTTTAAACCAACTCACAATGGTATAAACTAAGGATCTCGCCACGGAAAATTTCGTGAATATTATTGTGTTAAATCCCGGCGCGTGACTTATCTTCCTTCAGAGCAGTACTTGAGCCACAGTCTATGACGTCACAATTCTGCGTCACCGTTTCCCGCACGCTTTCGCTTTGTCCCGAGACCGGGCGATGCGGCTTTTGATATGTTAATCTTGCTCCACAATGATATCCTTTTATTAATGCTTAGTTTCAGTGTAATCGCGGTTATGATTCAATAAGGTGATGGCCTCATTTTAAAATAGAAAATTAGTTACTATTTCCTGTGCACTGTTATCGTTTTAAATATTTAACTACTCTGTGTGGTTTTTGTTGTAACGGAGATATTGTTTCGCTGTGTGGCACAAATTGTAGGGCTGCGACAGACAGATAAACCTAGCCATGAGTTAAAAGAAACATCAATGTAACTGACTTGCCTACTGAAACTAATTATTTTTGTGATCTGTTACAGCGTGCCCAAGCTTTATTAAACATCTATTATGTATTAGACAATTTATTAGTTAGTAGTCCATTAAAGTTCTCTATTATAAAGGTAAGAGCATTAACAAGAAGCTTATTAAACAGCAAAGCTTTCCCATAATGAAGGTCATAAATTATCATAATTTATATTCAAGAGCGCAAGACCATTGATAATTGAAATAACGCCGTCATATTTCAATGAGATACTTCTCCTATTTCCATTATTATTTTGTAAAAATTCAATTAGTAGGTTTCGCGTTATCATTTTTAAGGCGCTCCCTCACCGGGAGCATTCGCCTGTTCTATTCACTTGTTTCTGAATGAAATCGAATCTTGGAAAACAATCCAGCATTTGCCTGTAATGTTACAACATAACAGGTATATGCTTGCTATGAGGGTGAACCGTAGGACCCGTATTAATAAACGTTCCTCAGCCCAAGAGATCGCACTTGATAACTATCTTGAGGTCTTGATCGTATTAATAAACATAAAAATCTGTGTAACTCAAGTTACGGCTCGGGTTTACGTTATCAGTGATGGACTGATTAATAAACGAAACTCGACATTTGAGTTTACAATAGGTATGTGTACTCGGGATCCAGTGTAGGCAGTTCGTGACTTGAGGTCGTGATTAGTAGCGCGAAACATGGAATTTGATAATATTTTGGGTGAAATTAATTATACCGATGAAATAGAGTAGGTACTATGATATTTTATGGTCTTATAGATAACCAAGTGAAAAAAAAATAACGATTTAGATTTGTTCCAACGACAGTGTTGTATATAGTTTAACTAGCAGTCCGCCCCGGCTTCGCACGGGTGCAATGTAGATACTAATGTTTTCTTTACTACATATAATATACATATATTATAATTATAAACATTCCTCTCCCCCACGCGTTCCGCCTCCTCGTTCGCGAGCATTACTGCTTCGCAGAAGGAGGTGACGGCTTCCCATATCCTCTCGCTCCGTACCATGGCCTCGATCAGGGCCGGACGCGAGAGATTGCCACCGCCGATCGCCTGCACGAGGACACGGCGGTGCTCCGCCCAAGCTGGGCAAACCTCCACCGTATGCTCCACCATGTCCTTCGGGCGATCCTCACAATGGTGACACCAGGGCGTTTCCTCCCGCTTTATCCGAAACAGGAACCTCCCGAAACAACCGTGTCCGGTGAGGACCTGCGTCATGCGGAAGGTGAGGACGCCGTGGCGCCTCTCCAACCTGAGAGGGGGACTTATCGCCGCAATTGTGGCGTGCCCAGCGCTGGGTTGCGACAGTCGCACTCTCCTTGTTGCCATGAGATCCCGCCGGAGCTCTGTCCGCTGTGCCGTGATTTCTCGCGGCAGCGGAGTAACGCCCCGGCGTTTCGTCTCCTCGCGCCACTCCCAAACGTGCGCGAGGTCTTTTGCCTCCAAGTCCCAGCAGACCTCGTCGAGCAGCACGATGGGTCGGACGGAGAGTCCGCAGGGCGCCCCGGCTTCTTAATGAGGACCAGTTTCCCCGTCTTCCAACGAAGTGGCAACTGGCCCTTCTCCATGCATGCGCTTAGGAGCCCCCTTAGTCGAAGCCTGAGAGCCTCCAAGGCCAGGACCCAGGCTTTCCCAGGTAAGCCATTGGGTCCTTGGGCGGTATTTTTGGCATTCAGCCTACGTACCGCCACTCTCAGCTACAGCAGCACCTAGGTACCTATGTAAATATATTACAGCCTTAAATTTTGTATAATTTCGAGAAAGTACATATTTATTACATTGGAGTGAATAGGTACATGATTCCTGCTTTTCATTTTCTTTTATAAACACTTTTTAAACGACTTCTAAAAAAGAAGGAGGTTCTCAATTCTGCTGTATTTTTTCATGTTTCTTTTTATATTTATCTTCTATAATACATATTTTTCTTCTATGTCTATGTGGATATTCTGCTTCCGACAAGGCTTTGTGTGAGATACCATCATACCATAACTAAAAAGGCAAAAAAGCTAACAACAAGCACATTTTAATTTTAAAAATTTTGGAAGCAGGCGGGACCCATTCCATTTTTATATTTAAAAACTCTAATGGGTCCTGCCTGCTTCCTACTTTATTAAATTTAAAATGTGCTTGTTCTTAGCTTTTTGGCGTTTTTTTAACTTAAGTTTGTTTTTTTACCGCAGTCGGATTGTTTAGTTTTTTAATTACTTTATTTTGTATTTTTTTTTAAGTCGGTTATTTTTCGTGACAGTAAACTTATTAAACAAAAAACATTGTTTTTGTTGTTTTTTGGCGTCCTACGCTGCGGAAGCATTTCTGTCCTACTGGCAAATAAAAACACAACAGTTTTAGTAATTATGGGACAACTGTGTAGCATAATTAGTTGAATACGAAAGAAAATATTTGTCTATGGCACAAGCGCTGTCACTTCACTAGACAGCTTTGTGGAGCTGTGTCCTGCGACATAATATTCCTTTTTATGCTCATCGCCAGCCTTTCACGTCAAACCCTGACTTAGCACGAGTACTTTATTGTCTTTTCACTGTTAATCTATGTCCTGGTAGCCACGTACTATCTTGTTGTAATTATAATCTCTTGACGTGGCTGCCAGCAATGTAATTCTTCGTCGTTTTTCATTGTAATGAAAACAATTTTATAGTAATATATTAATTTATATAACGAAGTATAAGTATAATTCTATTGAGACCTAAGCACAGAATGTCATCAAACTTGAATCTAGAATTTAGACAATGTTTACTTGCGAAACGTGCAACACTAACCAAATAGTTTTATTGTTCTGAAAGTTCCAGATTTTGTGTAGTAGGTTAAATTTCAGATGTTATTTTATGTAAATACATACATACAGATACATACATACAGATTCATACACGATGGTGCATACAGTGTCCCGTTCGACTCGGCGGGTATTTGTGCGGAAACCCATCACTGGACACGCAATGGAATAAAAACTAAAAGTATCGTAAATCAAATAAAAGTCACTTTAACTCCTAATTACAACAACTTTTGCCCCGAACGCTAAAAATATCGACTACTAATTGGAACCGAGAGGAAAACTTAACACTTGTTTAAACAAAGTTGATTTATCTGAAAGAAAAACTTCGGAACAAAGATAAACCGTTTTCCAAACTCATTTTGTCAGCAAGAGATTACAGGGCTTTTAAAAGACTCGAAAAAAATTAAGTTAATGATTCTCATTTTTCTGTAAATGGAGTTATGTTTTTAAAGTTAATGTAAAGTGATTTATACTTTGTGGAGATAAATGTCGTCGAAATTGTTTTGAGAAAAGTTCCTTGCCTAACTTTTTACTGAACACTCCAATTTTGTAAGAAAACATGATTTGGAATAATACCGAAGTGCATTAGCTATTATATGCCTACTTAAATACCTACAATAACTCATGAATTTCAAAGTTATAGCTCTGAATAAGCAAAATGAAGTTGTTTCAATGTGAAAGTACTGTAGATAAACATCAATAAAAAAGTAAAGTTTATATTGAGGCCGATCGTAATAAAGCTCGTTTATCGAATAAACATTAACTCGCTGATAACACGGAACTGGCCGTAATTGGCGTTTAGGAAGGTAAACTTTTACAACGACTAGATAGATATTTGTTGCAAAACTCTTCTTTTTAGCGTGTCGATAGCAATCTTAATTGAGTTTGGCACTTTCAGTAGCGTCCATCAGATCCTGTAATGTGTGAACAGCAAGAAAGGCAGGATACGCTATCAACTTGTGCCCCATCGTTTGTGGAACAACACTTCTGGGCTGGTCCGATACATTATTTGGTATCTTACTGTACCTATTTCAAGCTCGCAGTGGAATGCAATAGAACAGTTCCAAAAGATAACCACAAAAACACTGTAGGTATTCTTGATACAGCATTATTGAAAATCATAAAATCGCTCTAAAATGCACGTACCAAAGTAAATTGTAAAGAACTTAAATAAAATACGGTGAAAAGATCCCTGAATTAATGTACTCGTACTTGTTATGTCATATTTCCACACCATATTTCAGTCTTCGTAAAAAATTCTTTGAAGCCGCATCTTAAGCAGCCCTGAAGTAAATCAACATCTTTACGTACTTTCCAAAGCCAAGGAAAACTCGTGAAAAATTCAGAAATTACATCGCTTGAACAAATTGCGGTCACATTTTTGTACTCGTAAAATACTCGTACTTCCTCACCGCAGAGTGGGCGGGGGTTCCATTTTAAATGAAGAAATGTTTATCAAGCCTCATGTCACTTGAGAGAAAATGTCTCGCGTGACACCAGACATTGTTTTATGAAACATTAGCTGTTCCCCGCGACTTCGTTCGCGTGGAAATTTTGATGTGTATATGTGAGACTGCCTCGTTGACTGGAGTGGTCGTAAGCGCTCATAGCGCAAGCGCGATAGGTTCGCCTCCTATTAAATGGGGCTTCAACATAACTGGCGAAACGTGGATATACGATTAGGTACACCTCTGCCTGACGCTTCGGGAATTACAGATGTGATGTTATATTAAGATGTTACGTTATGTATGAGAACTGACAGCCTGATCAAAATGTGATAACTTTATAAGGTGGCGCTGTAATTCTGGGCGCAGAGGTCCGACACAAAAATAAATGGCGTTGAGGAGACGATATGGTTTAAAAAGTGGAACCTTATGGTCACAGATAATATAAAACTACGTACAGATGCTCAATCCCATATAAAGAAATGACACCTCCCTAAGTCTGGCTATTGAGCTGGCTATTTTCCTTCCTCCATTTATTCAACAGATGGCAGTACCAGCGGCTCACTAATTGCCAGAGACAACGCCATCTAGGAGTCGGCCTAGATACTAGGTGGCATCGATACTACTAGATGGCGTTGTTTTTCTATAGATTCTCTACATCGCTCCGTGTGACCGTGCGTTCAAGGACAAGGAAGAACAATACAACAAAAAATGTCTCGAGTTGGCGATGCCGGAACCGTTTCATTTGTGTGAGTGAGCTCGCAATTTTCACGCTGCGGCGAATGCCTCATCATAATTATATTTTTGAGTATTTCAATGCTAAATGCGCCGCCGAGTAGCCCGCAAAATTCAATTTTTTATTACGTTATTTCAATTTGCAGGTCAGTGTCAGCCTGAGTGTTTAACAAAATATGATTCACAACCGTAACACATATAAATTAACAGAATTATAATGACAAGAAAAACAAGATTAAATGAACTGAGACTCAAAGTATTAGTGTCATTTGTTCGTTATTGCAACTTATTATTTACTTGTTTAAATATTTCTTGATAAAAAACCATTTAAAAATATTAAAAATAGTGGTCCGCCGGGTCGGGAGCAGGGTCCAAGCTCCCGGTGGTTAGGGCTCCAGAGACAAGACATCTCCATCTCCTCACAATGCAGGCCATATAGAGGAGTAGGTACTGCCTTCTGAATCAGGTCCTTGATCCAACCGCCAAGCGAGGCTCTCGGCTGATGTTCGTCCAAGCTTTTGGCCATCAGGCTATTGGCCGTAAAGACAATCGGCACAATATTAGCAGAGTTCACATTGCACATGCTGACAACCTCGTGTGCCAATATTTTATTTGTTTCTCTTTCTCAGCTTTCACGAGGTTCTCGCCATGCGGGATGGTAACATCGACCATCATTACGCGGCGCGGTGTTCGGTTTATTACCAGTATATCAGGCTTATTGGCGACAATAGGCCGATCCCAGTCCAGCGTGACATGATCTTTCTCGAGAACTGGGTCGGGCACATACTTGTAGACACTGACTGATGCTGAATTATTATTTTTAAGTAATTCATTTATTTTAGACATACATTATATAAAAAGCCATATTTGTTACCTACGGTCGCGAATCATATTTTAATCTAACTACATACGACCTAACACTGACCTGCAAATTGCAAAAAACGTAAGAAAATAGACTAATGCGGTGCAGATTTTATGATTTTTCGTTTCTGTTCCTTGAACTTTACTTTATTAGCTCTACCTATTCCGATCACTGATTATTACTCAAATCTATAAAATTGCTTGTAATTTAGCGGTAATTTAAACTTTAATGTAGTTACTACGGCAAAGAAATTAATGAAATAGGTAGTACCCCTAGTACTAGGAGTAGGAGGATACAAGTAGGTACTAGGTAATTAAATAAATAAATAAAACGAACGGAATATTTTTATAAAAGTATTTTAATACAGAACGGTCAAGTACCTACTACTACAGTGATCAGTACAAAAACAGCTGATCCAAACGCGCCGCGAGCGTTGAGGTAATGCCCGCAATCGGTCAGCGAGTGTCGAGCGGCCGTGTGCCCGCTTTTTTATCAACTTGTTTTGTACATTTTTTCCTGGATTAATTTAATTTTTTTAAACCATAATACAACAATCGTTTGGTTGCGTTAATTTACGCGACAGAATCCGAAAAAAAAGTTTTTCTTTTTTGTTTCTTTTTCGATATTGATACGTAACACTAAGGTTAAATTTCGCTAGCTAAATTAATTTGACGCTGTAAATACAGTACGTGTTTTGAGATAGCCTTCTACATGGAATAGAGAAAAGTCGTCGAAGAGGTTCAGCCCTTGATTTAAACGTGGCTACCTACTGGGCACACACACAACTGTTTATTAAGGAAGTAACATCGATACGACAAGAAGGAGAAGCCTTTGATTTTGTCAAAAACTAAAACTAGAATTAAATTAAGTAACATTAGACTTTTGAAACATCCTTTTTCGGGAATTGCACTGGTTGATTAGCTAAAAAATGGTCTAGTAGCTTTCAAGCTTGTCAGGCCATTAAATTATTTATTTTGTGGAATTTTTATTTTTTATTTTGGATCAATCAATTTCTTTCTCGATTTACAGTAATCATATATTTTCACTTCAAATAATTTTCTAATAAAAAATCAATGTGATTAAAATCATGGTAATCATTGGGAAGATTTGTTTTAAATTTTTCCACTAAATCAGACAACAAATTGATTTTGTGAATTACGCCAATGCTATCATTAAATAAATCAAGTATTTTTTTTACTAAATCATATGAAAAATCACTAGGAGATTTAAAGCCTAGTAAACTACCACACTAAAACCACCACACTAAAAGATTGGTGTGGTCAAATTAGAATAAGTTTTGTTGATCAACAATAATTGTTTCTTATCACTTCATCAACTTCATTATTAATCAAAACTAAATGAAGTAAAACGCCATCTATTGCAAAGAGCTCTAAACAAACTGATTAACAGATGGCTACTTTTAACAACTCTTACGACTCTATGAGTTCGATTTAGAATTAAAGGATAAATTTATCTTTTTTGTTGAAATTACGTGATTTATGAGTGTAAATACATAAATTAGCATTAAATAATGAAGTTTTGATTTTTACTAATCTTACTTCAGCCAAAATCTACCGTTTAACGCATTTAAGTGATTGTTCATTTCCTAACTGTTACCTATGCTGCCATCTATGATTTTTTTACAGGACTAATTATAATTTGTTCGAGTTGAGACCCCATGCAACAAAGTAAAAGCGCCTACACACGGCCCTAAAATCAGAGGCAATATCGGGAGAGTGGTGGTGGGGATGAAATCGGCCGCTACTCTACACGTCCCTGCCAGTTAGTACGTAACCCATCGTGCAGCAAAGCGCTCGTCGAAACAAGATGCCACCTACACTTTCAAAAAATCTAAAAATAGGCATCGCTCTGGCACTTGCTACGGTGCGACCAATACAAAAACAATAGAGGAAGACCTGGGTTAAGAGGTCTCCTGCCTCATGTAGCGGTTAAAATAATCTTTATGTTTTTTATCCCATAAATACAACAAATCCTTGAAAAGATCAATTGTTTTCGTCCAGATCTCTCGCTCCTTCTCCTTCGCCATATCTCCGCACGAAATAAAAATTGATTTATAAAAACACGTCCTGTTGCCACTACAGTCGCACGCGCATTGCGATCAAATCGGTTCCGATTTCGCTACACACGCACGGACAACGCTCCCTAGACGATAATCGGGCCCTAAATCGTAAGCCGAACCAATTTCTGAGTTAGGGGTAATAATAATAATACTGATTACGATTTGCCTACTCACGAGGCGATCAAGGGAGCGATATAGGGCGCTCCCCACCACTCTCCCGATATTGCCTCTGATTTTAGGGCCGTGTGTAGGAGCTTTAGAGCGCCTACTTCAGTATTATTATTATTACCCCTAACTCAGAAATTGGTTCGGGCGAGCTTACGATTTAGGGCCGATTATCGTCTAGGGAGCGTTGTCCGTGCGTGTGTAGCGAAATCGGAACCGATTTCATCGCAGTGCACGTGCGACTGTAGTGGCAACAGGACGTGTTTTTTATAAATCAATTTTTATTTCGTGCGGAGATATGGCGAAGGAGAAGGAGCGAGAGGTCTGGACGAAAACAATTGATCTTTTCAAGGATTTGTCGTATTTATGGGATAAAAAACATAAAGATTATTTTAACCGCGACATGAGGCAGGAGGCCTATAAAATTCTAAATTTCTCATCACGTTCATGTGACTCAATTCATGGCGTTTCATCATCCACCTCTTAACCCAGGTCTTCCTCTTTTGTTTTTGTATTGGTCGCACCGTAGCAAGTGCCAGAGCGATGCCTATTTTTTGATTTTTTGAAAGTGTAGGCGGCATCTTGGATCGACGAGCGCTTTGCTGCACGATGGGTTACGTACTAACTGGCAGGGACGTGTGTAGAGTAGTGGCCGATTTCATCCCCACCACCACTCTCCCGATATTGCCTCTGATTTTAGGGCCGTGTGTAGGCGCTTTTAAGCCCAGTTAACTAGGGGTCAAAACTGGATGGTTGACCGAGCTGTGTAGTGCGTCGCGTCGGTTCTTTAATTTTTAGAGTTTTTCTGATTTGTTACCAAAAACAATTTGAACAATACTTCGCGGTACTCGGATAAATAAAAGACCGGATACCTTAACAGTACTATGTAAAATATGTATATTTGTATCAGATCTAGGCGTAATTTGCCTTAATAAACCGCACTTCACTATTCACTCCACTGATGACTGCGTCACCCAGATGCTGAAACCCAGGTGTAAACTCCACTATCGCGCTGGCGAACTCCACTATTCTCGCCCTGCGCCTCAATCAACTGGTGCTGATGGTGTCCAGTCCGCCCTGCCGCACCCTCACTCCGCTGGCGTCCAACTCCGCCCTGCGCCCTGCACTACCTCCTGGTGCTGGTCCACGCCAGCTCCGCTGCAGCAGCACTGGTCACTTCACTGTGCACACAAGCTTGGGTGTGCGGCGCTTCAGGGCGATCCACCCTGGTTTCTACGCCAAGAATCACGAAACACTGTCTGGATCTCACTTATCCGGCTCGATCGGACCATGAACAATACTTCGCGGTATTCGGATAAATAAAAGACCAGATACCTTAACAGTACTATGTAAACAACGCTACGTGAACAACGCCATCTAGTTATAAAAATGGAACTAAATTTCAAACATACTTTCATTGTACTTAAAATTGAATGCAAACACAATTAATTATGAAAAAAAAAGTGGAAAATAACTACTTTCGGAAGTCGGTGACTATTGTTTGTTTCATTGGCTTTTTTGCCACCGACTTCTGAAAGTAAAGATATTTTCCACTTTTTGTTTATCGTATCACACATAAATCCTTGTCAAGTATCAATTTCTTTTACTTGGATGACATATTTTTTCCAGCTATTTACTAAACCGTAACCGGTCCAGGTTAAGCAACTCTTGCCAAGGTTTGGACAAAGATGGGTTACCACATGTTTGCCACATCGCGATGAGAGCGATTTTTTCGCTCAATGAGCTTTTTCGGCCTTCGAGTCTAACAATTATACAAAGTATAGGTAAACTGACCCTCCACGAAGCCGTCAATCAAGAATTCTGTACGTCAAATTAAGTAACTCTACGCAAAAAATTGCTGGATTAACGACGTTTTTTTGGGGTGAGAAATCTCGATTTTCGGCAAAAATCAATGTAACGCACTCAAAACTTTGTGCTGACGGATGCATTGAATAGTAAATCGGTCATGGAGGTATTTAAAGAAAAGTAATAACCATAAAACTAGTACCTACTTAAAAAATAAACACACACACACTATAAACTTTAACGACAATTAATTAGAGTCACTCTTTGATTATCTAATTATTTTTCTGTGTACTTCGTAATTGGCGTAATGTTTAGTATAATCATTTTATGTTTATGCACCGTCAGCTGTGAAGCTACCTATCATAAAATAAATAAATAAATAACTTGAGAAAAAGTTGGAATTTTGACATACAATATCTCGTAACCAGAAGGTTCCCAGGTATGGTCCAGAACAGAAAAATGATCATAATGACGGGAAAAACAAGTTCCTTTCAGCTTCGCTAAACCCTTTATATGCATTACCTATAGGTACATCTTTTGTTTGACGGCAGCATTCTAATACCTTGCACTATCTCCCTACGTGTTTGCATCAAACTCAAAGCATTTATTTCAAATTAGTTTATGCCCGCGGCTTGGCTCGTGTGGATTTTGGTAATTTAAGTTATTTTCCCCACGGGATCGTAGGTACTACCGGGAGGAGTAAGAAAAGTACCTATCATAAAAGTTGTTAAGCCAGGTATAAACTATCTGTATGTCAAACATTCATACCGTTCGGTAGTTTTCAGCGTAAAAGTGTAGGTACCAAACATCCATCCATTCGTCCATCCATCCTCACAAACTTTCCAGCAGTTACAGGCACTTTTGAATTTTCTAAAACAAAAAAGATGAACTTCAATCACAGTCATAGGGCATAATAACTCTGAAAGGACTGTAGTTCGAGAAGAAACTATACATGGACACTTTTTGTCCTTCGTTAATCCGGGGGTATTCCCCGTGGCTACGATTAATTACCATCTAACTTTCTGCAATCCCAATATTTTTGTCAGTATTTAGGTATTTCCCACTTACTTATTACAGGTATTACAACCAGGACATGAATAAGGTCTACTAACTACCAGTGCTAATGTAGGTAATAATAATAATTTAAAGCAGACTGGAAATTAGCAAATGAGGTAATAAACAGATTGTTGTCATGATCACGAGGTTCATATAAGATACTTATTTATGCAAGTACCTACAATAAAGTGTTGTTTTGTAGATTACGTTGACCGGTGATTAATTGAAATAACATAAAAAAACTGTTTTGGAAAATGTGACATTACCACAGTTTTAAAAACTTATCTTAGGTAAATATCGCACGACTTGGAAAGTCTAGTTTTCAACAACAAATTGGATTGGATTTTCATTTCACGGACCGTGACCGAGCGGGTATAGAAGAGAAAGACCAACTATAAAATATACACAGTAACAACTATTAAATATACATAGTAGACAGTCATATTTTTTTATTATAGTTGGTCGTAAGTACTTACTTCTCTTATCAACACTACATTAAAAACCGTCTGCTGTAAAAATAAATTGAAAAGCAAAAAACAAGCACTTTTTTAATTCAATAGGTAAAAGTTAAAAGCAAGCGAGACCAATTTGAAAATATAATTATATATTTAAAAATGGAATGGGTTCCGTCCGCCTTCTTCCAACTTTTGTTTATTCAAACCCCACAATATTGCGCCATTTTTCATTTAGGTAGGTACCTTTTTTATTTCACTTACCAGTGACGCTTGCGCTACCATGACGAATCTAACGACGTTTTATAGGTATATCCAAATCGGTTCATTGATTTAAGAGCTACGAAGAAAACAAAGAAACGGGCATAGATACCTACATACAGTTCAAACAAATAACCCTCTGTTTTGGTTTCGCCGCAGTCGGGTAAAAAGACATGTCATTCATCACCATTCACCATCAGTTGAAACTAAAATCGAATTCGAAAAGTGAGGAGATGAGAAACTAGCCCAACAACGTGACAACAAGCCGAGTTGGTGAATCATTTGAATCAAATCACTTTATCTGAATACTTGAAGGTAGTCGCAGCCAGCACAATCAGTGATAAAAACCAAGCACTGTTTGAGTAGGTATCGACGCTAATAGCCAATAGGTGCTTAAGGAGCTTATCTACTCTTTTCCTATACCTACCAACTAAAGACCGCAGCCATCAAAACAATTCAAAAGCACTGGCTGCCGCGCATTCCTATGACCCACCTGTTTATGGCTGCACCGGGCTATGCCAATGACTTTGATTGGGTGCTTCTGCGAATGTCCTCATTTTTATGTTCGTGAAAGGGAGAGGCCACGAGCGGCCACGGGGCCACGTGGGGCATAAGGTACACGCTCAATTGTCACGCGTGTTGCGAGTGTTGTGACAGCGACTATGGAGACAAAATGTCATTGGGAGAAAACAAATCAAAGATGTTGTTGAAAAAATGTCATGAGGCACCAGTCACGCGAAGGAAACAAATGACGCGAGGGCGAGCCACTTCACACAAGTCTAAAGGCGCCTTCGAATTAGAGACATGAAGAAGTGGCATCACTGTGGCGTGCTAGCCGCGCCACTACAAATTTTTATACTGTTTGGTTACCGGTTACCGATACTTTAATGGCATACTATATACACATTTCTATCGACACGTTTATAAATACTCCTAACCCCACACCCCGCGAATCACAGCCATCTTGCATTTTTAATCGGCTGATCTAGAGTATGTTCAATGAAATGATAATATCTTTAAATTTAAGAGACCTACAGACGTGCAAATGATATTATTGCAACTGTAAATGCCGAGGCTAGCTCAATACTAAATAAATTTTCTTGAAAAATAAGCAGAAATAGCCTAAAAAAATAAGGAATAACGAAATTATACACAAAAATTAATTATTCTTTTTTCATTTTCTACTCTAGTGCAAAATTAACCCCTGAATGTTGTGTATATTTTTATATTTAATCAGGAATATTTGAATCAACCTACAAAATTTTTAAATATTGACTCAACACCAATTATT
Source organism: Standfussiana lucernea (assembly GCA_964057025.1). Taxonomy (NCBI): domain Eukaryota; kingdom Metazoa; phylum Arthropoda; class Insecta; order Lepidoptera; family Noctuidae; genus Standfussiana; species Standfussiana lucernea. The sequence goes on from OZ059806.1 coordinate 4,732,341, forward strand.
TTAAGAGTTATTGTTGTATGAACATAGCCCTGCCCCAGCACAGACTCCACAATGTCGAAGGTACCCCGTTCTTTGCTTGAAGATGGCAGTCATGTAAGTGAGTGGATTTTATGACACTTCGTTACGTGCGAACAATGGTGTTAGTACTGGCGCGAACAACGGTGTTAGTACTGGCGCGAACACTTGCTTGCAGTACTGGCGCGAAGAATGGTGCGAGCACTGGCGTGAGAACTTGCCTGTATCACTGGCACGAGCACCGGTGTGAGCAATGGCGCGAGTGAGTTCCGTGAAAAAAAAATAGAACCCATAGTAATTTTTTACCTAATTCGATCCAAATAGGGAAGTACCTAATATTAAGGGTTAAAGTATGAAATTGCCGACTTATACTTCAAAATTAAAACTCGTTTGTTCCAAGATGTAACATATTTATTTAATCAAAATATTTACCCTCATTATCTATACATACCTTGCTGCCATTTAATCGGAAGTTCATTTATGCCTTTGCGATAGAACTCGTGGATCTAGATTTGACAAACTGCATGAAAGCATTTTGTAGTACCTACCTCCTGGGAAGAATTTTTTTTACAGCGTAGAAAATTGACCAAATCACGAAAAAAAGGTAGACAGTTGGAACAAGGTCTGGCGAGCACGGAGGATGACGTATGGTTTCTAACTGCAGCTCCTGTAGAGTTCCAACGGTGTCCCGTGCAGTGTGAGGTCTTGCGTTATCATGTAGCAATAATGGTGAAGATCGATTCACGAGTCGGGGCTGTTTCACTGCCAGTTTCGCCATCATTGTTCGAAGTTTGACACAGTAAACATCTGCTGATATTGCTTAACCAGACCTGAGAAAGCTATAGTGAATAACACCATGAAGAGACCACCAAACAGTTACCATTACCTTTTTATTGGTAAGCTTTGCTTTAGGGCACTGTTACGGCGTTTGACCTAGGGTCAACCATTGCATTTTTCACTTACGATTATCGTAAAGTATCCACTTTTCGTCACATGTCACAATTAGATCCAATATTCCTTCATTTCTGTACCGATTCAACAACAAAGCAGCGCAAGTTTCAATACGCATTTATTTCTGCAGATCAGTCAAATCATGAGACACCCATTTTTCATATTTTTTATCTAATTGATTTGATGCAAATGAGTCAATATTGTAGGTAAGGTAACGTTAAACCATGCTGCTAATTCCTGGGTAGTTTGACTCGGACCGGTTTCCACCATCTCCTTCAATTCCGCGTTATTCACCTGAGTGGGCGTTCTTCCACGTGGTTCGTTCTTCAAGTCATAGATTCCATTACAAAAGCGTTTAAACCAAAAAAACCACGGTGCGTTCATTAGCAGTCTCCTCTCCAAACGCAGCATTGATATTGTGAGCCGTTTCTGCCGCGTTAGTTCTGCGTCGAAACTCGTATTCAAAAATTACTCGGATTTTCTAAGTATCCATCTTTTCCGTATAATGTAATGTAATAAAAAAAAACAATTGAAATTCGAAAATCGAATGTGTCACATTTTTTAAAAGAAAAATCTTATAGGTATAATGTAAAAAAAGTTTCACTCGAATATCTCACACCTTGAAGATTTAATGTCAATTCAAAGTATCCATTACTATAAAGCGGCAATTTCGTACTTCAACCCCTATTATTAACCGACTTCAAAAAAAGGAGGAGGTTCTCAATTCGGTTGTATGTTTTTTTTTTTGTATTTTTTTGTTTTTGTTACCTCATATCTCCGTCATTTATGAACCGATTTGAAAAATTCTTCTTTTATCTGAATGGATCTACTTCCCGATTGGTCCCATAGAAATTTCATCAAAACCAGTTCAGCAGACTGGTTTTGAAATCAAAATAGCTGGAAAAAATGTCATCCAAGTAAAAGAAATTGCGAAATTGATACTTGACAAGGATTTGTGTGTGATACGATAACTAAAAAGGGTAAAATAAAAACTTTTTTGCAAAAAAAAAAACCGACTTCCAAAAAAAACACTAAAAAAGTGGAAAATAATTTTACTTTCGGAAGTCGGTGGCAAAAAAGTCAATGAAACAAACAATAGTCACCGACTTCCTTTATTCCGACAACGGGAATAATAAAAAATGTCGTTTCGTTGTTCGATTAGTGGGGCGGGGCAGTGGTGCCCCGCCCCACTAATCGCAATATAGATTTGGTTGTGAGACATTCCTATTTTAGTGGTGAGGTGTGGGAGACCAAAAAAATTATGGACTGAAACAAACCTTAATGATGTCAGTGGGAATTCATATTCATCACTTTTCAGTTTCATTTCTTTTATCCCTCCACATCACATGTCCATGCCAAGACAGACGACTCCCTTTATTTTTTCTGTAACAGTCGCCACTTTCAAACTTCCTCTAATATACTCATTCCTAGCTTAATCCATTCCTAGATTTCTACCACTCCATACAACCATCTCAATATTCTCATCTCCGTTACATGCAATCGTTTTTAACCGATTTCCAAAAGGAGGAAGGAGGTTATCGATTCGTCTAATTTTTGTTGTGTTCAGCGATATCTTCGCTAAAATTGTGAACCGATTTAGATGATACTTATTTTTTGTTTGGATGGGTATTATTTCGTGGTAGTCCTGTTTTATTTGGCTAAGGTCTGATGCTGATCTTCGGAGATATAAAATGGAACTCTTCAATAATAGACAGTAAATCTGTCGTGATTGCTGCAATCGCTTGGATATGTATCGTTTACACAATTCCATGACATACCATTACGCCTATAAGTTTTGAAAGCTCAAATTTCGACAGTTATTGTTAAGGCATATTACCATTACATAATGTGTATTGTTAACAATTTAAAATGTATGCATAGCAAAAAATTGTGTTTGATATTACAACTAAAAATGGAAAGAAAAACATTTTTCGCAAAAAAAAAACACCAAAAAGTGAAAAACTTTAGCGTCAGAAGTCGGTGTCAAAAAAACTGAATCAAACAAACAAAAGTCACCGACTTCTGAAGCAAACTTATTTTTCATCCACCTTCTTCACAGCCCAACCACACTCACCATTTTACAGTTTTGAGTAACATTTTATTACTCCAACAACAATAAAACCAACGGAGGCGAAGCGGTGGGGACAGCGGGAATATACACCGTGCTGCGGAATAAAAATTCCGGAATTTTATTCAAATGTCCGGAATTTTCTCCGGAAATCCTAGTTATAGATTTCTGTGAACCACACCTTTGTGAGTCTCACCCAGGCTGATTAAGCAGGATGCTAGTCCTACTGGCAATTGTGCGGTTCATTGAAGACTTGCACGTGAGTGGTGGTTAACATCTGACTACGGGCGTCGGGAGTTAATAACAGTTAGGAACTAGGCCCCTAAGTAGGCACATATCTGCGCAATTTAAAATTATATTTTACCTACTTACAAGTAAGTAATGTTTATCTTCATTCAGGCGAAGTGAGAATGTCTAGGTAGATAAATAATATGCGCGTCATATCACATACATTAACATTTATTTTCTAGTGACACAATAAGCCATACAGATACAATAAACTTAAAGGGACCTAAGGGTCAAGGAGAATAAACTCTTGCTCAAATCATCTTCTTACGGAATTGCCAACATTTATGATACAATGCAGAGGGCATACCTCTAACTACCAGTTACCTACATGAACATAATAGCTATTATCAAATACAGCATTGTGCAGGTTTTATATTATGAGCATGAAGCAGAATAATTAATTATGTACCAACCAACTATATAAGCTGGTAGGTACATAATTAATTTATCATTGTTTAATGAAATTTCAACAGTGCATGCACGCACACAGTGACAAAGTGAAATACAAAGGTTGTTGTGTATTTTAAGTGAAGAACGCTCTTTCAAGAAATAAAGTTACAATATAGGAAATAAATATAGGAAAATAGGAATATAGGAAAAAACGTAGGCCGGGTACAGTGCAAATGGAAGTAAAATTAATAGAATACGGTTAAGAAACACTATTTTGCTATTTTAAAATAATGTTATGGGACCAAAAGAGGAGGAGGTTGGTAGGGTTGGGGGTGACAAGCTACCTACTTCTGATCTAAATAATTATACGGCAGTATTTAGAAAACTATAAGATACATTTGTTGCTTAAAGTTAAAATATTTAAAAATAAATCTAACATGTTTTATAATTAAATAAAGGAAAACCTATATTTGCAAACATTCTTGACAAGTATGTACCTATTAGAACGTTTATAAAACAGTATACTTATAATAGGAAAAACATTATTTCGGGCAATTTCAAAGAAATTTACTGGGGAGCCTCTGTTGCTGGTAAAGGAATCACAGTTAAGTTATGATTTACGGACAAACAAGGTTTGATCGGATCTTTTATTTCCTCTGATGGAAGAGTGCAATTTAAGTGGCTTAATTTTAAACCATCCGCATTTATATCTTCACCAGCAAGAGCGCTGTGGGTTCACTTACAGTTGAATTATTTTCAGTTACAGTGCCATTTAGAAAGCCAGATTTGCTATTATTATTCGCATTACTATTAATATTGACAGTTTCTTCATCCACCGGAGGAGGTTCTGTTACATTATTTTCTGCGGCAGAGTTTAAGAGAATCGAGAATGGTATAGTCGTCATATATTCTGAACCTGCTTTTGTAAGAACCGTAATGGTGCACTTCGTATTGTCAGTAGAGTTCTGACTAACACCAGAATCTTTTACGTCAGCATCTTATGTTAGAACAAGTTATGCATGTAACAATTGTAACACCTATAAACAGCCATACACAAGTAGGTTTTTGTCAACAAAAAATATCCATTCGTTACCTACTTTTATTTACAAAAAAAAATATAACAAACTCTTTGTACTTACTAAATACACTTGCAGATAGCTTATCACTACGTCACTAGATTATCTTCTCTATAAACAACGTTTGAAGTGATATATGTATACAATCAGAAATCAATTAAGATTCTTGTTCAATTGTTCTCATCTTGAAGTACGCAACAAGCAATAGTTAGACAAAAGAATTTCACATTTTAGTGCAAGCAACATAAAATGATTATATTCGTTACGTTTCTTGGCTTTCTTGCGAGTTCTTGTATCGCCCAGCCAACAATAAATATTGTCGAAATAAATCCTCAAAATGGGGAAAGGGTTTCAACGAACTGTCCAGATGGACAGTGCGGCGACGTTTGGATGAAAACACTGAGAGACGAGAGCAACCTCAGGTGAGTTCTCAAATGTTTTTATTCGTGTATTTTCAATTGGTTACATGACCCTGTTTGCAAACGTATGTAGGAAGAGAGCCATGGCGTAGCCATGATCTAAGTTTACAGGCTGAGAAAATGATATTGGGTGTAATGAAGATAAGATACAATGAAACTTATCTAAGGTGTAAACATGGGTTTGCGACGGATTTATGTAGGTAAGTATTTTACCCAGAAAAGTGCTTGTGCTAAGTCTAAATAATATCTATCCAATCTGAACCGGGGTGCTCAGGATTTTCGAGCTTGCATTGCTCGCTCTTGCATCCTTAGGTTCTATAGTTTTTTTGCCCGTTTTCACTAACTAGCGTTAGTGGCACCTAAACGGTTTATCGCTCTTTCCGAAACACGGAGGCGTCGGAATTTCGTTTTCGTTATGTAATGAACATTTTATATGTAGGTTACTGTGGTTCTGCTAGGTTACTTTAAACCTAGCAGACACAAATAAGAACCTTGCGTAGCGGGTCTACGTCGACTGCGCTTTAGTTTGGAGTCAAGCAAAAATGTAAAATCTTTGGTTATAATTTCACATTAAAATGGTTCTTAATTTTGGTGATCATTTGGCAGTATTCAAATGTTTTTATAATTATTTCACTAGATTAGTCTAGTAAGATAGTTATAAATCCTATCTTCCGGGATATAGCTATAACCGAACTTCACGCAAAGCTGATGCTCTACCATCCAATCGAGCACTAAAATATTTAACTAGCAACCTAACTGTCTAACCAGATGATGATGATAAACAGTGTTGATTATAAAATATGATAAATAAACATAAATTTTTATCAAATTAACACATTACTATGTGTTTTCTACATTTAATTTAATTTTATTAGTAGTCTGGCGACTTCTAATTCCTTCCTCGTTAAAAATGCTGAAAAACGTCGCATTTTCGTTAATATGCTGGAAATCTAGAATGAAGCCTTTAAAATTACTTTTTATTTTTTCAGATTTCTGAAAAGTGACTTGAACACCGGTTACAGAGGTGAAGAAGTGGTCGATACCAACAGATATATCATAAAAGTACCAAACCAGTGTCCTGAAGGCTACAAACCTGATAAACTTGGGAACTGCCGCCCAATCTTTAAAGATTAAGAAACAATAAAAATGAAGTAGCATCCTACTCAAATTATATTTATTGTTGTTTTAATTTATTGTGACTGCCTGTCACGTATTCCTAATTATTAAGCGAATATCTTAGTCCATATTTATTTCAACATCATCACACGGTATCGGGACACTTACAAGCATATTAAGCCATTATTTTATGGCTTGACAGCCTGACAAGTTACTGTAATTAATAACAAAACGTTCCGTCCCTTCTTAGAATTGTAAAATAATATTAGCCACTCGTAAACGCATAAATTCTTTATTGAATGGGAAGCGAGTTAGGGATGAATCCGGGCTGACAGGTCAAAACTTCCACAAATTCCTAAGAAACGATAAAAAATATTCGGTTTGTAAGTGCATTCTTCAATATTAGTGCACATCTGGGTACCACGTTATGGGCTGGACCGAAGTGAACCTTTAAAACAATGGCAAAAAAAGGGCGTTAGGCGAGCGTGGTATTTTTAGAGGTTTGGGGATGAAGAAAGGGAGCTCGAGGCAGTCGGTCTTACACCGCTATAGGGTCAGGACGAAATAAGATAATGAAGTGAAGTTAGGTGACTCGGCAGATAGCGATGCCTATATCCAAGTGGGTTATCGCAATAGTGCGATAGTGATTGAATAAGTTAAATATAGCTGGATTAAAAGCCTTGTTTAGACAAATCTAGTATGTGTGTGTGTTTGTTGGTGAGCGGCTGGGTGAGTCCTTTATTACAATAATTATCCTAGGCTGATGGTTTTATCAAAGTTCTTAAAACTAATCAGACAGAAACGTGTTGCTGGGGAGTTTGTTGCGCCACTTCTTCTCCCCAGCTCCAACACTAGGAAGTGGTGAAGGGTGGGCGCTTTTGGGGCTGTCAATAGGGTTTCAATAGAGTTGATCTCCAACTCTATTGAAAATGATTCTTGAGTTCTGATTATCAACTCTAATATCTGGTAATTCTTGAATTATGTATTCATTAGCTCTAACTAACAATCCAGCCATTGCTTTTTGAGTTTTGATTCTCAACCTTATTATGACCAACCATATGGTGATTCTAGAATAATCTATTCTGTATCTTTTACAAATGATTCGGTCAGGCTGACATGAACACATGTCTTGCATGTGCGATAGTTGTACGAAAAGTGCACTTTCCATGGGGAGGGATTGGAATGGTTTGATACCACATCTATTTTATAACCAGTCTAAGGACTGTTAGGGACCATGTCTATTGATTAGCATGATGATTGACTTTCTGCCGCTGAAAAGCCGCCTTGTCACGTACACCAGTTCGAAAGAGCTGCTAGGGACAGTGTTCATTAGGAGCATGATGTCGACGCATTGCCGCTGAAAAGCCGCTTACGTCACTTATGGAAAGGTAGCTTTGAGTGCTCCAGATGTAGATACAAGGTATCGTGTGAGTCACGATTGGCCTATTACCTATTACGTTAGCGTTAGGGTTACTTACGAGAACTATATTGGTTGCAATATAAATATAATTGGCTTCCCCAGTTTTGTTTTACACTTTTGAAACCACTTTCAATATATTTCAATAACTATGAATCCCCTAGTCTGATTTACTATATCTTTCAATCCTTTCCTCGTTCTTATGATGATACGAGGCATTGGACTTCTTCATGTTAAGGGATTCATTTCTTATACCGGTGGGGAGGAAATCCAGTCAGGGACGAACCTCACAGGGGCGCGCGGATGGCGCGTGGCGGGGCGCGTCCCTTTCCCCCTCAGGGAAACCGACTTTCATACTAATATTACCATGAATTAGGAAAAACGAAAATTTTATCAGCCTAGGGTAATTTAGGAACTGTCACATTATCACCATAACGTCAACGTATTCCTGTCCGTATCTCCTGTCATGATTGTCGTCATGCTCCCTTATATATCATTGCCTGCGGTAGCATCGAGAGGGTCGGGTTACCTCCCTCCCACAATTATGGCGAGGGGGGTAATTTAATCTTCGCGTTATGCTCGTAAACAGGTGCTGCTTGTGGTCTACTGGTCGTCTTATTGACCAGGTTGTTTAACTGTATTAGTCATTCGTTTTAATTTTAGTTATTTTTTTTGTACCATGGTCCTCGGTAGTTAATCGTTCGTAGCTTCGAGTTACTGCTCTATGTATGTCGGATTGTCAGGATTTATTCCGTCAGACTCGAAGATTATGTGGGTAGAAGATGAAAAATTCGTGCAAAGAAATCACACTGGGTGCGAAACACTGCGTTTATTAAAACTAACCAATTACTTGAAATTACAATCCAACACAATAACACTCGGCACAATGAATAGGGTACAGTCCCGGGACGTTTTGTCTCCGCTGCAATCAGACACTCTCTGTCTTCCTCGCTGAGAACTCGAAACATCACGACTCTTTAGAGGCGCGTTATAGGTGTGGTTAGACTTGTAAGTAGGTCGCGTGATGCCACCACTTGGGGCGCCTGCGATTCATTCAGTGTCCGCGCGTACTAATGACCGGATCCGATATGTATAATACAACATTGCACTTGTAAGTCGGCACGCCCTTTATGCCTGGAAGATATATTTATGGAGCATATAATATTTTCTATGATTATTTTTTGGTTTATTGGTGACATGTGGCAATTATTTAATTTAATTAATTCTGTGTTATTATAACTATATAATACATACTATTGTATAAAGTCAGGTTCCTCTAAGTGTAAACTAATAAACAGATGTGTGGCCGGGGAGTTTGTTCCGCCACTTCTTCTTCCTAGCTAAAACACTGTTTTAAAATTAACTTTATTTCAAACACAGAGTTCGTTTTATTTTAATTCATTCAAAGGGGGAAAAATACTTCAGAACGAGAAAGCTTCGCGGGTGGTGTGTCCTTGTCTTGCAATTGCCAGTAACAAAAAAAACACGTTGACAGCTAAACTAGCATGTAACTCGTAGCGGGATTAATTTAATATTCGAATACTAAATATTTAAATAATTATTTCTTGTGAAATGGAATTCCTTAGTAGCAACTTACAAATTATGAACGGCAAAATTCATGAAACTCATATAAGAACTGCATGGTCATGAAATAAATTAAAAAACACACTTTCGCGTTCAAGTCGTATTTTTGCGTTCTGAAGTGCTTTTTATTTATTGTTTCTAAGTGAAATCTTCCACTTTAAATATGGTAAAATCGTGATGTGTGAAGAGGTGTAATAGTGAGGGGTTTTCTGAATGTGGAATTTCTTTTTACAGGTGTTTTCTTAACTTTGTTTACAATTTACGACTAGGGTGACAATGTTCTAGGTCAATAAACGGGGATCACGTGGAAAAAAAGAATAAAAATGACTTTCTAACATTATAAAATAGCTAAGGCGTACTTCGTAGTCGCACGTAGATGAATTCTATTCATAGATGAAACAAAAACTGTTCGGTGATCACGCTTGTCGGTAGCTGGTAGTTTGCTGTAAAATATTAACAACATTGTTTCGTTTCTATGCAGATTCCTTAGCAATGTGTATCTTCAGCAACGGTGGCTTGAAGTTGTCTCCGTAAAGAAGAAGTATTCAAGCTGTTGCCTAGTTTGCAGCCGGCATCCATCATCAGTGTATTCGTACTAAAATTTAAGATTCCTGACTCAACAAAAAGCCAATAATTACATAAAACCATACTATTAAGTGGTTTGAATATGCTACATGCTCATTTTTCGTCTATGTGAAACCTGTATACTTTAAAATCTCTTGACAAATGAAGTATGTAACTTAACATGTATGTAGATGTAGACCCTCCTGAACGAAAACAAGTCCCACATATTCTTCACATCATGAACCTATCCCATTACAGAGTTTTTTTTTTTAACTTTGACACCCTTGGAAAATTAAAGGCTACGGTTAGTCAAACGTCAGCAGTAAGAATTATTTTTAAGGGGGTGCATCTTTAGCTCCACGAAGAGAGATCGAAAATTATTGCAATCCGCCTCGGAAGTGCTAGGTTTCCGTTTGTCCATTCATACTAGGAGCAAGTTTATCGACTTATGCTGAAAGGACGAAAGAAAGAGCAAATGTTACGACCCTGCGTCGAATAGAATAGGTAGATTTTCTTTCGACCATTCAAATGAAGAAATGACACTAACCGCGTCGATTTATGTGGTGTCCGTTTCGACTGCTCGGCCACATTGTCGTAGAAGAAAAACGACTACATCAAAATTACGAAGGAATTTGTAAAACACTAACAATGAAAGTCGCAAATTCGTAGATCCAATATTCCGAAAATTGTAAAGGTTTAACCATGGCCGCGCGGTCGAAACGTGGAGAACCGCGCGACCACGCAGTTCTCTTACACGGAGCTTAGTAGAGGTCCCATTCTTTTTGCTAACCACTGATAAGATTTCGAAGAAAATGTAGACAGTATGAATAAAATGTCTATAAATACACAGAAAGTAGAAGTTAAGTGCGAGCGAAGCGAACTGAATTTTTATAGCAGTAGCTGAAATAACAGACAAAACCTTTAAGTAATACAAGGTTTTAATAAGCTCAAAATGCGACTGATTATATGATACATAACTTGCCAATGATAAACTGACACTAAGAATAAAAATAAAATGTTTTCTAAAGACGGAAGAAGTAAAGAGTTTATATCATTCTCCCGCGCTAGTCTGTAACATAATTAGTTAAAAATGTTGGTGGTCTGCGCACGCGACTGGATCTACGAATTGTCTCCGGTGGCGGAGATAGCGGCGGTCGTTCTTGAGACACTCGCCCTCCAGTGTGGTCAGAGACCGGCTCTTCTGCCTCTGTAGATGAAGAAGGTGTCGTGTTACGGTTCTCAGTTACCGGTGATGTAGGTGGTGTAACAAAAGAATCAGTTTCAGTTTCCTGGGGAGCTATGTCATCTGATTTCAGCGGTGCTAGATAACGATTTGACACTGTAGGCTCTCTTCCATCGGGATATCTGACATAGGAGTAATCTGGATTACTATGTAAAAGTTCCACAACAATTGGTTCATATTTATTACTCCTGTTTAATTTCTTCAGTAATACTTGGCCGGAATTCGTAAACCAAGTTGGAATAGAAACTGCGTTAGTAGATCTCCGTGGGTGTCTAAACATTCGCTCATGCGGTGTGAAATTAGTAGCGGTGCAAAGTAAGGAGCGAACAGAATGCAAGGCTTGCGGCAAATCTTGCTCCCAGTTCTCGACTGATAAATTTTTAGTTTTCAGTGCCAAAAGTATTGTTTTCCAGAACGTAGAATTCAATTTCTCCACTTGCCCATTGTCTTGTGGATTGTAGGCTGTAGTTCGGCTTGTGGCGATACCTCTTTCCTGAAGAAATTCTTGCACCTCGGCAGAAAGAAAAGCTGTCCCACGATCCGAATGAATATACAATGGAAAACCGAATATCATGAATAAATTGTTAAGATATTTGACCACTGCTTTTGAGCTGACGTCTGAGCATGGAAAACGAATGGAAATCGAGAAAATTCGTCAATTACAGTTAAAATGAATCTGTTAGTTGTATTCGTTGGAACTGGGCCTTTAAAATCTATACTCAAGCGTTCGAAGGGTGTCGTTGCTTTGAAATAAGTCTTCTATGTTCATCACTGTTATTTCGTACGTATCTCTTTATTTGTGAACATGTCCGACAAGAGCTTGTCATATTTCGGACTTCTTCTTGAGCGAAACGAGCAATAGTCACCGACTCCCGAAAGTAAAGTTATTTTCCACTTTTTTTGTTTTTTTTGGAAGTCGGTTTTTTTTTGCAAAAAAGTTTTTTTTTAAATTTTGCTTGAGTGTTTCATATTAAACATAAAAAATAGAAATACCAGACAAAACCTTTATGTAATACAAGGTTTTATTATGCGCACAGATAATATAATATTACGTACAGATGCTCAATCCCATACAAAGAAATGACACCTCCCTAAGTCTGGTTATTGAGCTGTACAGCGAATGTACCGAAACTCCCTACGCGCAAAGGCCGAGGTGTTCCGGCTGTACGATACTCGCCAGATAATTAAACAGCGTGTATCCGAACGCGCCCATAGACAGATTTGTCTATGGTCGCTCCGACCAATGGGAACCAATAGGCAGTAGTTATAAGTGAGTTGTAAGATATTCCAATTTGAAGGCAATGGCGCGACATGTAACGAGAATTAATTAAAGTTTTTACCGTGTAACGAAGCTCTTTAATTGAACCTGACCCACCCCGACTACTGCTGGCTATTTTCCTTCCTCCATTTATTCAACAGATGGCAGTACCAGCGGCTCACTAATTGCCAGAGACAACGCCATCTAGGAGTCGGCCTAGATACTAGGTGGCATCGATGCAAGGTGGCATCGATACTACTAGATGGCGTTGTTTTTCTATAGATTCTCTACATCGCTCCGTGTGACCGTGCGTTCAATGACAAGGAATAACAATACAACAAAAAATGTCTCGAGTTGGCGATGCCGGAACCGTTTCATTTGTGTGAGTGAGCTCGCAATTTTCACGCTGCGGCGAATGCCTCATCATATATTTTTGAGTATTTCAATGATAAATGCGCCGCCGGGTAACCCGCGAAATTCAATTTTTTATTACGTTATTTCAATTTGCAGGTCAGTGTTAGGTTGTATGTAGTTAGATTAAAATATGATTCGCGACCGTAGGTAACAAATATGGCTTTTTATATAATGTATGTCTAAAATAAATGAATTACTTAATAATAATAATTCAGCGTCACCTAGTGTCTACAAGTATGTGCCCGACCCAGTTCTCGAGAAAGACCATGTCACGCTGGACTGGGATCGGCCTATTGTAGCTTTGCTGACTCATATTTCATAAGTTTGTACTATATTGTCGCCACAACATTTTAAATTGTTAAACTTACAGTTAATCTGCAAACTTGCATAGCTTTTTCGTTTAGTTTATGTCTTGCAAATGTTAAAGCTTGGGTATACATGCACAAGTTGCGGTAACCAAGTGAAGTGATGTTCAATATCGTAGTAGTCAAGTGTAGCGACGTAAACGGATCAATGTGATAAGCTCACAACTTTTCACTTCGCTGTTATACAAACTTTTTACTCAGGTCGTGGGGCAATTTGTAATAAAATAGAGGGGCGAAGACAACCTTTTATTATTTAAAATCTTTGTAACGAAAAACACAAATTAATAACATAGTAGGAAGACGGTTATTATGTCTGCGGTACAATATCTTTTATAATTTATTTTCTTCACAAATATAATAAATACAGGAGATATGATTTGTAAACAAATGTATTCGTGTTCAGATGTCGCCGTGTTCTCCCCACTTAATTCACTAACACAAAAGCAAAAACTATAAGAACGGCACACGAGCTCATATTTCTCCCGCACACAAAGAAACTTACAGCAACACTAATAAACTCACTAATAGAATACAGGCATACATGGGGCGGGGCTTCTACCTGTAGCTACGGACTCAGAATAAACACACATCGCAACTAGTGATGTGAAGAGGTAATCGTAGAAAAAATAGTATCGATGAAATTCAGTTACCTTTAATCTGCCCTTTTTATGTATAAAAAAAATACAGTACTGTTTTTGTATCTGAATTCGAGGTGTTGGTATGTAGTCTTTCTTCAATGGTTGAAAGCACTTAGGCTCAAAGTGAGACGAACATATCGTGTTATTTTTTGTGGGAAACCAGTTTGGACCTTTTCCTGTCGCATTTATCCACTTTTCTTTTATTTTTGGATACTTCGGATAGCTAAAATGTTAAAATAAAATCAAGGTGTGAATTGTGATGATGATATCCATGATACATGTGTAAGAGTACCGCAATAAATTAAAAACCCATACTTGATTCAATAAAACATAAGTCGAGTAATCAAGAAATAGTAATGAATTGTATTTTTCAGTAATTAATTATATAAATTTTATCATTAAGTACCTCACATTAGTAAACAACAGCTATAAAGTTCCATGTAACAAAAATAGTCTAATTTTTTACCAGTGTGTAATCATTCGTACTAAGGGATCGTATAAAATATCGACAACCACAAAAGTGACATCACCTCTCTGATTATCTACCTAAAACACACCCGCTACACGAAACTATCGTGTGAGTGAGAGTATCAGTAAAACACTTATCCATTGCACTATTAGACCAGCCGATTCATTGATCGATGTGTATTAAGCAAACAATGGTTGTTGTTCCTAATGAAAATAATTGCTTTTGGTACTTTATCGTGTTTCTAGTATCACGAAGTAATGTTTTAATGAATTTAATAAGAAAAACAATCATATTTTAGTACTAACGTGTGAAATGAGATGCCATCTTTCGTATAATTCACAATAGAGGTGTTATTTTTGCAAACAACCACTGTACAAAGCGGCATTTTGTAAAAAATCACAAGCAGTGAAGACGTCGCAAGTTGACATTCGACTAATGGCCGAAACTGGCAACAAGCCTCTTTGCGGCTAGATGCCTTCGCAAGCGCCACGCCTCCTTGCCATATCTCCTGTATTTATTATATCTGTGATTTTCTTGCTCAGTATATTGCCCAGCGGCATTCCAACTGCAACCATCGCAAACAATGACCAATGTCTCATTATTTAAACACATATTTACAAGAAATGGACGAACTCTTTCTAAATCTATTCTTTATGTCAGCGAAACATTTTAGCCCACAACAAAATTAAAGCTTAGATCGGCAGTTGGGTTTTCGACTTGATCTAGTATTATCTATAGTATCTTGTTAGCATTTCCCTTATAACTATTTCCTTAAAACTTCTTGTTTTGTCATTTGTATTTACAATGTTCTATATGTTAGTTGGTATGCCTAGCACGTATATGAGACGTCATATGCGTGCTAGGGATATAAAATAGTGGTATTCAGCTGCATCAAATAAGACTGGAAGCCGACTCCAACATAGTTGGAAAAAGGCTAGACGGAGGATGATGATGTTTAAAAATGAGACCTATGGTAAGATCTAACTCTATCTCTTTCATATATCCTTGTAGTTTATATTCGTATTTAATTAAAGTTATTTTCAGATTATCTACCACTATTTGTCTCTGCATCACCCAGAGGATGACTGGTAGAAAATGCCTATGACATTAAGTCCGCCTCTGTACATTGTGCTTGAAATGTTAAATAAATAAATATTTAGAACGTTGTTTGAAATTATAGAGTGTCAGTTATAATAAGTCACTGACGAGTTATTAATTACATTGTTGTATAATATCTGAGCAGACGCGTGTCGTCGAGATGTACTGAAATGTTTGTCTGTTAACTCAGCAGGATGCCGTAAAGTTAATTACTGCCAACACTCAACGATGACGTCACATGTACAACTAACTAAATAATGTGCTGTAACCTCGTCGAAGGGTGATCGTTCATCTATGTGTGATAATGTTGGTATGGGATTGTTATGCCTACATAGAATTATGTATATTTTTTTCATGTGTATTTATGTTTTGATATTGTACTGTAAGGTGCAGAGCTTTAAGCACTCTTACACTGTTTTAAGCTTGCACGGTTTATAACTAAACTTTCGCATTGAAATATCGGAGCTCAATTTAAACGCACTCTTGTCGCTTTGTAATAATACAAGCGTATAGGAAATTACACGTGAAATAAAGTAGCACACAAATATTATAATAAAATAATAAAACCATTACATAACAAAGTACGCCATTACTACTAACTCGTACGTTCTGAAACACATAGCTGTAGATATTACGGAAAGAATCAACTAAAAATAAATGTGCTTTTATAACCAGTCTAGCAGAAACGCAGTAAAGTGCTGAAAACGTCCAAAAGCTTTCCCATATCATACAAACGAGGGCATTATTATTTTACTTTATTCGTTTAAAAACTGTTTTTAGCTTTCACGGCTTATAACTACTAAACTTACACTGTCACTTACGGAATATCTTTCGTGATTTTCAACTATTGTGAGCTCCCGATATTTCGACTCTGTTGCAAGCGCGCAAGCGCCATGATCGTGGGATGACTAGAGAATGTGGGTGGATGGTAAATAAATTATTAGGTGCATACAAAGATGGTTAGGTAGGTTGTATTTATTTGGTTAAATACCGGTCACACAAGATACGGATGGTAGAATGGTCACTGAACTAAAATACAAGTTTCTTTCATATTTGTAGCATTCATTCCAATAAATCTAGTGCGTTATGATTGAGCTGTTTCACTTAGTTTAACATAGATATTAACTATTGATCGAGCAATATTGAACAGTTCGGCTCTTACTACATTGACAAAGCAAGTCATCGAAATTCAAATCGTATACGAATCACAAATACGCCGCCATGTTTAAATCTGTTCTCTCACATTGTGTTCACGTGTATCATTTGATACCAGTGCTACTGATCAGTGGCGTTTTATCTAGGAGACTCGCTGTAAACAATCGATGTTAAGAATACATTTGTAACTCGTAACATAAAGTTACATAATAAAAATATTTGGCTTGTGTTTGTCTGTCTCGGGCATACGGGTTCGGTTTTATGTATCACGAAGTTATTCAAAGCTCCTTGTGGTAGTAAAATGTTTGTCATGTTACTGAATCCATGTGAAATTCGTAGTAAACTAATGATTTTCGAACATTTCTGCTTTAAAGTTGCTCATATCGGATGAAAGTTTATCCATTAACTCACCAAGGGTACGCATGTAACCCAAATTGTGGTTTGTTTAGGGTCCTAAACTATAAAATTAATCAAAAATTTAACACAAAGTAACAAACTTTTAAACGACTTTAAATATTTGAACTACACTACATGCGGGACTATAAATAGTTTGACAGTAAACATGAAATTTGAAATGCTTGAGGAATTTTCGATACCAAAGTGGTTTAAATATTTTTGTGTGAGCCTAGCCTGCCTAAATTTGTAATTTGGCTTAATGCTGTGGAATCTGGCGTAACTTTGCGGAAATCCATGATATTAAAATGTTATGCAAAATATTCACACCCGTATCTATAGTGAAGTTAAAGTATTTACTTGAGCTAAAGTAATTACTTGTGCATTTTTTTTATGCAATAGACAAGAATTTAAACGGAGTAAAAACCGTCAAAGAAAGCTAAGCTAAGAATTGTAACTTTTAACAGTTCTAACTTCAGGCAATTACTAAACTACATAATAAAAATCGCATCTTAAAAAATGACATTTACTCAAGTTAACACTTTGACGTGTTTATAGATACGGGTGTTAGTTTTAATTCCGCGTGAAAGATCCAGACTTAATTACGAACTTTAGAAGATGTTGTGTCATTAATACTTCTTTGTATACGTATTGATGCCAACTATTAATTAATACAGGTTTTATGTTAGGCTAATATTTTAAAATAACTTACAATGACGGATGTTAGACAGGCCAAAATATTCAAACCTCTTTTATATCGACAAAGTGGTTTAGTACAAGCATACTTGCTTTTACTAAACAACTGTATTCTTCACAATGCATCATCAATGCATCAATGCAGTTGATCATCTACGGATCTGAAATTAACCCAGAGATAAAACAAAACTTTTTTAGTTTGATTGTATCCGAGATGTTTTCTGAAGTTTTCTAAAAGTCGGGTAACTCAAGGGCTACTTTAAAAGCATTATCAACAAGAAAAAACTGTGAACAGACCTTTGTACCGGAAAGCAATTAAGGAACATGGGCCGACATAATACAGTGCACAGATTAGCGTCAGTATCCCATTGCTTGACTCTCCTCAAAATCGTAGAATTCATAATGTGTCAAAGGTTCAATGGTGGGTGACTACCATAAAGCCAATTCCTAGCTGGCCCTTATATTCAAAACAGACATAATAGCTCGTACAGACGGCATGGCTGTCCTCAAGTCCTAAAACATTCAGAAATTCCAAACTATAAGTGTTATTCAGTTATTTACGAGTATTGCGAGCGCCCTCCCATTAGTGAGGTCTCGTTAGCTGCTGGTAAACAAAATCAAGAGATTGTTAAAAGAGACAAGTTACTACTTGGCGGAATATGATAGTCATTGAAATCCTTAATGAGATGGAAAACAACGAATCTTTTACGGCTTTGCTGAAATGAAAACCTTGTTGGAGAAATATTTACACAAATGGACAGCGAAGATAACAGGAAACGTCAGTAAGAGGTATTTACTTTTCCTTACGAAGGAAGGCTAATAAAGCATTCGACGTTGTAAGACAAACATGAAGATGTATTTAATACCATACCATGATTGTTTTTTAATAATTTCTAGGTAACAAAACTGACGTAGGTATTCACGTTGAAAGTTAAATATGAAGCCAATGTTTTCCTCAAACAAATAGTTGTTTGTTTCGTACGTTGTGTGTTTCTCCCGATTGATTGCTGTGTATCCCTGAACTACGTCCTACCAACACAAGCTCTCATATATATCACGATCTCCGTTACACTTGTTCCGATTCATTATTTAAGAGTCACCTATTTTTTGTAGTGAGCTGAACATCTTCTGAAGGTACTAACAGCGGCTCGGATTTATTGTGACACGTAAATCAGCAAGGGTAAGAAACTATTTTATTTTTTCACAAGAATGGTTTGTTAAGTTCACAAAACGTACCTACTGTAGTTGTTCAAACAGTTATCATTTTCTCAAATTATCATAATCGTTTGCGCCTTCCTCTCCACATCCTACCTATTCTTACGAGTATGTTTTAGTTGCAATAATATAGTAAGGTGTCATTTTTGTATCTAACTCAGAAACAGACGTTATATCTGTCGAATTTAGCAATCGATTACATAAACGACGTCTCCCACACACTCCAGTCGTGTTATGTATCCGTATTAATTCCTCCCATAATGTTTCTACAACCATAAAACACGGCAATATTGTGACAGATGGCAGCACATGCGCAGTTTTATGCGCACGTTCAATTTATCACGCGCTTAGCAAATATTGCACGTATTTCTCACAAATCGACGGAAGGCTGTAAATAGAGAATATCTAAGCAGATATGACTCGCTTCCTGTACAGCGCCTCGATGAGAGCTATCTCGTTTATGTGGGTAAGCAGATATTACTTTATGTAGCACAAGCTGGTGGATGGGCGTTTTATGTGCTCGATTTGTGTATGTCTGTAGTAGCATGTAACATCAGCAGCCTTCGCTTCATCTTTTGAGAGAAGTGGTTCACTGTGTCATAAGCTGGTAAATAATAAAGCTCACTACAATGCATAGATGAATACCTGAGCAGTAACTGCAACACAAACATAAGTTCTTCATCGATCATTTAAATTTAAGAATACCACCTCTGGGAGAGATTTTCGTAAGAAAACCCTGAAAAGTCTGCTTATTCGAAAACAGTTTATGAAATGAAGACTTCGCTCTTCCAACAAAGAAGAGATACCATAACATTCTCATAAAAGTGGAATGTCTCGAAAGAACCTCAACAGCGAAGCGCGTCAGCCCCATCAACACTCGGAACGCATTGCTATATTGAATGCTAAGGGCGTTTTACGATTTTTGAGTGTAATCACAAAATACACAAAATGCTGTACGTGTGTAATGCGGTGCAATATGCGCGAAACGTGTTTTTATACTTTACGCGGTCCTGTACCACGGGACCGCGTAAACGTACCGTTGGAGGCAATTTTAATTACAGCTAAACCCAGCGCCGAACCAAGTGCCTGATATATTACATTAGTTAAAACCATGAACAAGAGCTGTTTTAAAATCTGAAAAACTGCTTCTCAAAGCCGTTTACTTAATTGAAAATTCAAACACAGTCATTTCATTTCATTGAACTGCCGTTTTCGAAGTATTTTCTTTACTATTCCATTACATTGATTAATTGGATTTTAAAAGGAGGTTTATAAAGAACACGTAAACAATTGCAAAATAATGAGATCATTGTATAAAATAACATGATAAATGATGTTATCAGCTCAATTTTCCAACAGATAAAGTTTATGTCTCACTCGATGCAGACATTCCAAATCACTCAATTCTCATTTTCAATACCTATTTACTGTCCGTGCATAAACACCTTCCAAAACAGTATCTCATTTTTACGAACACATAAGTATCTTCTCTCTGTAAGAACTGAAACACTTGACACATGTACGTGACAGTTTATCACACGCACCCAACATTATTTATGAGCAACTGTTATTGAATACGAGGAAGAAAATCGGTTTGATGTCACTCGGGACCTTTTTAATGGTCTGCAAGTGACAGAGAAATATTAGTTTCGTCAGGTGCTGCCGTCAGTATTATTTTCATGTAGAAAGTCGAATAGAATAGATACCAAGCCAATTCTCCATAATCATATAAACATTCAATTAATAAGCGTTGGAGTTGCTCTGATATTAAACAATTAGTTAGTTGTTCACTTAATGATTCGAGACGGAACATGGCGTGTATCGGAGGATATTCCATTTAGACGATTTTCACGGATCGCTAGCGTTGAAAAGCGAGCTCAAACCATATCACTAAAGATTTTAGATCAGTCGACCGTGAGCACATACACACTAGGGCTGATAGAGATCTGCTCGGTATCTAATCACAACTATCAGCCCATTACAAGTGCCACCTGATGGACCATCACATCATGAATATTTTGTGAAGGAACTTTTTCTATGATAATGGTGTTACCAATCAGTACTGTTCATAAATACAGAAATAGTTTTTATGTGTGTTTTAACTTAAAAATTGCATATACAATACACTTTATTATCAAGTATCAATTTACGCAACGAGAAGCATATCATAAAAAGCATGAGGCGTAGCATATTTTTATTACGTTTTTAATAATTTAGTCATTATTAAAAATTATTAAAAGCATTTATATCTCCGGGTGCTCTTACGGCTACAGCGCAGGTAAAATTACTATTGTGAAAATGCTAATACTGTAAAAATTCCGACTCAGATTCCGTATAAAATAAATAAGTTTGATGGTATTTTTGTCAGAATTTTCTTTAGATATTAATTGATGTTTTGACTTACTACGCTTATAATCTCGCATGATTTCACAAAAATTATCTGTGGTTAACGTTAGACATCACATACCATAAATACCAATAAACAGCACAATGCATCATTGTTATGACAAAATTTCAATAAAATATTTTATTTAACTGGCTGTCGTAATTTAGATATTTCAACCAAAATAAAACCTGACACTCCGTTAATGAACATCAAAATTATATAGATTTGTCTGACTCCCATTTTCAGTAAGCAAATTAATTCGTAGGTACAGTCCATTTTAATTTCTTTTCATCTGAATCAGAGCGTTCACAATTCAATCATTCAAATGTTCAGCAAAAAAAAAGGTTTCATCTCTAAATTCGCATTTTATCACTCGAAGCGTTCGGGTGGACGGCGACGTGACTCCACAAAAGCCATTCTTATTCAAATAATGATCATGTATTGTCTAAATTAAATACCAGACCCGACGAAATCCATTGTTGAAATCAAACAATCTGTTAAATTATTCGGCAGGTCCTGTTATTTATTAATGTAAAATCAGCGTCTACTTTGTAGGAAAGTATTTCATAAAACAATATACTTTTTATTCAACGTATTATTACTTCCTCTCCTTATTACTTCCATACATGTTACAAACTTGATAACAAGTATTCTTCAGCGTTTCCGTTTTATAGGACATCGCTTCACAATATTACGAGGATTGAGAAAACAGGTTTTGGCAAAGATCAGCTTTCCCAATTTCGTGAAAAACAATGAAAACTTTACAGTTTGTTTTACAAGTTAAACGAACTACTCGTACTGAATTTACTTAGTATGCTTTCATGATTGGAAAACATAAAGCGTATCTTATGGGTCTAACATTGTAGATGACAGTGTTTTACTGGTGTGTGCTTAACAAATAAATGATTACAGCGTTACTACTGACATTAGTCCCAGTAGTCACCGGAGTCACACTAGTGTTTTTCGCAAAAGATATTATTAAGACCTACATTTAATTTTAAATTGCAAATTCTTCAAAGTTCGCACATTTGATTTGAAATCAATCTTAAAAGAAGGCTACTCAGGACAATTGCTTTTGATAACGGCATCTACATCCCTCTGTCACAGACCGTATTATTGCCCTCACGACTTTGGACACTTGCCAAAGACGGGAACTGGTCTCTAAGAGCACTGTTTCAATTTTTACTGCGGCTTGTATAAAAGTAATCATCTGAAAGGTTTCCGTAGAGGCAGAATAATCTTAAGAATTAAAAAAAGATTGATAGCACTTTGCGACGAGTGATCGAGCTAATTAAAATAAAAGAATATTGAAAAGAAACGACACTTGATATCGGTGGAGTTTGTGTACAACAGAGAGCGATCATGAATTTTATCAAAAACAGTTAAAAAAGAAAATAACTTTGGAACAAAACCACCTCTTCACCGATCAAAATAACAGAGGGTGCACAAAACTAAATCAATAAGTGCGTCCGAATTTCACAATAATTCGACAAAATTTTGCTTCACATTGTGTGTAAATATTAAATCTAAATCTTCCAGTTGCTGTTTGAGTGGGTCAGATGGACCCTTCACAGAACGCATAAAGTTTACGATTGTTGGAGTGGGTCCAGGAGACTCCCGTCCGTTGCCAAAATCTACATGTTCCGCTCTTCATAAAACTGTCGGAGCGATGCAAAAACCATGATAGTAGTAAGTGAGAGAATAATATACAGTACAGCGTAATTGTAATATGGACGGTATGTCGTGCGCCGGCCGAGTAGCGTAAATACTACCAATTTTTTTTTGTGTTAATAGCTCGAAAAGCAATTTTTAAGTAAAAATGGCTAGAAAGAGCATGAGGTCAAGTTTTCTTTCATGTAAGTACCAAGGTGTACCAATTGAATTGCGAATTCTTTTTAAGAAAATATTTTTCTGACTATCGTAGCTAATAATAATAATTGAGCTATAATCGAGGTCTAACTAGCCTCAGTTGTCTCGTATAAAAGATATATGTTGTCTGTTGGCTCTTACCTTAAATAATAAAAAAGAAAATGCCAAATGTAAATGTTTGCATGCCGAATGGTAAAATATGGCTGAACTCTGATTTTTATAACAACTGTTGTGTATTACCCATATTTGCAAAATAAAATTCTATTCTATTCTATTCAAAATACAATAAGAAAAACATAAATACAGTGCTAAATATTTCATATATACTTACGGTATACTTATGGTTCCTTATCAATGTATACCTTTTTCCGTACAAGGAAAAGAATAACTGAATTATTCCTTATGTATCCAGAAAGTAAACGTTATTGTCCATTTATTAAAATGTTATGTCTCTATCAATGTAAGTGGTAGGTGCTATTACCTAGACCCACTTTTAGAGAAAAACACGATAGAAAAGCAATAGACATGTTCTACGATACGCTTAAAGAGCACTTCACTTTTATTGTAAGAAAACCAAACGTGATAACATTTCAACAGAATAACGAGCAGCTGTTTTCGTATGGGGTTTGTTTTTTTCTTACTTGTACCGATCTAATCATTATGTGCCAAGCATTTGGCAAGTCAATAAAAATCCCTTCAATGCATATTAAATTGTTTTTCGTATTTGATACCCTCCAACAGAGCCCACGAAAACGTAAAGGGAATACGAAATATCAAATAAGTCATAAATATACAAGAGTTACACTCACGTTAGGTAAATAACTAAAATACTTTTTTGCTTTCAGAAAGGGAGATTATACGACTATAGAGAGACTGCTTGCTTTTATTGTCAAATAATTTTACTAGTCACATAAGACGTTTACGCCGAATATTTCATCGTAGCGGTGACGTCATTAGGTTGGCTACGTCGTAGCAAACGTGTAGTCTTTCATGCTTTACAACATTTTTTGTTGTAAAAGGGCACTCACTTTTCAACCAAAGTGTCAGGAAAATATAGTTTCAGTTATCCAAGTACAACGGGTGCCTACGAAAATCTTGAAACCAAAAGTTAAACCGTCTTAGTTCTAGAGTTTGGGAAGTTTCCATACCGTGAGTGCTTGAATGGTTTAAGTATGGTTGTTTTATCTAACTGTATTATAAAGTTACAACAAATATTTAAGGAGGAAAAGTAGGTGGATATTTTTTACCCATCAGCAGCAAACTGTTACGAAGTAATTAATTTTGTACGATGGCACAAATGAAAAACTAACATCGAAATTCCGAATAGCGCTATTAAAGTTATCAGCGACTTAAGACCATAATATTGATTTGTCTCAGAAATAAGTTGCAGTAGTTTTTCTTGTTATTTCTCTTCACTTTATATATTTTGTTTTATGTATGTATATAAGTATTTATTATATCTATATATATTTTATAAATATTTTCTAGTATTTTCCGTTTTGTTATTGCACCTACTGTGTATTGGCTCTGCATCACCCTAAGGTAGACTGGTAGAAAATGCCCAAGGCATTAAGTCCGCCTTTGTACAGTTTTTTACTTATGCATAAAGTTTTAATAAATAAATAATATAGGAAAGCCTAACGACAACTGTCGGGCAGCAGCCCACCAGACACAACACCCGCCTGGTCGGAGGACCCTCCCTTTCTTATAGGGGACGAAGAACTATACACACTGTTCTTCATACCAACTAAAATTTTGTTTAGCCAATTAAAAAGTTATTGCTTTAAGGTAGCTCTGCAGCCAGTTCATTTATGGGGGAAACATAGATATTATTTTTTTTTACCTTAGGGTTTAAACCCCTACAAGATACATAGGTAGCGCTAGACTCAATATGGCCGATTTGCTCTATTACGAAACTTTCTTCAATCCTTGGCAGGTTCGAACTATATTACTTCTGGTTTGGTTATTGGAAAATTTTATTATTTTCTTCCCTCAAAACCAGAAAGCATAATCATAAAATTGCCATATTGTTAACATAAACCTCATTAAATTACAATCCGACTCCGGCCAATAATAAAAACAAACAAGTCATTTCGAAATGAACTACCTCAAACTACATATTTTTATTATAATATGACATTATAACTGATTATACGATGCTATGAAACATTAAAGTCTCTAAATAGACTCCGGACCCAGATTGGCCGAAGCAAGGAAAACCTGTTTAGGTGGAGATTCATAGATGACTCTGCCCTGGAGTGTAAATGTGGTGTTGCCCCACAAACAATGGGACATTTGATATCGTGTCCTGCCTGTCCTGTTGTTTGCACATCACAGGAGCTGATGGACGCTACTGAAAGTGCCAAACTCGTCGCCAAATATTGGGCTGACTGAATTTGAATTGTCATCGACACGCCATGAAGATATTTGCCAAATTGACAGTAGAGCTAGGACACATAAAATAGAACCATGATTAGTAGTTTACTGATTGGTAGTAAGTAAATAAAATAATGTTACCACAGGTTAAAGTCAGAATGGAGAAGGCAAATGTTTGTCTACAAACAGAATGTCTTCGTTTATTGAAGAAATAAAACGGCGTCTTCATTGAAAATAATGGAGTGTTCACTGTCGTGTGACGAGCAGTCGAGAGGCTGTCTGTTGTCTGTTATTAATGGTGCAGAGACATCCCGAATCATTATTTATGATAAAAAACATTGTGAAGGACTTCTTCTTCTAGGATTGTGTCGCTATGAACAGAGCACGATTTGTACCCGTCATTGGCAGAAGTCGACATTCCGCCCGTTTCAGCGTGTAGCCCTCACTGTCAAAAAAGTGACGTTTTTTATTTTAGCACGAATTGGCGTGGTTGGCTGAATAAATCATTTTTCTAAATAGCTAAAATTAATTGTTGCTATTACTTACTTAACAAAGTAAATCAATATAGAAAGATTTTAAATATTGCAAAAAAAACTGCCGGATTAAAAAGTAACTTACTATCATTGACTTAATCAATTAGGTGTCATACAAAAATCTGCCAATTATTTTTAACTACGTGGCAGAATAACTTATTGACATGAGTACACAATTAACACTCCACCACTCCAAACGTGACGATGGCTGTACTAATTGGGTTTCCGTAGTTTTATCAACAACATATTACTTTCATGTTTCAAAGCTCTTGTCAAAGGAATAATAATGTTCATAAATTGTTCATGAATTCTTATAAATTCTGAAATTCCTATGGTTACGTTCTATGTTATTTTTTTTGTGATATTATGTAATTCTAGACAAGAAGCACCACATTTAAAACAAACATTCGTTTTCATTCATAAACTGCGTGAAAAACCCCGACTGCGTTTGTTTTTAGGATTACTTAAAGCAAAACTGCACAGCAAAAGAACAGAATATAAAAAAAAACAATTAAGAACTTAAACTTTACAAAGACTATTTAATTATATGTATTTTAATTTCGTTGCTTTAAAAACTTTTACTGACGCCCATTGCTTCAGACAACAATAGTGTCTCGTCTTTGGTCTACACATCAGATCACATCACACACATAATCGAAAGTTATAATGATAGTAGTGTTGGTGCCTCACATACGCGTGGACAAGCGCGGGGAGGGCGCGGGCCTCGGGGTACCGAACCCGGCTACGCGAGCGCCACTGCGCGCCCCACCCCACTCACTGAGCTCACCGACGTCGGCCACTCCGGGCATTTCTTTGTACTGTCTTCACACATTGTAATTATATGTTAATTGTGGTATTACACCTATTTTATACAGTCCACTAGTTTCTATTGAAAAGTCCGAACCGCGTCTATTCAAGTAGGTATAATTATATCATTTTAACTTTCGATTCTAAAACCCGTATCTATAAAAAAGTCAAAGTGTTTACTTGAGTAAATGTTATTATTTAAGATACGATTTTTATTACGTAGTCTATTAATTGCTTGAAGTTAGAACTGCATAAAGTTAGAATTCTTAGCTTTGCTTTCTTTCACATTTCTGACTGCGTTTAAATTCTTGTCTATTGCATAAACAATTTGGCACAAGTAATTACTTAAGCTCAAGTAATTATTTTAACTTGACAATAGATACGGGTGTAATATTCCCTGCTATTATCGTTACTTAAGTAATTGAAAATTACACTTAAAGTTCTGTGTTCCATTTCTTATGCTAGGTGAGACGTTTGATATTAACATAATTGCCGAACTTAGCCAAACGTTCAGTTTGACAGTTTCAGCTGAAGCCACAGATTGGAACGATGCCAAATGAGTGGGACAAGCTGTAACATGCAACATTGTAATGCGGTTTCTCATTAACAAACCGTGTCTTGCTCTATATCAATGACAGGATAGACGATATAGATAACAATATTTTCACGAATTACTTTGTCAGAAAAAAAATACTTTTGGAAGAAATGATTTGGTACAAGGAAATTTAACCAATGTTATTACCAACCAAGATAAAATAACCTTAGTTTTACAAAACAATAGAATATACAGCTTTAGTAAAAATTATAACGCTACGACGATATCAATGTAGGTCACAAAAAATGTGAAAGTCTTTTAAATGGTAACCGCACACTAACTTTCTGTTAGCATGCCGCGCCGCCCAAAATAGTTAACTGAAATAGTTTTTCATTGCGGGGGCGCAAAAAAAGAATACCTTTTTGGGTTCGGTAAAGCAAAAAACGTTCTCACATAGGGTGGCCATCGATTCAGATTACACACGGATTTGTCCTCAGCACTGCAGTAGATACAGTATCCAACGTTACAAAGGTTCTTTTTCAAAGTCCCAGTGATGGATGAAAGGGTTACGAGCCACTCGTTTTTTGTTTTGGTGTTTTACGGGTTTCACAATATTTCTTTGGGTTTCCTGAAAACAGATGATGGAGAAATATTTTCAAGTTTTGAGTAAGAATTTCTGGAACCAATAAGAGGATTTTCCTTTCGTATTTTTTCACTGAGGTGAGTGGCTCACGGATGCGTCGGTAAGTGTTGTAGAGGCTTGACTAAGACGAGAAAGGGATTTATGTTTCGTGATACTAAAGCGGGCTAACATAGGGCTTAGGAAAAAGTTAAAACGCCTTGGTTCAAATAATGCCTCATAGAAACCAAATTTGACGGCTAAGAACGTCCAACTGTCAAACGAATCCACTGCTACAAGTATTTCGTTATCAGATACTAATCAAGGCATAAAATTGTTGCAAAAGTCAAAGAACTAAATGAATCGTCAACTGTAACTATAAATACAAAGAATGCAAATCGAAGCGGTTCTCGTTAGTTGAGCTCCGGAGCCGCAACGTTGAGGGAAGTGGTGGGAAATTGGAATCCTACGGTGACTCAAAGCTTTCATTTTCGCTGTAGGTATATTAAAATGGACGTTTTCCGAGTACTCGAGTAGTCGAGTTGAAGAATAGATTACGATCAGTAATACCAACGGAATATTTACCATGTTTAATATCGGGAACTAAAAACAAATAGTAAACATGTTAAATATCCCGTTTTCAGTATTCATGATTGATGGTGTTAGTGACCATGCCAGTTTAAAAACTTATATGAAAGTAACTGGTGCTTATCGCACAGGAATCTTCATAGTTTAAGCCCAGTTGCAGATGTTTTGTATGTTGTCACTTCCTTAAGCCTAATTGAAGGTACAATTTTTGTAAAATAGGTTAAGTCTTAAACTAATAAATATTGTTTATTGTTGTTTTATTATACCGTTTGAAATTTGAAAAGCTCTATAGACGAGCGTGTTTTTTATCCGACCTGCGAATGAAACCCGGATCTCAAACTCAGCGCTTGCTAGACCACCGAGGCAGTTTTTAACCGACTTCAAAAAAAGGAGGAGGTTCTCAATTCGGTTGTATTTTTTTTTTGTTTGTTACCTCATGTCTTCGTCATTTATGAACCGATTCGAAAAATTCTTCTTTTATCTGAATGAATCTACTTCCCGATTGGTCCCATAGAATTTTCATCAAAATCGGTACAGCAGTTTGGTTTTGAAATCAAAATAGCTGGAAAAAATTTCATCCAAGTAAAAGAAATTGCGAAATTGATACTTGACAAGGATTTGTGTGTGATACGATAACTAAAAAGGGTAAAATAAAAACTTTTTTGCAAAAAAAAACCGACTTCCAAAAAAAATCACTAAAAAAGTGGAAAATAACTTTACTTTCGGAAGTCGGTGGCAAAAAAGTCAATGAAACAAACAATAGTCACCGACTTCCGAAAGTAAAGTTGTTTTCCACATTTTTAGTGTTTTTTTGGAAGTCGGTTTTTTTTTTGCAAAAAAGTTTTTTCATTTGATATTTAAGAAGTGCAGTTCCTTTCTACGTTCACAATGTTAAGCAAAAGTGACTGAGCAATTTCAGTAGGATCGTTTTGCGTCATACATTGCCTTACTCCCCGACCTCACTCGTCTCGCTCCACATTCTTACTTCCAGTATTTTAATTAGTGAAGCATTTCTTCAGTTCAGTGGTTCCGCATATTATGAATTTCATGTGAGATGCGCTGAATGAGACGAGGGAGCGATGGTGCCTATTATACATACATATAAGAGATTGTATGCAGTTGTGTTACATAAAACTGTAGGTACATTAATTAAAAAGTCCATGTTTGCAAATGATGCAGCGAGCGGCACTCGGCAGTTAATCACGTTGCTAAGCGCAAATGTGGTGATGTAATTAGAATGCAGTTCTTTAAGTAAGTGCATTCTCTTCCGTGAATGTTGTGAGCTAACTGAAATATGGTGTGTTGTAATTCGACACGATTTTTTTTTAAACTTTGGTCCACACTAGGAATTTTTCCCGTTTCGTGCGTGCGTTTACAAACATTTGAATGTTACATAGCTACACCCGTAACAAGCCAAACAAATATTTGTTCCGTGCGGAAATCGAACCCGCGACACGCAGCGCAGCAGTCAATCGCTCAGCCACTGAGCCAACCGTGTCGTCAAAGCCCATCTGCCAGCATCGTAACTGATTGATAATAACATACAGTGTGACCTTGATGTTGGCTGTTTGAACATTAAATGATACATTTATCTTCGAAACTAGCAAGCTAAGATGATACGCACATAATACTATTTCAATTTATAACATTACGCGATACTAATAAATCATAAGAAGTCGAAGTTTGTTGTTATCTTGTGTATGAAAGTTTTTCGTTACAAAGTTTGTTTGCGCAGAAGTGTGGAAAATTCTGAAGATGACAGTCGCTAGTAAAATAATGATGACAAATTGTGCTGAGTTAGTTAAGTGTGAAAACGTTCCCCTGCCTGCATCATTAAAACGGTTGAATATGACACGAAAATCGAAATATTATGACACATCATCTAATTGTTTTATTGAAAAGGAGTTGCTAAATAAGTAAGGTGCATATAATTATCTACTATAAGTTTAATACAAAATAAAAAAAAACATCTTTTGAATTAAACAAGGAGTGGATGACTTTTATGAACGGTACAAGGGAATATTGTGTATTTTTTTTGTGAAATCAATATTAGACCAACAGTTAAACCATAAATACAACCTTAATCTCAGTTATCTCTTGTTCCTAGTTGTTCAGGTCAACGGACAAAAAATTAGCTTTTACGTAAAAAGCACATAAAACAAAAATAAAATAAAAACAATTTTCTAGGCTCCGAAACCGTTTGGAAAAAAATCAGGGTTGTAACGAGCAAATAAGGTCGAGCTAGTTTGAAATAACCCTTCCTTTGATAGCAAAGATCTTTGTTAGGCAACCTGCCATTTGGCAATCAAAAGATATAAATTGTTTGTTTTCAACCATTTTGGAACCTGGAGATTTTCCTTTTCACTATAAAGAATTTTGAGAATAACAAAAGAAAACCAAGCATATTTTTTCACATTACATTATAAAAAACTAGCGACCCGCCCCGGCTTCGCATGGGTGCAATAAACCTTCCTCTTGAATCACTCTATCTATTAAAAAAAATCCGCATCAAAATCCGTTGCGCAGTTTTAAAGATCTAAGCATACATAGGGACAGACAGACAGCAGGAAGCGAGTTTGTTTTATATACTATGTAGTGATTATTTATTTCGATAATCACCAAAGCTTAACATGAAACAATCTTGTAAATTTTTATGAACCTAAAAGAGAATTTGCATTAATTCGGCAGGATAAGTCGGACACTAACATAACATTGTAGTCAAACGTCACATCCTTGTTAATCCGCACATACCTCACGAAGTGTTTCAGTTTAATCCAAAACAATTTATGTCGTTAATGCCAAGGTTCTGCGGTGGTATTACAACTGATGATTAAAGGGTAAATCCGTTACCAAAAACAGTTGTAAATTGTATATCCTCTGTGAGATCAATGGATTAAAGGAATCGAAGTGATTTTGCTACCACAAATACATTTGTTAACGTAATGAACTTCAATGTAAATTCTTGTTTCAATAAACCCCTGGATTGGTTTCCATTAATTCGTGAGTACTCTCACTTAATATCAATAGAAATTAATCAAACAATTGCTTTAAATTGATTGTATCTTTGTTGGTGTCTTTACTTTCTCATTTCTATAAGCGATGCAAAGTGATGCTGAAACCTATAAAACCTCTCAACAATCACTAATGGACGCACAACTATCCCGAAGAAGGAAGTGGGAACTTGAAATAAATCTGAGTAAACTCAATTTTAAACTTTGATATAAATTCGTGTCCAGCGCGATCCATTTCTGATCTAGAATTTAATTCGGTGTACGCATAATTCTTCTATTGAATATTATTGCGAGAAAAAGTACCTTTGGAAGAAGACTTAATTTTTCATTAAAATATGAGTTTTTATGTCCATTCATTTTGTTTTAAACAAGGTGCCGAGTTTTTATATGATGATTCATAATCAATCAAGAAATCAATTAATTTCACTTTGCTTAAGGAATGTACAGTTGCAAGGTTTTGTTCAAATTATCTAAAATGTTATAATAATCTGAAAAGTTTACATTCAATGTAAATGAACAAGTGGACGCAGTGGATTCAACTTTGCAACTTTATGAAACGCTCGTCTGCCTCGGGGTCCATAACGTTTAGTTAGACAGACAGAATTGTACGTTGAATCTCTTCTATGCAGGTTTCAATAAAACTAACAATTAAGATAAGATAAGATAAGATAAGATATTTTATTTGCATAAAACATGGTATAAAAGGTGTTATTAGAAAACATTAGATCGGACATGTTTTGCTTAATACTAAAGCATGCAAACTTACTTACTAGAGATACATTATGAATTCATATTAAAAAAATCATTAATGCAATAGAAATTATTATTATTGAGCCATTTATATAATTGAATTTTAAATAATTTACAATTTAATGTTTTAAACATTTTTGGTAATTTATTATACAGACGTACACACATAGCCAGAGAGTTTTTATTATATTTCGCTGATCGAGGCAGCACATCCAGCACAAGTCTGTATTGGTCACGCCGACTTCGAGAGCTTACTTCCTCTGCTGTTTTAAATAATTCTTTATGTTTTTGAACGAACATGCATGCTTCATATACATATAATGAAGGTAACGGTAGCAAACCAAGCTCTTTAAATATTGGCTGACATGATTCGTCAGACGGAATCTCGTATAGAGCTCGTAAACATTTTTTTTGGGCGACAAATGCTCTATGGTGGTCGGTACTATTTCCCCACATCATTAGTCCATACCGTAGTGAGGACTCAACATATGCGCGATATGACATCACAGCCGTTTTTATATTAGTGACTTTTTTTATTTGTCTCAAAGCATAGACAAATTTATTTATTTTATTACATACCGCATCAACCTGTGCTTTCCAGTCCAAATGTTCGTCAATAACTACTCCTAAAAACTTTGTTTGTCTCACTTGTGCAATTTTCGGAATGTCCATTTTAAAATTAAATGTATTGTTATAAGATTGATTAAATTGTATATATATTGATTTGTTAAGATTAATAGATAAATTATTATTATTTAACCAGTTGATTAGATTATCTATTGTTTTATTTATGTCCGCTTCATGATCCGTAATTGATTTATCTTTTTTATCGGTAGTCACAATTATTGAAATGTCATCGGCAAAAAGAAAGCATTTATGATTGGTTATATTAACAATGTCGTTTATATAGATTAGAAATAAGATAGGGCCCAATATGCTACCCTGGGGGACGCCACGTTTTAGATTTATACAATCAGACGAACATTCTGTCATGTCCCAACTTTTATTAAGTTTAGTGACAGTGACTCTCTGCTGTCTGTTAGTTAAATACGACGATATCCACTGAAGTGGCAGTCCTCTAATACCGATAGTCTCTAGTTTTTGTAATAATATTTCATGTGTAACAAAATCAAATGCCTTTGACAGATCAAAGAATAGCCCTGTCGTTAGCTGTTTGTTGTTAATATTGGTCAATATTTCTTTCAAGACTGAAAAGATGGCCAAGGATGTGGACTTATGTTTCTGAAAGCCGAATTGCTCTTTTTTTATAATATTAAATTTCTCACAGTAGTTAACTATTTTTTGATACATGCATTTCTCATAGATTTTTGACATGATGGGTATCAGTGTTATGGGGCGATAATTATTCATGTCACATTTTTCACCCTTTTTAAATATCGGTTTGACAACAGATATTTTTAAAGCACTAGGAAAAACTCCTTGTGAAAAGGATAGGTTAATGAGATAAGTCATCACCCCACTTATTTCACTAACACAAGTCTTAATAATTCTGGTGTTAAGTTCATCATAGCCTACAGAGTTGGTATTTTTTAACGATAATATTTGTTTCGTCACCTCATTTTCGGATATAGGTGTGAGGAACATCGAGTTAGCAGTCAGGGTATCACTGCGGAAACTATTTGTACAATTTTGAGT
Source organism: Standfussiana lucernea (assembly GCA_964057025.1). Classification (NCBI taxonomy): domain Eukaryota; kingdom Metazoa; phylum Arthropoda; class Insecta; order Lepidoptera; family Noctuidae; genus Standfussiana; species Standfussiana lucernea. The sequence goes on from OZ059806.1 coordinate 4,766,303, forward strand.
AGGAGTATAATTTGTGAAATGACTATTGAAGGCAGAAGCTATTTCCGCTGGTTTGGTAAGTATGGTGTTGTCCATTTTAATGTGTTCAATGTTGTCTTTGGGGTCCGTGTGTATTTCGTTTCTAATGACTGTCCATGCGGCTTTACATTTATTGTCATTATTATTCATAAACTTTATGTTAGCATTACGTTTAGCATTGTAGATACACTTTTGTAATAGTTTTGAATATGACGTATATCTACTCTTGTTTATTATATTTTTAGTCTTGTAATATTGATATCGTAGGAAACGCTTCGTTTTAGAGCTCTGTTTTAGACCCTTACTTATCCACGTTCGCTTTATTTTATTGTTTAAGTTTACCTTAACCCTAATTTTTGGAAAACAAAGATTGTGAAATAAGCATATCAATTCATGGAAAGCGCTGAATGCTGTATTTGCATCGTTTTCCTTGTAAATATCTGTCCAGGATAGATTTTGTAAGCATTCACGGAATTTACGAGTATTATCTAGACTGTAGTCTCGTTTGTAAATATGGTATATTGCGGCTTTTGCTATCTGAAGTCTTAATGGGAAGCTTAACATTTGTGCTGTGTCGTGATCAGAGAGATGGAGTGGTAGCACTGCTGGGATTGCGTCAGGTATATTACTTAATATATGGTCTATACAAGATAATTTCCGAGTAGCCACATCAATATGAATTTTTAAGTTGTGATTGTTTGCCAAGTCTTGAAAGTCTTGAGTGATTTTGCTTCTTCTCAAGGTATTAATATTAAAGTCACCGGTTAAAACTATGCGCGTTCTAGATTTATATTTATTGTATAAAACATGTAATATACTATCTAACTTATTTAAAAATTCGATAGGATCAGATTGAGGTGTTCGGTATAAGCAAATAATCACTAATTTCTTATTTTCCAATTCTATGCCACATGCCTCAAACGTATTTACCGTCGCATATGGTTTTATAAACTGTAATTCTTTGTAATGTAGACCCTTTTTGACCAGAATACAAGTACCACCTCTGTGTTTTTCTCTGCAAAAATTAGTTGCCATTTCAAAATCCGATAACTTGAGATAGTTCTCTTGACCTTTTTTAATAAATGTTTCGGAGAGGCAAATCACATGGGGTTCATTATGTAAGTCACGCATTTCCTGTAACGTTAATTCCAATAGTTCCTGTTTAGATAAAGCACTTGCAATGTTTTGATGAAGTATTCTAAAGTTGTGTGCTGAAGGTGTTGTGTTCTTAGGTACGAAAAAATGTACTGTTATTTTTAAGTGTGGGAAAATAATATGGTATGGTACCTTTTCTGTGCTCTTCAGAAGGAAGATGAGAGTTCACGTTTTGTTCAGTTCCACTAATATTCCTCTTTGTAAAATAAAAGGGAATAGTTCCTTTTTTGGGTAAATTTGTCTCCTTTTTTGGCAAAGAACTTGATTTGCTACTCGCGAGATGTTTCCTGAGCTCGGCTGGATTTAGATATTTTTGGGTATAATATTCACAATCTATTATGTAATTTATTGATTTGCAAATTTCAGATAAGTTATGTTGTATTGAATTCATTAAATGACAATTTTTGTAATGTTTACAAATATTTTTGATGCGATAATTCAATTTGTCGACATCTAGATGGCTACTTTTTAAAACGTTTAATATTATTATGCTGTTCTTAGAAAATGTCTGTAATATAATTTTTAACTGGTATAATACATGTTCCATGTTATAGTCGTTTTCACCTAAAGATATTACAATTTTATCACCTGGTTGTAGGTCTATGTTGATACAGTTTTTTGTTATTGTGTCGCTCTGTGCATTTGGCATCGTATGGGCGAGGACTCCATACTTTTCATACTGTGTAGTCTTTCTCGAATTTATAAGGGCAGCTGCCAGGCCGACGCATTGTTGCGCACCAAAAATCCATATTGCTTTTCTGAATATGTGTGTTTTTAGATCAGAGGCAATTGGGTTTGTTTTACTGGTATAGGCTGTAGAAATCTGTTCTGGTTTTGGGGTAGTCCTAAGAGATTGCTTCAAGTCCTGTATTTGTGTGTTGAGAGATCTTATCTCATTTTCTGCGATTTGTAGTTCCTTTTGTAAGGCTGAGATATTTTGTTGCAGATGTAGATATATAAAGTTATTATTACGTTCAGCATTTGTAGTAAGTCCCGGCGAGGAGGGAGTGGAAGACACGATATGACTTAAGCGAGAGTGTCTTTTCTTTTTGTCATTGCTTAAAGGGCTGCTTTCTTTGCTTGTCGAAGAATGACATAACGACTTTAGGACATTAATTTCTTGAGTCAGCTTGTTCACTTGTCTTTTAAAATCATTGTTTTCTAATATCGTATTTTCTAGCTCATACTCCGTGCTTTCTAGTTTTATAGTCAGCTGGGTAATTGTATCTTGCATCTCAGACATAGAAGATATGTTAGTTGTAGTGCCGTCTACACTTTTTGAGAGTTTGTTCGGTGTAGTGTCAATTTCGTAAGATGTATCATAATCGGTCAGTACATGAGAATCCTGGTCAGGGGTCGACTGCTTTTTCTTTGTGCGAGTTTGCAGAGGCGTTTTTGTAGTAGGATACGTCGGTGTTTTTCTCATCGTTATATTGGATGGCTCTGTAGAATTAGTGGTCTTTTTCTTAATACATATCTTGCAGCGCCATTTGTTTTTAGATTCTTGATTCATTAATCGGTACGTGTGTTCCGGATAGCCATCGCAGTCGGGATCAAATCTGTTGTTACAAACTGAGCACAAAGCAGTTTTTTTTATGTCAACAGTTTTCTTACATTTGTAACATACTACTAGTGCTGGCATCTTGTGGCCTTTGTTTGAAGTATTTGAGGAGGTCGATTGGGATGACATGTTATCTTTAGGTGCGTATTGTGTAAACAACCTGGTTCAATGACATATAACTAGATGGCGTTCTTATCGATTGACAGCAGTAAATCATCAAATGTAGATGACAGCAGTTCAACGTGATACCGCCACTCGGCGATAGATGGCGGTGTTTTCAATTTTTGTATCTCTACAATCGTATGACTTGCGAATTTGATTTGTAAAATGACAGTTTGAAAATTTCCAACTTTTCTAAATACACTTGAATTGGAGTTCCATTAGATTAAAATTGCAAAGAGGAATGTACAAACTGTGGCGAAAATATAGTTCACAATACGCCGCAATGATTTTCCGAATTGGTAATTAACTAATAAAAGTCACAAATTACGACTGACGAATCACAAAATCAACAAGATTAAACGGACATTCCTACATTCTATAAAGTTCCACCGCTAAATACCGAACCAATTGTAATTATTGTTTTAACGATTTGTCACGAAAATTCATTAATTAGTACATCCACATTAAATAGTACGACATGAACAGTTGAATACGACAAGGTTAATTTAATTTACTCATTAGTGGGATTCTCTTCTCCAGACAGTGTGGCTTGATGACGTCGCTCCGAGGCGTGCGTAGGTATTACAGCCTTAATTTTGTTTCGAGAAAATCAGATATCTCGGAGTAAAGACCGCGCATGGTCTTGATTATGAACGTTTTGGTCTGTGGTACGAAATAAAATAATTAAAGACTTTATTTTGTAGTTTCGTGATAAGCCCCAGTTTGTTAAGCTCTTCCGGCTTTATTTCAATCCTATAAAAACGTCGAAGAGACTCGAAAGCTGAATAGTCTCTAATCTAGCGGAACTCAGATGAGAGTTAGTTCCAAACGCAGATATCAAAGGCGATTGGATTTTTCCGCCCAAATCCAGTTACTTCATCTGACAGGCAGGTCCTAATCGAATTGATTGATCTCACTGCCGGTACCTTCGCTCGATTATGTCGCAATAAAATGGCTTTGCTTTTGAGATATTGAGCAAGGTTACAAAAAGTATTTGCAAAACTATTTTTGCTACCCTGTTACGGTTTACGTAACTGTAAACATGTACAAAGGTCAACTGTAACAATGAATTGCACCAACTATGAACTAAGTCTCGAGGTGCACCAAACTGAATGCAATGCAAGTCGAGTTGCACAGAGCAAATAAACCCTGAACACCTTGAGTAATCTAGTGGGAACTGTTCGCGCTCCGAATTGAGGTTAAATTAAACAGTGAAGCGAAGAGGTGAAATTCAAGGAATTTCTTGAACATAATTGGAATGAACTATGCATTAAAGGATTGGATAAAATTTAACTATAATAAGATTACGTCAAGTGGTTTAAATCTCGATTTGCGTCTTTTAAGAAAAAAATACATTTTATATCAAAAAGTAAGTGCCTAAAACTCACAAAAAACATTTCTAATTTAACCCTTCGGGAATTACAGGTGCAATGTTATGTTCTGAAGCAGTTTTGCTATTTTGCGCAAAAAAGTTTCGTCAAAGCTAGCAACTTGCAGACAGCTGCAAGTGAACTAGGAATACCTATTCCTGATTACTACTCAAAACCTCCGCTGTGAAACTTGTAATACGACGAGTAATGAATGTGGGTTCAGCACAAATGCTTCAAAATGTCGATTAATTTTTATATCTACGAGCGAGTTTCCAAAATAGGGATCTCATATCCGAGCTTAATTAATAGTATTGTGAATTCCAAATTCATTGGCGAACTTCAGTGATGAGTAGCGACATCTTTGGGCAAGAAACGAAACTAAACATTATGTCATAGTGTTTCTCAAGCGCGATGGTTTAAGCTTGACTTTTTTTAATATTTGAAGATAGCGAATACACAGACTTATGCTCGTTAGGCTAAGGCATTAATTTGTTTATTTACCAAAAATCCACAAGTCACAGGTCATACACAACTCAACCATCACTTTGCTTTCTTCATGGCAGCTTTACCGCTGTTGCTATATTTAGAACCATTTCTGTCTGCCTTATGATGATAAAATATGTCCTCTAGAAGCCTCCCTGTGATTGGAAAGGATAAACGTATAGTAAAGCTACGTAACTATAATCTGTGACAGTCAAAGTTTGACGAATACGAAATTATAAATCACAATGTATACTTTACTGAACTTAATTATTCTTACAGATTTCCCTAAAGTGCTATGGGAACCAACCGAAAATTCTTAAAAGCCACTGAAATTATTCAACAATGACATCTTCTTGGAACTTTTTGTGGATTCGCTTGAATTGATTTAACGCCTTGTTTGATTTGCGCTCGTGTAGACTCAACTTTACCAACTTACGTGTTACTGAGCGACACGATCTTTTCATGAAACTTTGACAAGTTCAAAAAAAAGTCTCTTGGTAATGTTTCTTGGTAAGTTTTCTTTGATATAATTCTAGAAAATGCGAACTATGTCTTTTTCTGAGAATCATATGTTTGTGTAAATTCTTTGTTGGTTGTGCACCGTCATGTACCCGCTCTAAAGCACTTCATCGTTAATGTTTAATTAAGTTAGTGAGTTTTATTAAATAGCCTTTTATTTCAGCAATTAAATCATGCAGCAACGCGGCGAGATAATACAGTTTTTGTCAATGAGGTTCATAAAAAAAAAATACACCGAGGTACCATTTAGGGTAATTAATATTCCGCTCATATATCAGCACATAACACGTGTCGTAAAGCTTACACGTGGAAGAGAAAAAAATGCTGTTGACGCAGGACGCGTCGCGTTTATGGTTCGCGCTCCAGTAACATATTATGAACAGCGCTCGTTCTGCTGACCCAGCACTCGGTGACCGGCGTAATGGTCACGTGAACGAGCTACAATTTGCATATCGTTACAAAACCCGCACATTTGAATTTTATTGATACCGTGTAATGGGGCCGTGTGTCATCTGTCACACAGATAGCTTTGTTGTGTGGGCACGTTGTAGAGCTTTTGCAGGCGACAGTGAAGTACCTCGCTGGTTTTGTAAAAAAAAACAATATTAACAAGCGTGATTTGGTTTGAATTGCATCTCTGATTATTTGTTTACGATAGTAATTAATTAATGTTTTTTCTTTTATTTAATAATTAACTTGACATCTTTATTATTTGTGATTCCATTCTCTTTTTAATATGTTTATAGGTAATTATTTTGAATGTTTTAACTAACCTAATCTTAAGAACAAAAAACTAACCTAAACCACAATCAAAAAATATGTAATAATAATATTTAATTTTGTATGTTTAATCCGTTTTCCTGCGCATGCGGTGTTAGCCTTTAAGTAATTGTTACACTTGTCAATGTATATCTATCAATCGCAATGTAATGTTACGTGTAAACAATTGTTGGCTAACCTTAAACAAATAAATAAAATAAATAGTAAATTTAACGCGATCAAAATCGCGTGTCTTTGTTGTGTCGCTATAAATATAGCGCGCTTGGCGTCCGTCCAATCTGCGACGTGACGACACCGTGGTAGCCCCGGCGAGATAGGTACCTTATCGTAGTACTATGCTTGTACCCAATCATGTCTCGTAAAATCAAAATACATTTGCAGTGAAAGTACTCTTCACAACATAAACTCTAACTGTTACAAACTGCAATGCACAAAATATTAATAGGCCAACTATAACTTCTAACATTTCCACTATATTCTTCTTCTTCGTCGTATCGAAGATTCCTTTAGATAGGCTTTGACCAGAACTCTGCCACTTCAACGGCGTCACTATAATATATGGTGTTCGTTAGAAAAACGGGCACAAACATTTTCGAATATCAATCATTAAAAGATTCGCTGTACAAAAACTTCGTCAATGTAGTGTAATGGCCGCCACCTCGGTGTAGATTTGCTTTAAGTTTTCGACGGAAAAAAATAAAAACGAGAACATAAAAGTGGGTTTCCGAAAGTAGTGCTGCTGCCTAATAGAGTGAGAATACTGACAAGCTCCAGTAACAACGTTTAGCAGTCTTGTTCTCACGGCACATCATAGAGAAACGGGTCCTTTGTAAAAAAAGTTGAAGTGAACGAGCACAATAATGTAGCCGTTGTTGAAGTTTGTCGTTCGTTAAGAAAACGTTCAGGAGACATTAAAGCATAGCGCTAAAGAGAAGCGTTTTAATTGTAACTACAAGTTTCTTACTAATAACTTGAATGAAAGTTATAATAGTCAGCGCTTCATTTTTGTACAAGTTTTTGGAAATATTTTTAAATTAATGTGACGACATTACGGGTTGGAGGTAGACTGGGTTTTTTACTTCTAAAATAAGATTTATGATATTGATAAAATGCATTCATCTTTGCGATACCGTCTATATTTTTCTTCACAAAGTAAGTACTTAACAAAAATATACACAAGACAGGAAAACTCAATGTATTCACACACTCAGTGTACTCAGTATCACTATCACTACATAGTATAAAACAAAGTCGCTTCCCGCTGTCTGTCTGTATGTCGCTGTATATATGCTTAGATCGTTTTTTTTTTAATAGATAGTGTGATTCAAGAGGAAAGTTGAGGTATGCAATTTGTTAAGGTTTTGTGTACATTGGTTGAAATATGACGATAATTTTTGGAAGTTTCGGAAAAAGTCAAGCCGCCTAATTCCCGTGCGAAGCCAGGGCGGGGCGCTAGTATTATATATTCTATGGTTGCACTTATCTACTGAAATCGTTTGGCCTCTCCACTTGAAACTGTCTGCTTAAACAAACATGCTTCCATTCACCGTACTTACACAGTATTAAGCAGTTTAATCCTACCCTAATTAGGATTACGAAGGAACACAGGTTAATCTTTTCAGGTTAACGTGAATGCATAAGGCATTACCTGGCGAGAGTGGCAGGGTGCTCGAGCCGTCAACCCTCGTCACAAACCAGACGGTCACGTGAAGTACGAGAAGCTGTTTAAACGATGTGCTAATAGATGAGCTGTTAAGGAGTTGATATAATTAAATGAACGTTTGAAATCCATGTGTTTAATACTCTTGAAACACTGATCGTTTAAAAATCTATCGAAACGCGGCCACGCCACAGCATCTTGATATCAATCTGTATATTTCTATACAGAGGAACAAAATGACGCTCCACCCTAATTCACAGGGAACACATTCGACGCTATCTCGCTGTCCGACTGCGGGTAAATATTATGCTGATGACACAGATCCGATGTACGTACAGTCGTATGTACACACTTGTGTCAATGTCATTATTACGTTTTCGTGCTGTTATTGTTTGCGTCTTTATGTGCCTACATTTTTTTGTTTCCAGAACATAATATTCAACAATCTCTTTGACAGATCTTGTGAAAGAATTTCTGATTTAATTTAAGACTCTCAACGGTCCAGCTATCACAAACTAGTTTCAATTACTTGGAATTTTATCCTGAGAAATCCACTTAGGAATTTAAAATAATAATATCTTGTTTCAGGAACTGCTTTTATTTTGATTCCAATCCAGTTCATGTTGTTTATTTCGACTTGAACGAAAACAACGAAATTGCGATTGAAATCTTGGACAAATAATGTTGCAGGAAGATAATCAGAAAGATATAAATCTATCTAGGTATCTATATGTCTTTCTTATCTTAACAAAAAATACGAGAACGATTTTATTTATTCGGTGAAAAGTTCACTAAAACATTTTTCTTTTATACGGAGAAAAGATAACATAGTTATGTACCTGAATCAATTTCACGAACTGAAACACATGCATCAAAAGATGGTCAGTTAGGTAATAAAATGATTGTGTAGTAAGGCCTGGAACATGGTAATTACCACTTTTGCTGCTTGATGGCGTTAATCTAATTAACGTTTACAAGGAATTCCTTCACAAGGAGCAGCACTTAACACTCCATGCATAATGTATTCCGTCGCCTAAAGGCGTCGGTCCGAGTTCTTCGCACCAAACATGTCTTGTACGATCTGCTTCAAAATCAAAATCAATCAAAATCAAAGCATTTATTTCAAGTAGGCCAATTACAGGCACTTTTGAATTGTCGAAACAAAGACAGCAATAAAAAAATGAAGCTACAGTCCCAGTCACAAGACATAATATATATATGCTTACATAGCATATCGACTCGTGGTCGAGGAAATGTATCGTGCCGCTAAATTTACTATGAAAACAGACTTCGTTTTTGGAAAACCGATCTGATTTAAAGTAATGCAAAACTAAACATAACATAACATCAGGCCTGTAATGCCCGAAGGGTATGCAGAGGTGTACCTAATAGTACACCCACATTTCGCCAGTTATGTATAAGTACTATGTATTAGTGGGCGTGCCAAACTAGAATAGAATCAAAATGACATAAAAACGAATTCACGATTGTAGTAGTCTTCAAAATACCCTTTAAACTTTAATTTGACGATTTCATTTCTTTGACAATTTAACGCATGGCTTGGACAGCCATACGTCAAATTAACGGCACAACTTATCACATTTACGCAAAATATTCAGCTAACGATGGTAAACAATAATTTCAAATAATACGTAATTACAGATGTCGGATGATTATACTGTTTTCAAGTAGATTATTCTGTTGCGGTTGAACTAAGTCGTGGTTAATACAGACTCTCCCGGTTCACTGCTGTGCATACAGTACAAAGTTGAAGAGATTCTGAACACTGCCGTCCCGAAGGGGTTTTGTTCATTCATACAATGTGTAGTTTTCTCAAAGTAACTACTTCTACGGGTTTCGCTTCTGGCATACATTATCAACTGAGATTTAATTAATGTAAGGCGTTATTCCTGGCTCAATTCGTGAAATTACGTTGTATTTAATACCGGCTCATCCTGCGTTTGTAGGTTCAATTATTATTTTAATTGCATGTTGTTTTTTTATTGTAATATTGTGTTGATTGTTGGATGTGAAGGCTCACTGCCTGCGAAGTATATTAATTTTGTTGGTCAACTGTCATAGACAATCCGAAGCTAATACTGCACCACTGATTCCTTCATCCATGTATAGAGTAAGCTTCTTGATCCATTCAAATAGATATTGAGGGAATACGGCGTAAGCAGTACTGTTAAATAAGTTAAGGTTCAACAACGTACTACAATCTGGCATGTGGCGATGAAAATTATTATTTATTAGAACTCACTTAAGGCACACTTCAACATAAACACATTGTTATAACGGTCATCATGTTTACGCCAACTTATATCATTATAATAATGTTTCTCTGAATAATGGAAAACACATTTGGGTTTCACACTGTTCACATAAGCATTACATATAATAATCACGGCATGCTGTGTATCTAGTTATTAAACACATAATTTTCTGCCTAGATATACAGCCTAGACAAATATGCGGAGTTTATTTACAAGCTAAATATTACCTTAAGAAACGATGTACTCATTTAATTATTATGAGGGTCGGTACGTTATGTAGGTACCTACTCACAGGATCAAAGTAATGTGCGTCGGAGCAAGTACTACAGTTATCCTGGAACATGTAGTTTAAATTGTAACTATGACTGATACATAGCCAGAAAAATGATAAAATTTGTCGGTAATACTCTGAGAGGAAGCGCTAACGTAGGCAAGAAACTTTACGTGGCACCACGACACAGCGTGATGAGGAGACAGCGCGATGAAGATAATGTAATTGTTGTAGTTTGGTTTTACTTTGTACTATAACGTTGATGAGTTGTGGGGATAAAGCAATTTCCTCAGAAATACATTGGATACTGTGATATAAGGTCGAGTTTCAGTATTTGCTCAGCGTGATGACTTTGGGATAAACCTCATGGCTATGCCATTTCAGTAGTGGATAGTGAACTTCGTAAGTTAAATCTCTATCGCTAATTGTAATCATGTTCTAATACCATAAATACCACGGTCAAGGTAAAACTCGCAGCGATGTTTATAAATTAATAATGCAACACGTGTACTGCAACAATAAACTGAGTGCACTGACCGAACCTTTATGCTCTGAACAACCTTGTGAACAACTCGTAAAATCAAATGCATGATTTACGACAACCAACGGTACCCAAACGCTGCGAATGATATTATAGTTATAATTAACTCTAAAGACTTGTCTTACACGTGTAAGTAGCTAACAACTTCACAAACACGTTTACGAACCAATTAATTTTTACTACATAGCTATGATCATTTGACTGCACAGTAACGAACTCGAATTATTCCAAATATTCAAGCAATTTCCTTTAACGCTGAAACTCCAATGGCTCATTAAACTTTATTTAATTACTGCATGATTAAACAGAATAGACTTAACGGAGCTGAAACCATTCTCAATGCCATAACATTAGAGATTGGAGCGAATATCCTTTACAATAAATGAGACAGCTATCGAGACAACATTTTTCGAAATAATACTGTAATGGGATTAGTTTGATAATATTTTCATGTTATTTCTAACAATACGTAAGAAATAGTGTAGGTAAACATTTGATTGACCAAGAAAAATTTAAATAACTTTAAATATTTTTCAAAAATAAAGTAGCTGTTAAGCAATTTCTTAAATAAGTCTGACCTTTGCTAAATATTGACATCCCACGTAAGTCTGTTTAGACCGTAGTTAACCTTCAGGTGGTCGTGAGAAAATGTGAAAAGAAAATAGTTCGTGGTGACTCGAGGAAATGGAGCCACCCTAATGTATTTTATGTATGAAGGTAGAGGTTACATGGCTGCAGAAAACCATGATGATTACCTACTCAGTACGAGTAGAGGATTTTTTTTTAAATTAAAAAATTGCATGAAAGTTTGTTTGAAAAGTAAGATAACAGTTGTGTGGGTATTTGTGTCGCATTATCATCTTGAAGCAACTTGATTGTTATTGTTTAATCAATTGTGAAATATTTAATTAAATAAGTACCTACTACTTCTTGCTACATGCTTGAGCACCTGAGCAACCATGAATGCAGAACAATAATGTTAAAGTATTTAATAACGTAAAAAAAGGTCTTGAAAGTTTAATAAGTACGGTCTACTAAAGTAAAATAATAATTTGTAGTTCTGAACTTATGACTCTTCCAGACCGAGGTCTGAACTTCAATAAAACCGGCTTAGCTAAGTATCTAATATTCATACGATTCTAAATCCTGCGAATTAATCAGAGCTGAATAAAAAAAAACCGAATAAATACGTGAATAAATAAAGGAGCTATTATCGAGAGCTGTCTATAATAATTTTACTGACGGAAACTCGTTTCTGACTATAAATCAAATGAAATGGTATGGGAAAGTTACTCACAATTTAATCGACGATAGATGAGTTACGGATATTAACAATTGAATTGAAAGCAAGGTAGTCACAAACCATCAATGGCGTATTCTTTCGGTCCCTCAGCAAAGACGCATTTTGAACCCAAGTCATCAGGAGCAAAGGCAATCTTTACAGATGGGGGTTCATGGATGGCTCAGATCTCAAGTGCGTATGCGGCGGGCGCTACCCCACAGAATATGGCCCACCTTCCATCTTGCACCGCATGCCCTGTCACCAGCGCACTTGGTGATGACAGCTGAATTTTCCACCAAACACATTATAAATTTTGCCATCGATACGCTAAGGAGCAGTAGAGAAGAAAAGACACATAACATTAACAAACTTCTATCAACGGTAACTACCTAGCTTGTCTCATTTCTGGAAGACAATCGTAAAACCTTTAAGAACCCATTTTACTTTCTTCAGCTTGGCAAACATGCATAAAATATGACTGATCTATTATAAGTAATAAATGTAACGATAAACAAAACGGTAAGGTATGTTTGCAAACATTAACAACAGATTAACCTGAACACAAATGAGATTAATATACAAACGAATTGAAATTATCCCTCTTCTCATCACATAGTCCCACAAGCATATTATATCACAAGTAATAAGTGTAATTCCAGTCAGCTCTAGTTTCAGAGCAAATACATAGTTGGCAAAATTCACTGTGATGCCCTTATAGACAAAGTTTATGGTTACGGTGTTATCACGGTCGGGGGTAAGTCAAGGCATTATGACGACATTCATGTTGTTGATATTAGCAGTAATATTGCAGTGGCAGTAGTAAGTATGTCATTAAAGCGATCAGTGTGTAAACTGAATGGCACTGATTAGTATTTCAACAGTAACGCGTAAAATAAACTAATTGCAACAAAAAACCGCAGTCTAATTTACATTTCCGTCTAATTAGGCAAACGCGAAGACAGGGTTGAGTAACAGAGAAATTCGGCCAAAATACTTCCCTAACTTTTGATGAAAAAAAAAGAAAATGTCCTTGACATCATTAAAAATGTTCTTTTTTTTATAAAAGAAGGGGCTTCGTTTGTCGTAAGGCCTCAGTTCCCTTATCGCAAAATTGAAGTTCTATGGAGGGAGGACACACGAAGTGATTTTCAGGGGATAATCACTATGCACCTATATTGTTTCCGTCAAACCCAGCTTGAAAATTCAATAAATTTTTTCATATACCTTTGTTTATCAAGAAGTTCTTACACGGCAAATCTTTAAAAATATCCAAAGTCAAGTTGACTTCGTGCAAGGTTTAGATCGTAATAAACAAAGTAAGCAAACAGCCGCGTATACATATATTACAAAACAAACAATTTACACGTGGGCGATTACTATCATTAATTAATGTAAATAGTGTAATCAAAGTCGAACATAAACAAAATGACTCATGGCATTTAAAACTATGAACAACGTGCATAAAAAGGGCCCTTTTTGAACATGCTGAAAAATGCATGCCTAGCTCGTATATCGTGTTAATGCGAATGTTCGAAACGTGGTGAACCATAAGATTCATGATGATGCAGTGTACCTTTGCAGTAGCCCTAGATGCTTAACAATTCTGCTTGGGTGATTGTGGAGATTTGCAAATGTATCCCGTACCCCAGCCAAAGGTAAAGTGATGGGCAGGAACCCGCAGGAACAGGGTGTGGTTTTAGGAAGTTAGAGCATGACATACCCTCATCCAAGAGGTGCTATTAATTAATATAGCGCACTAGACTGAAAAACACCTATGATGACTCTCTTAAATGATACAGAGCGGCGATACACTTTTAGATACGTTGTAGTAGTTGCATGAAGTGAAACTTCTTAAGCCTCCAATTCAATTCCATTCATTGATCAATTTATTTTCTCTAGACAAAGCTGACTTAATGTGTATAATTAAAACAATGTCGCAGGTATTCCACCTTTGTGAGAGACTGGTATCTGAGGTGGGTTTTTGGGAAAAACCTGTGTAACAGGTCACCAGTACCGTTGTAAGAGTACGAGTTAAACAATATGCATAACAACAATAAAAATAAAAGTAAGAATTAAACAAAAACAATTGCATAGCAAAATAAAAACAAGGTAAATGTTAGACCCTACGCACAACAAAAATAAAAGAAGTAATAAAAATAAAAGATCTAAAACCTATAATTTTGCAGAATTAATTGAGCCATGTTGTGAGACGATGTGTGAGTGAGTGTTTATCTTCTGTGAAGTGTGAGTAGTTCAGATGAGCAGTGTGTGAGTGAGGGTGACATTTGTGGAGTAAGTGCAGCGATACGCGTGCCTCCATGTTGTGTGTAAATAAGCATGCGGTAGCTATAATTATGTGTGATATGAATGTGATGTATCATATCAACTGATATTCGTTATTAAATTCACTCGCACTCTACTCGTTAATACACTAGAATACTTGAACCTGAGCTTGAAGCAGGTTATTTGTATTTGAATCAGAACAATGAACAAGAACACTCTTCTCGGAATCTCGCGTGTCAATACGTCTTGTGTAAGTAAACGCCTTGATTGATTGATTGTAGGTACTGTAGATACATTGAGCAAGGCTATCTAGTGTCTAGTATGTATTATTCTGTTCCTTGATTACTATGTACTTACAATCTATAATTTTCCTATTTATCATTTTATACCTCAGGCCAGAGCATACTTGCATAACTGACGACTGATTGATAACAACAGGCTCGGCGACGACTGGAATCCTATTTCTGGCAACCACATTTGTGTCGCTACGCAAAGTTTTCTTTATTTGAATTAAGTATGCCAAATTTTTTGATCAATAATCTACAATACTAACAATGCGATAAGCGATGCAAGTATTTTCTTCGATGTCGGATGGACTTTCGCATCTTTTGCTCTTTCTTATTCATCAGCCATCCAGAGACTAATGCGCGTGCCGGGTCCCTGCCGCTGTTGTATGCCGAACTTTTATTTTTCGTAATGTTTGTAGGCAAGTTTATTTGAAGAATTCTAGTATAATTTAATGAATCACCAAAGACCTGTATCAATACTGACAGTTTCAGAAAAGTCCTGTAGGTACTGGAAGTATACGTAACGAGTACTGATCGCTTAAGGTGCGTAAAAACTTAGTGTGTTTATAACAATCAATAAATCTAATCGTTGCCAGGGGATGAATAACGTGGAGCATGTGAGAGTGAGGCCGAGCTGTTAATCGAACACCCTTTTCGCAATAATGGAGTACACTCAAGAGAACCCAATAAATAAGAAATGTGTATTAGTTTGTACTATGTACTAGCCTCGACTGTATTGTTTGCTAGTGGGATTAGCATTATTTTTCTTTCATCCGGAATTTCTCCGTAGCAGTCACGAAGTCTGGATTTGTTCCCAGTTTACAACAATAGGCTTGTTCCCAATTACGTGGGACTTAAAAAAAACTTTGTTGGCTTTGTTTTTTTGTCAGATTTCGAATTTTGTCCGGATAACTTTCAGATAGACTGTTTCCAATTTTGTATTTGCGACGTGTGATATAACACCGCATTAATGCCCAGGGAGTTAGACAGTAATGTACAATGCTTCGAGTATATACCTATTTGGAATGTTATGTCATGATGATGTTACGTTGTGTGAGGATTCCAAAATATAAACAGTTCAGCTTGCATAATATCATTCCCTGAACCACTGCGAACACAAATGATACACACCAGCAGATAGAACAATAAACCAACGAACGAACGTCATGACCGTCAAACTCAAAGCATTTATTTAAATCAGACCGTTACGGGCACTTTTGAATGTCAAAACAAAGATGGCAGACTGAGCGCCACTTGCTAGCGAACATCATCAATAAGACCAGGCTAAAAATAACGCAGTGTTATACTTAGGAAGTCAGAAAGCTTCACACGTTTTGCTTTATGCTTTTCAATACCAAGTTTAATAAACTAAACCCTTACTTTTACCACAAATGATAAATTTTCGAAATGGTAAAATTGAAGAAAATGTCTGAATTGTACACGGAGGCATTCCTACTTACGAGACTTCTTGCAAATGGAATTATTTTCTAAAATAACGAGACAATTTGCCGTCTACAGTCCCCATTCAAGCGATGACTTTCTGGAGGCATAATATTAAATTGAGTTTTCAAATTAACGTTTAAGTTTCCTTCACACCTTTCTTTAAAATATCTTCAACGTTGATAGCTTCGTAATCTTGTTGCTGCTGCTGCTGTAAAGTGTATTATTTTAAGCAGATTCTTGAAAGAAAATCTCCATTCTGAACATCACTTCTCAATTAATCTAGGCACTACGTATAGGTGCGCGAGTCATTACTGCTCGGATTACATTGCCTTAGAAATGTAGGTATTTACCTTCTCTATCAAGCATAACTAATTGTTTAGTCAGTTATCATTGCAAGTAGCATTTAACTGCGCGTTATACAGTTTATATGAGGTATGCGAGATACATAACTGGTAAATATTACTCGATGACCAGACAACATCGTCCCTACAGTGAGTGTTATGTCACTATACGGAACTACGCAGATTTATGAGTGTAATCCACTTACTAACCTACGTAGCTCATGACAATGCCAGTCTACAACATACGACTGTATTATAATATGCACACAAGTCGGCACAAATGATCATACGTAAATAGTCCTCAACATTGGTTGAGTAAGATAGCATGGTCACAGTCGCACAGCCTGCTCTGTTCTAAACAGTAACATCAACTAGCTAACGAAACAAGCATTGTACGCGTGCCAATTCGGGAGATGTATTGTGTCCAGAGTTGCTAATTATTATCTAGTGTCTGTTTATTATAAACAAAGTCCATTGCATATGTGTCTGTTACTACCGGTCTAATCTAGGAAACAAGTATCCCAGAATAATTCATCACGTTTCTAGGAACATTTCCAATGCAATCAACGAGTGAATTTCGACGGAAATTTGCTTTATGAAAACAAAATCATGTAGTGTGTTTGTCACTAAAGGCAAAGCGACAATCGGTAGAACCTCAGAATAACCAGCAAAAAGTTTAGCATAATTTGACTCTGCGTTTAAGTGGAAAGTCTAGCAACGCTCATCCATAAACGTATTCCTCTGTTTTGCCCCTGGAAAATTAAAAACTAAGGGAAAAGATTTTTTACCTACTAAAATAATCTATTATCGTTTTTTTTTTTCATGACTTTATAGTAATAAATAAATAAAATAAAAATTATCCAGACAATGAGGCATGGTAGGGATGGATGTAGATTATAATAGAATTAGTAAAAAAATATTTGCTCTAGTTTTATTTTCCAGCAAGAAAACAGGGGAATACGTTTACACTATAATACCTTATTTTGGTATCGGTTTATAAATTAAACACACATTGACTTTCATTCAAACAAAACTGAAAACAATAGTACCTACCTATTGACTTATTATTTTTTATACATTTGATTTGACCTTTTACTCATGGTTAGTAAATAAATAAATAACTGACTTATGTTATTTAAATATATATATAGGTATGGTCTACCGAAAAATCATAAAGATAAGAACAAGGTATATTTTTTATAATTTCCACCCATACTCTATTTATTTGACGTTTCCACTCGTAAATGAACAAAAGTAATTAAAAAAAATACGTGTAAATGATTTTGAACTATTTATTATCAGTAAGTTGGTTTTACTCACATTTTAATCCCCAGTGGTGTGTATTCCCGATGAAGAAAGAGCATTCCAGTGTATTCACCACACTAAACTTATTTTCACTCTTTACATTTTTATTCATGCATGACACTCCACATCGTTTTCACACTCGCGATTACGACAACAACCGACGCAGAGCACGCGTGCACTCACTGCGGCAGGCGCCGGGGTACTGGAGCTTTGATGCTGTAAAGTGGAAATCAGGGTGAGTTTTCCCTCCCCCACGCGTACCGACACTTAGCGCTCGCAATTTAACGCGCTGACACTTGAAGCGATCATTGTTCTTTTAACATAAGGCGCTCTTCACACTAACAACATAACCAAAAAAATGAAATGATCATTCATATTTTACCACCTACACTACACCTTTCGTAAACACTCATCTAAGCCAGGTACGTTAGCTCATCCTGCTGATCTAACGCACTGTAAAGCATTGCAATGTATTGGATTATGACCTTAAAGGTCACATTTAAGAGATTGCCATTACACATATGTACATAATATACACTGTCACAGTATTGCTATGGTAAGCGATTGGTATATTTATAACTACAGTTATTTACATGAGTTAATAGAATACTTCAATTATAGTGCAAAATCTGATTGTAAAACCAATTTCAACCACGGATTATTCAATTTGAATTTCGTCGTCGCAAAGCGTCGCTGCTGTTTGTGAAATTATTTAACGAAAATGAAAAGCTAACAAATTGCAAACAGAAACTTATTCACTCGTGGCTCCTAAAAGAAAAAAGCTTTTCATTGAAAATCCATATTTTATAGATAAAAAATATAACAACTCAATCATCGAGCATGACGTAGGTTACTTGTGATGAAGCAGTATTTATATTGTCTAAATGTAAACAAGTGAGAAAAGTTAGAACACCAGCGCATAAATGTATCGGAATGTACCCAATTTCTAATTAATTCTCACTTGGTGCGTGATTTTATCCTATATCTGAACAAATTTTCATAATTTACGCGTTCCCTACCCAACACGTCTACTGGTAGGAGTTAGAATCTACTACTATTGTGTCTATTCAACACTACATATGTAAGGACGATGTCATCCAGTTAGTGAACGTCTTGAGACGTATGCAATACGTAAACAACACACATTGCGGTTTGATCAAAACATAGTGCATGGAATTCCCCAAGCAGCCATACAATTTAACAACGTCAGTGTGAGTTAAATCACAGCGATTGAAATCGATACAGAGATCTTCACTCGGATAGATATTAATATACTGTTTGTTTCAGGTGGCCTACCATGACGTCTTAATGCAGGAATGTTTATTCTATTCCAGTGTGGGAAAGAGATGGCGCTAGCATCCTGTATAGCTCCGTCTCTTTCTCACGCTGGAATAGAACTAAAACATTCCTGCATTAAGACGTCATGGTAGGCCAACATATCTATATAAAATAAATGGTGCATTTATTTACAGAAAAAATTAAATACGATAAAAATAATCGTTTCGGTTAGTCGAAGTACAGTTCAGTTTCTACTTGTTACTGCCTTCTGTAATACAACACATACCCACTCACCATCCTTCGCTCGTTATAGCAGGTACATATAAGAGCGTGGAAGTAAGTGTCGCAAACCGATCACGACCACCCTCGGGGACACGCACGTGAACCAATGTCCAACATTATTACCTACCCCCCCGATACCTATAACTTATAACGTGCACACACTTCACACGCGCCTCACATACTCACGACAATCACCAGATACTAATGGAACACGTTCTTCTTTATCGTGTGGTTAGTGACTAACCTGGTATCAGAGTTAATATGCCGCTCATGGGCCTCTGACTTGGCTTTACATGCCATCGAGAAATATCTCTCAGGCATGCTGGTTTCCTCACGATGTTTTCCTTCACCGAAGCAAGTGATAATTATACAAAACGCACATGAATCCGAAAAATCAGAGGTGCGTGTTTTGGGTTCGAACTTGAAACCTATGACTTGGCAGTCCGACAATCACACCACTAGACTATCACTATGGAACACGTTAGTGTCACTTCTTCGATAACGTGTTTAATACCTGCCCGTTAGGTGTCCGTATTGACGAGGGCTATGTAACTAAAACACGTAATGGAGATACAAAATTTTTCGTCAGTGGAGGCAAACATTACAGCTAAGCCCTTGTGAATACTACCTAGCCGTATGAAATTGTCTAGAGCCGTATACATTTTCGTTTTCAAATCGATACAAATAAATAAAATTGAAGTGTCTATTTGTAATGTCAAAATAACAGCTTTGTTCTGAATGCATTATGAAAGTTATATACGTTACTCATGAAAAAAAAACAGTTTTTTTTTCAATTTTTTTTGTCTGTCTGTCCGTTTGTTCCGGCTAATCTCCGTAACGGCTGGACCGATTTTGACGACACACGTTTAACTTAGGCTACACTTATTTAACAAAAAGGATTAGGGTTTCGTGCAAAAAAACAAATAAAAATCAATGAAATTTTTAACAAAGTCCGATTTAAATAGGGAAGTAATATTTTTATAATCATTTCACGCGGACGACGGATGCTAGCAACAGCTAGTATAAAATAAAAATAGTACAAAATTTCTTTAAAATCGACGTAAAAGCTTTCGTATGTACTTCACCTATTTAAACATTCTCTCAGACGTACAGAGTAAACATTAAGAACATTGGCTAGGTCTTACTCGAGCTTTTTGTCTGGAACCCTGCCACGCTCCGGCGCTCTAATTACAATACTTACTTGGCACTTATTACGCCTACTGCACTTTTCTCTTCTTCCAAGGTTTATGTTTAAGATTTGAGTATAAGTAGAGTTTTGGCTTGGATTGCAGACTTTATGGTAATTTTAATATCTGTGTATTTTAAAGCAATGTCAAGAAAAAGCTTTGTATGAAAAAAATATAAAATTATTCCATTTCACACTTCGATAAAGATATCGAAGTGTGAAATGGAATTTTTTTTACAAATAAGAATTTGTGTGATGTTTGATCATCTGATCTATCTATAACATACAAGAGTTTTTATACAATGAAACACATTAATCAAGCTCCCAGACATTTTTTTTCAACAAAGATATTCTATATCATGCGAACAGAATTTGATAGGGTAAGAAAAATGTTTAGTAATCACTCTACATTTTTTGTTGCAGCATTATACGCATATTTTTTTATGCGCGTATAAATAAATAATACGCATAATTAATCAGATCCAACGAAATGAGCACTACAGAATAAGATCAAAGGACGATTTTTTTTAGTCAGACTTGCATACTACGGTTTTGGAACGAAAATACTTGTGTGAATGCGAAAATATCATTGGATTACGATCAATGTAGACCGTTATTGCCACATCTATGAGAACCTGAATGTATTACGCGCACTTTATGACATAATAATTTAGTTTTTCTCCTCATACGAAGAGAATTATGAAAAATCTTATAACATCAGATTTCTCAAGTGCTAAAAGAAAAGAGAAGATACTCCTTGGGAAATCCATCCTTTATACGAACAGTTTAATTAGCTTGATGAGCTGTACGCAAACTGAATGTAAGTACGGAATTGTAGTCCTTACTTTTATATTTTTAAAGGTGAAAAACGCCTGGCTTAGTATACCGTATCAAAGTAAGAAATAATGACATAATTATCGCTCTGTCGTAATTATAAATTCCTAGTCCCAAATTGTATTCCAAACGCAAAATGTTTCTAATATTCGTTTCGATATTTATGCAACAACTTTTTTATTGTTATATTCAACATTGTGCTCCACTTTAACATCTTATGTGTTTACATGAGAGATTTATAAATAGGCAGTACCTAATGACGAAGAAACGTTCGAACACATTTTAAGGATTAGGTTCAGCGTTACAGCTCTTGCTTATTTGGCAGCCTTATTTACAATTCTAACAAAGGGAACATACGTCAAAGAAACGCCCTGTCGAATTATTTATGAAGATATTCGTCAGCTACCCTCGCGCCGGCGTCTACAAGAAGAACGGGAATTACGAACTAAGTGAAACGATGTAGGATTTGGCAAATCTCCAGACAAAGAAATTGTTTATTTTTCTCTTTTACAAACTGATGCTTGTTAATATATTATTAACACGATTATTTAGGAAGAAACAAACTAGTTACTATTACTGAGGCATGTAACACATTTAAAAATCTATCGAGCAATAAATTTTATAGTATTACTCCCACGAGCGGGATTCACATTTAAATTGCAAAAGGTTGCGTTGATATTTTCGCTTTTTATTTGCGAGCAATAAAAGTCACTTATTGCGGTGGGTGAGTTTTTTAAAGGAGTGTTTTGCAATATTCACGAGTTCAAACAGCAGAGTTATTTTCACAGCACTTTTCACTCCACGAGCCTTTGGAACAGAAGCTTTCGGTCTGTGTGAGTTTTAATGGAATCCTGATTATTGGGTAGGTACTTATAATACTGATCTCTCTACAACAATGGAAAAGTTGACCAAATCCGATAAGAGAAAAACTGGCAATATTACAGACACGATATTAATATTATTTAACCCCGTATGTGCCAAGAGTGGTACGGTAACGATACGGCGGTCGACTATCTTTAGATATTATAAAAATCTCTAAAATATCACCATGTTTAGTTTGTTTACAACAAATTAGTAGTTGTTAGTGAAAGTAGTGATAGCCTAGTGGTGTGACCGTTGGCCTGCCAAGTCATTGGTCGTAAGTTCGAACCCTAGACACGGACCTCTGATTTTTCGGAATCATGTGCGTATTGTATAATTATCACTTGCTTCGGTGAAGGAAAACAACGTATGCCTGCGAGTTATGCCAAGCACGGCATGTAAAGCCAAGTCAGAGGCCCATGGGCGGCATAAAAATGAAATGAAAGTTAAATAGTTGGGTAATATTATTCTGTAAATATTTTGCACGTTCTTAAACCATTTACTTCAGACTATCTATAGATCTCGCTACAGAATTTGCTTTTTGTAGAATTAAGCAAGAACACCGGTTGTTGAGCGGCATCTTCAGGAATTCTAGACAATTTCAAATTGCCGTTCTCTGTATTTCCTGTTCACAAGTAGATAAAAATATCTCAGATCAATTGATACTCTCTATTTGGTGTTTTCCACTTTTAAGGTTCTTAAGATTAATTACGTCGAAATTATGTACAAAAATAAACTACTTAATGTGCAATTTATTGAAAAAAATATTGTGAAACCTTTAAAGATTTTGGTACATTAATAAATTGATACTGGCCACTTTTTCTCAAAACATGTTGAAATGCTAGTTGGTTTTTTTTTTTTTTTTTTTCAACATAGTTTAAGGCAACTCACATATATTTTTTTGAAAAATTGGCCAGTAACATTTTTAAACATTTTATTGTAACCTTTTTGTACTACTCTGTCAAGAAAGTACCGAAACGATCAATAATACGTACACAAAATGTTAGTCACTCATCCAAAGTAATTTTATTGCCTTCAAGGTACGCTCCCTGAGAAACGGTAGACTTACGCCAACGAATGATCCAATCATCAAAACATTTTTTAAACGCTTTTTCCGGAATTGAGTTCAGTTCTCGCCGCGAATTCTCCTTTACGTCTTCTACCGAATGAAAACGGGTGCCACGAAGTGGTAATTTGAGTTTAAGAAAAAGAAAGAAGTCGGCTGGAGCCATATTTGATGAACAAGGTGGTTGCTTGATGGCATTTGTTGAGTTTTTGGTCAAAAATTCGTTCACTATGATGGCCTTGTGCGAAGGCGCATTATCGTAGTGCAAAATCCAAGAATTTTCTTTCCACAAATCTGGCCTTTTTCGTCGAATTTGCTCTCCGCAAACGCCGCGTAACGCTCAAATTATATTTTTCATTTACTGTTTGACTTTCTGGCAAGAATCGCAAGTGCACAACACCACGATAGTTAAAGAAAACGGTCAATATGACTTTTGACCGACTTCTTCGGCGTAGTTTTTTCAGTTTCGGTTCAGTTGGAAGTTCTAGCATGTCTTCAGCGACTCTTATGCGATTGAGTTTTTGGAGAAAATTCAGGTCTTTTGGGACTAGCCGAGCGGCAACATGTTTCATACCCAAGTGATTATTTAAAATGGTGCGGATCGACTCGTGAGAGACAGCGGCTATCTCTCTCAAACTTGAATGAAGATTTTCAGTCACTATTTCCTTTGAATGACTTAAACGGTTTTAAATTAAAATTGTTTGTGGGTCCACACACAATTTTAATTTAATTGTAATTTCACGTAATTGTGGGCCAAATTTATTATTTAGATGAAAAATTGCCATCGACTGCTAATCAATCACAATGCATAGAACGCAATGCACCGTACTGTGGGTACCTACAGTAACGATACTAAATGCGGGATGATAGTTTTACTATATTTATATTTTCATTTTTTTTTTATTTAATTGCTCAAAAACAAGCATCGTAGTACACGTTAAAATACAGTTATACAAAATAAGTACTATATTTACAAACGTAGGGGTAAGCACTGCTCTCCTAGCTAGGTTATGAAAACCTGTGTTAAGGAGAAGCAGTCCGGTCGCCTAAGGTACCATGACGTAAAGGTTACATAGTGCTTCTGCTGTTACTGTTACAATTTCGGAGTATTGAGTTTCACAATGGAAAGTTTAAGATACGTTACATTAAACGTCAAAGTAAAATTATTTTAAGGTAAATAAGTGTGTGTGTGTGAGTGGGTGTCGGTGTCTGTGTGTGTGTGTGTGTGTGGATGTCGGTGTCTGTGTGTGTGTTTGCTTGTCTATGTTCACCACTTATGATAAGATGTTTTCAGTTTCGTCATATGCCTTATTTTGGAGGTGAGATTGCACAATCTTTTTTCATTTATAATACGGTAGTCCGTAGATTAGAAATTCTACATTTACCTTGCTATACAGGAACGGACCAAGAAAATGAAAAAATCTTTGACTCGGCAACACTTCGTACTACAAACAATCATTTGTAGTATAAAGTGTTGCCGAACATTTAGAACTGTGCAGTCATTGTATAGTTGATCGGTTGGAACAAGAATAGGACAAAAAGTAGCTACTTTTAAAATGGCCCTATGTGCTACTTCTAGTGGCTTGAGGGTGGTTGTAGCTGCACCGCCCCAACGGGAAATACAATAGGTTACAATGGATAGGCAAAGTGCGAAATAGACATTGCGCACATAAAACTCCTAAAAAAGATGTATATCAGTTTGCAAACACGTCCAGTTCGCAGACCAATATGAGATTAAAATTGAGATTCCTAGGTATCTGATACTTTCAACAAGTGTGAACTTTGATTAAAATTGGAGTCTGTGGTAGAGATACCGAGCTGTTAGAGTAAGTTAGAAATTTGGTTTTAAAGGTATTGAGAGTTAGAGTGTAGAATTTAAGCCAATTTAACGCAACGTCAAAGCCAAGCGGAGATGGTTATTGCGGTGTCATCTGCAAATGATATTACCTTTGCATTTACGATATTGAGATCACACAGGTCATTAATAAAGATTGAGAAAAGAGTGGGGCCTAAAATGCTTCCCTGTGGTACCCCATAGTAAATAGAAAGCTCGACGCTGTTATGGCCATCAATTCTGACTTTTTGCGAACGATTCGAGAGCCAACTTTGGAAAAGATCCAGTTGTAGCCCCCTGAAACAAGAAGCTGTGTGTGCTGTGTGTTATGCTGAAGTATAACTTCTTTCTGTTCTTTAAACATCAATAAAGGAATGAATGTGCCTAAAGAAACAGTAATTCCGGTGAAAACCTCATTAAGTCAGAGAACTGACCTTGACGCTTCAATACGGAGCGAGGTCATGACCTCATTATACTGCTCCACGTTTTTCTCATCTAAGTTAGAATTAGCATTTATTCTAACGAGATGCGGCTAAATGTCAGATATTTGCTAAGTTTTAAGTGTAGCTTCTAAATTGTATTTCCATTGGGACTTGTAGCCTTGTAGATTTTAAAGTTTTGAAAGAAATAATTTAGGTTATACGTGTTTTGATTAAAACTCCCAATCCAGCAAGTATCGTTTTGTGAAGCCTGTCTTTGTGGATCGAGTGTGAGAGGCTCTGAGTCGGTCGAGTCGAGGCTGTCGGAGATCAAAGAGACCATACTCGCCACAGAATAGCGTTTAAAACTTATTTTATAGTTTTTACTTTGAGATACTTAAGCATGGTATACTTAAATGCTAGTTTTGAAGCACTTAAGGTCAACGCAAGAGAAGATAAAGAGTGTTTGTGTCCTTACCCAACCCAAGTGAGTTCCACCCGATTTAGTGAGTTAAGGTGAGTAAGTTTCAGAGCGGCCAATGCTCTTTAATTCTTAAATAATGTGTTACATAACAACATACTGCTAAAACGGTAGAAATGTGTAATAAGGTGGGTGGACCATGGAAGGCCATGCTCCTTCGAAGGCCAATTATTAAAATTTCGTAGTTATTGCCATGTGATGACAAATTCCTTCTATCTACATAAACATCCATCGAACTAGAGATCACAGACGCGGCGGTGAATCGCTCGCGCCACTATTTTGGCAGTACGGTCCCTTGCTTCATTGATATCGGAAATCGGCGACGTTAAAATAAGGTGGGTGTACCATAGAAGGCCACTCTAACAAATAAATAGTTATTATTCGTTTATTTTACTGGATAAATGAAACTAACAAATATTTAAGTAATACTTTGTTTTATTACGTAATATATAAACCACTTCTTTTTATTGTAGATTTAATGGCTATTTATTAACTTTTAGTGTTAAATGACTGATTTATTATAATGGCCTTCTAAGGAGCCTTGTTCCTAGCAAGGCCATTTTTAAGAGTTCAATGAAACTTAAGTTTAATCAATATTGATCAAATCTGAAATTTAAAAAAGTGGTTTATATTTTACGGAATAAAACAAAGTATTACTTAAATATTCGTTCGTTTCAATTATCCAGTATATGAACGAATAATAACTGTTTATTTATTAGAGTGGCCTTCCATGGTACACCCACCTTACCAGAGGTAGTACCACTCCAGTACACACATTACGTACTATGTACATATTTAAAGGAAGAACATTTGAAACATTAAGTAGCGAGCCGACGGGTAAATAGGCTCACGTGCTGCCCTAATGTTCATGTTAAATAATAATAGATATATATTAGATAAATTAACTTAGTATACATTTGTGTTAGTATATGAAACACCGTGTAAAAGAAGTGATTATGCTAATGACATTAAAATAGTTTGTATTTATATTAAAACTATGTTGGTAAAAAAATCACTTCACGGTGTTAAATTATAATTCGGACATCATTTTAGTTCGCTACGGGCGGCGTAGCACATAACCACTACGTGACCTATGCTGTTGTAGCCAAGGGTGACTCGATATTCGACAAAACAAAGAAAAAAAGAAAAGAAAGAATACAGTTTGAACTTTATGGCTGTTTTTATAAAATGCAATATCCGAAACGATTTTAAAAAGAGTCGAAAACGTATCTTACAACATCCAGCTTTTTAACATCTCGCAAACATTTTCCATTTTATCGTCGCCCGGTCGAGTGCGGATTGCTTGATAATTCCCAGAGCACTCTTTGTTTGAAAATCCGGATAAAGCTCTCAGAGTCTCAAGACATGCATAATGCAACAACAAGTTTATTTTTACAATACAATCTCTTCATTCGCTAATACCTTCCGGTGTCTTGGAATAAATAGTTTTCTGTCAGATAATGTTCGGTTTTGTGAGGGCTTTTTCGAATGTTGGTTAGTTTGTACAATCATAGTGAATGTAATTGTGAATGTTGAAAACAATCACTTTGTTTAAGATGACTGTTTCAAATTAAATCTGACCTTATTGCTCTTGACGCCGGAGTTCCTCAGGGGTCTGTTCTCTCATCGACGCTTTTCCCGCTGCACATCAATGACCTCCTTATTCCTGGTGTTGTTGGGTACGCAGACGACAACACGGTCATGGAGGGTTATGCATGCAGAGCAAGAGTCAGCGGCAAAGAAGTGCGTTCATTGAGAGAGATTTCTGGGGGCCTAAAATAGCCGATGGAAAACTCTTAAAATGGTTACAGACGCAGTTGATGTAATCAATTGTCACTTTGTGGTCATTTTACGAATTATAACGTAATTCATATTATTTTCCTATTACGATTCTGCTAAAGCGGCCAGTTTAGGCCCACTGGCCAGTTCCGTAGCTGCAAGATTTTCACGGATTCTTTATCACAAACATGGGTAGTAAGTTAGGGAAATATCAAGACCACCAGCCGGAAAATTGTAAGGAAAATTCATCATTATAGTACCTTTTATTCGGCCGTGGCGTATTTTACGGTCTTTTTCGTTTTTGGCGATGACAATTTTATGCTAAAAGATTAATTATATGAATACATACAATCAGTGGATGGGTTTAAATTTGACATATTATGTGATTTTATAACAACATTAGCAAGGAACAAAGAAGGCGTAACAAAAAATAATTCATTATCTTAATAAATATTCCTTTTTCGTTTCGTTTCCTTTCTCTTTTTTGTTTGTACGTTTTTTTGTGTCTGTCTGACATAATAAAGAAACAAATACCAACTAAATATTCTATGTCAAATTACAAAAATAAAAAACATAAACTTAAAAGCTGGCAAAATTCTTCCAAAGTCAAATAAAACAAGACAATTATGTCTTGTTGTCACTATTAAGCGAGAAACGAAATAAAATTTTATCGTTATGAGGGCAGACGTCGAGGTGGCAAATAATAAAGACATTCATTTAAAAGTCCCGCGAGGAATTTGTTAGAAAGCAAATGAAATAATAGTACAAACAGCTGACTGGTAATTTAAACACGAAACCACAAATTGTTCATTTAATTAATTCTACTTCCAAAAAAAAAGCAGTAAAAAAAGCAGTGATAGCCTAGTGGTGTGACCGTTGGACTGCCAAGTCATAGGTCTCGAGTTCGAACCCAGGACACGCACCTCTGATTTTTCGGAATCATGTGCGTATTGAATAATTATCACTTGCTTCGGTGAAGGAAAAGATCGTGAGGAAACCAGCATACCTGAGAGATATTTCTCGACGGTATGTAAAGCCAAGTCAGAGGCCCATGGGCGGCATAATAACACTGACACCAGGTTAGGCACTAACCACACGACAAAGAAGAAGACTTCCAAAGAAGGAAATATTCTGCCTCAGATTTTATTGTAGAAACCGTTTTATTTTTGGAACAAAAACAAAAGCGGTAAGTATATATAGTACACTACATCTCAAAATAACAAATGCAACAACGCATTTACTACAGCAGTTTGCTTTTATGGAAGAGCTAACAGAAGGTAAAATAAAATGTTGTTTCTTTTATTTGTCGCATCTGTTTAATAGAATCTGGAACACGATAGCTACTCATGGGCTCAATTAAACCCAAAATAAAATATAATGTTGTGTCTTTATAATTTGTTGAATAAAGCCATTTTAAACGACGCTATATTAAACGAAATGGCTGGTTAACTTAGTCAAAAGAAAAAAGTTAAGTTAAAAACGAAAGAAAAGTAGACCAACACAACTGATTTACTGTCTACATAATATTGTTATCCGTTAGCCTATTGCCTGGAAATAATTCGTATATCTTATAAATAACTAATGACAAATAGAAAATAAATGTCAGTGCTTTCATTACTTTCAGTTTGTTGAAAAAGTTATACTTAACCAGTGTAACAGTAACAGTTATTGTTCAAGGTCTACAAATTTGTTGCCCCGAAATTATTAAAAACTTTAAAACATTCAGAGAATTAAAACAGTAAACACCCGTTAATAGTTAACACAGTTTTTCTGTGAAAGTCGTTAAAAACCTGCTGCAGGCATTGATAACGACGCCAGTCTGCAGTTTCATTTCAACGAAACATTAATAAAATTGTTGCAAAAATATAATTTTTGTTAACTCTAGTAAACGATTCGAGTCGATTCTTTTTACACACTCTGTCTACGATTCTTATCTACATACATATCTATCCTCTCGCAGGTCCGCTGGAAGAGATTTCTAAATGAAATAAGTGGTACCTTTGTGCTCTTTAGTCTTTATGAATTTTTCCTGTAATGTGTTTCGTGTGTACATAAATAAATAATAAAATACATTGTCACTTTCTAGTTAGTTTCTATTTCGAAGTTTTCTTGAAATAAAACATTTAAAGGACATTGGCCAGCTGCAGTACATCGAATAGAACTGATAATGTTCCGTCTTCTTGATATTTTGCTTGTATATGTAATTAAATACTGGCAATTTTTTTTGGTGTTTCTCTTGTCTTAAGACGTCTAGTTTTAGTGTCAGTTAAAATTTCGCCATTCCTTGATAAAATTAGGTAGTTTGAAAAGAGATGAATAATATTATACTTAGTCTTTACTATAGGTGCACATAAGGCTGAGCTGATCTGATCCCCATTCCATGTTCAAATGGGTCTCGCTTTCTTCCAACTATTATTAAAATGTGCTTGATTTTCCTTTTATGATGGATTTTATTAATTTTTCCTAACCATCCTTTACCGAATGTAGAATTGATGATCCAGATTATCAAATCTGGTTTAGGACATGATACGAGTAATTCCACCGTATTAATTCCAAAAAGCTTTTGGTTAAGCTGATTCAGTAAATCATAAAACGAGCTGCGCTTGTGTAATTTTGGCGCCACTCGTAAGTGCGACAAGCATATGTTTGCAAAACTAGCTAATTAGCATTGCACTAGTGATTTCAGCTAATGCTTGTAATGCGGAAGTTATACAGGTGTTCAAACAACGTTAGTTGGGAAATTCAGTCGGTGCTTTTGGTAACAGGTTCTCAGGTGTTTGTATTTGTGCACAAAAGTTTGAAGGGCCTGTCAGCCGGTGGCGGTATTGGCTAGTTACTAGGCAGAAACGTGTTTCTTAACGTTAGAATTGAAAATTTTAACTAACTATAAAAATGCTCTGAACTACTCGGAGCCATTAAGAACATGAGAACGTTCCAGATTTTGTTACAAAAAAAAACAAATACATTGAATCTAGTTATAATCCTATATCGACGTTTAACTCATTGAAAAGTGTGCTCCGCTGCCGCGCTATTGATGAGTGTTACGGAACAACTGTCTGAGTATTGGGTAGTATTTATGAAGTGTCAAATCTGATTATAAAAGTAAGTATATGCCTTGTCTCCTAGTGTTTCCAATACAATTTGTAGCTTTAATTTGTACTTATTCCATTTAATTGAAATGGAAGTTCTATGTGATTAACTACATATATTCGCCTGAATTTTGGTGATCCAATTTGGATTGAAACAACTGAATGTCCTTTGATTTCAATAGTTTAACGGACGGAGATTGACCGAGTTCTTGGTTACACTGGTCGTTATTTAATAGTAGACCAAACTAATGTCTATGCCATAAGTCCAAGCGCTGCAATAGATTCAGTTATGTCTCTACCCTCAGATAAATCTGATCTCTGAAACTCGAACGTCTTACACTTGGCGCAGAAACCTCGATGCGAAACCTCTTTATCAGCGTCGTCGACTACTTTAATATCTGTCACGACGACGTAGTTTGTGCTGCGATGACAATATCTGGGTCATTCTAAAATAATCGATAGTTATATTTTATTGTTAGAACTGTTTTAATAGATTTCTGATGTCGATTGTTTCATTCACTCAAAGATTATGGAATAACTTTAGTAATATCCAGTTTATTGCTCGGGGCTTCGGTGACGTAATTTTCCAAACCAATGGCTCTTCAAAGTCGTTGAAATTACCTTCATTCTGTATGAGTATCTGAGTGATATTTGTTTACACATGGGAAAGTTGTGCTGTGCAATGAGGATTGTCGTAAAATATAGGCGTTTTGATATTAATTTTAATAATTACTGCCTTTAGAATCACTTCTTGTATTTTGACGCGAAATTACTGTTTTAAGTCTGCTTGTAAAAAGTAAACTAGTTACTTCACAAATACATAAAAGTAAGTATTTTTAAATAATGTCCTTAAATAACGCCACATGTAAAAATAATTAAAAGTAGTACATTTTGACATACGTGGGGGGAAAGTTTGTTATTGTGGCTGAGGCGAAATACACACACAAACCGCAGGCGAGGGTGTTATGGAGCCGAGAACTGCAGTAACAAATGCCCACGTGTATCAAACGACGTTTTTCAATAAACTATTAGTTTTTTTGGTTTTAGTTTTTAGTCCAAATTTGTTCAAAGTCTAAATTGATTCAATGGAAAAGAAATAAAAATGAATAATAAAAATGACAGTGGGGGCGAGCCGCCTCACCACGTGTGGAATTTTTATTTCCGCACTATAGTGCGGGAATATAAGAAGAAAACCACGAAGGTGAAATCCATAGCATGTTGAACCTAATCGTAGTGCGACAAGAGCCAGTTTTCGAGGAAGTGTATTGAAAATAAATAAATAGCATAATCATACTACTCTGCCATAAGTATATCGTATCCTCGCCGCAGACCTGTATCAAACTGAACATTAAGCGTTAACTAAATCACTTGTGTCACGTGAACGCTCGACTGCTCTCTTAACCGTGACATTTAGGATGGTTTATGTTAATAGCGTATTCAGGACAGTGCGGCCTCCCGTGAACATGTCCATAACGACGGAAGGATATCGTCACTGAGCCTTTGTCAATGGCTTATTTGTCCGCTATTCTACTAAATAAGCTTTTCCTGCGTCGATAAGGAATGTATGTAATAATGTTAAACCTACAGCGCCTCTCTAGGCGAGCATATAAAACTTGGTACAAAAAACAAATGCGAAACGGCAGTGCTGTTATTTAGTTTGAATACAAATTTGAAAACAGAACATTTTAGTAATGGTTTTATTGTAAATAGGTAAGCTGCCTGTTTTTATCAATCTCGTGAATTTGCGTACTGAACTCCACCAAATGCATACCATATAGCTTCTGTTTAAATACGTGTTGTTCAGTTTATTTGAAATTCAACATACAGAGGTTGCGTTTATTTAGCAGTTGCACATTGTAGCTGTGTTTCAGTCTAAAATTTGTTATTTAATTTTACTTAAAACATAATTTTACGCTGTTGGGCTGATACGTCACGGAAAAATGATATATACTACAAAATCTTTCATTCGGTATGCCCAAATAATTGCTACAGAAAAGACACAAGATTGCTACAGAAACTCTTTTCTGTAACAATCTTGTGTCTTTTCTGTAGAAATTATTAGAGTCGGATTTTCCTTTTTCAGAACCACCGTGGTAAGCAGTTTGTTGCTGTTGAGAGCTACGAGTAGAAAGAATAAAAACAAAATTGTATTATTTATTATTTGGTAGTTCACTGAAAGAGTAGAATATAAATTAATTAGTACTACCATTCCCCTATAATTCATAGTCTGCAAATATCTCTCCATAAATCAGTCCCTCTGTGACAATTCTGTATGACCAGTTCGCATAATTTGTGTTCGGTTTACTGCTGTTAGTCGATATTCGTATTGAAGTTTGCTGTTCTATCCAGTTCAGACTTACATTTATTGTGTACTTCTCAACAGTTTTTTTTTTAATGACATACTATCATATCAGTGTGATATTTTAAATTAAGTCAACAAGGTCCTTTTTTTTCCGGATGGGAAATCATCAAATGACTTCTCCCACTCTGGGCTGAGCGGGAGGGAGTGTCAGACTTTTACTGACTAAAACCCACCCATGTTCCTTCATCGCCCTTTGTGTTCCGGGGCCGCGGTATCTCTTTCGAACAACCCGCAGCACCCGGCAGGCATCGGCCCTTGCGGGCCCCTTCCCTATGCTGACATCTCTTTGAGGCGCGCGTGGAACACGAACGCGCCGTCGACACGGCCTGTCGTCCTAAGACGGAGGGACGGCGAGCTAGCCCATAGCTCACCGTCCACAGGCCCGCGTCTACGGTGGCCGGGGGCCACCACGTGGCCCCCGACGCCCGGTGCGTCTCGCGCGGCGGCTGGGACGTGAGGAGGAACGCTCTCTCTCACGTTCCGCCTCCTCCTTTGCTAGCATGACTGCTTCGCAAAAGGAGGTGACGGCTTCCCATTCCGTCTCGCTCCGGACCATGGCTCGAACCATGGTCGCCGCCGCCGATCGCCGCTGTGAGGACACGGCGTTGCTCCGCCCAAGCGGGGCAGACCTCCACCGTATGCTCCACCGTGTCCTCCGGTCGATCCTCGCAGTGGAAACACCCGGGCGTCTCCTCCCGCCTGATTCGGTGCAGGAACCTCCCGAAACAACCGTGTCCGGTGAGGACCTGCGTCAGGCGGAAGGCGAGGACGCCGTGGCGCCTCTAAAGCCACTCCTCAAAGAGGGGACTTATCGCCATTATCGTGGCGTGTCCTAAGTCAACAAGGTCCTCAAATTATCTTTTTGTCCCATAATCCATATAAGAAACGATTCTCCAAAAAAAAAAAAAAACTGTAATACACGGAAAATGAATCAGTAATTTTCTTTGGTTATCGTGATTATAGCAATTGTATTTTAAAAACAGAACAAAAATGTCTTATAAATACAAAAGTCTTTTACTAAGTCCTTTGTAGCAACCAACAGAAACAAGAAAATTTAATCAGGTTGGCTGTCTGCAGAAATTATATTGGTGACCAATATTTTCTGCTAAACTTAATTGTTTGCCCAACTCACGTCTACTTGACATTGCAACGAACCAGCTATGAAATTACATTTTTTTGCTGCAAAATCTTCTAGTCACCCGAGATTTCTAAAAAGAACTCCGTCTTATACCTTTTAAACGGATAGGAAACGTACTTTTATGAGTTCTTTTTCATATTTGTTTAACACTAGCGGCCCGTCCCGGCTTCGCAAAAATTTAACAAAAATTTAGGACGAGATAGGACGGGATAGGACGGGATAGGACGGGATAGGACGGGATAGGACGGGATAGGACGGGATAGGACGGGATAGGACGGGATAGGACGGGATAGGACGGGATAGGACGGGATAGGACGGGATAGGACGGGATAGGACGGGATAGGACGGGATAGGACGGGATAGGACGGGATAGGACGGGATAGGACGGGATAGGACGGGATAGGACGGGATAGGACGGGATAGGACGGGATAGGACGGGATAGGACGGGATAGGACGGGATAGGACGGGATAGGACACATGTACTTTCATTTTAGAGACCAGATTCAATTAATAAATTATGATATACATATAATTTTCTTTATTAATTTTTCTTTATTATTTTTTATTTTATTTTTAAACATTCACATTTAAAACAATAAAAAAAAAATATGTAAAAGACTACATGTATTTAACAAAAAAAAAACTATGTATTTAACAACAATTTCAAAAATTATAAATTTTAACACATACGCACTCACACACACTCACACACACACTCGCACTCTTCTTTTTGCGCTGGGTTACTAAAAGAGTATACATTGTAAAAAAAGTTTGGATATGATTATTTTTTGTTATTTTTTTATATTCCATTATTTTATTTTTATGTCTAATATTTGTAAAAAGATCACAACTACAAACAAAAGCCATTAAACTTATTTATTTAATTTTTTGACCGCTGCGTAAGGAACCGAATTTCTTAACATTGACTCCCCTCCCGTTTCTCAGTGACGCCTTACATCGCATAGCAAGCCCAGCGGAGTGAACGGCAACCACGCTTTCTAATACTTACATTTTTGAACTCGTGATATCTTTCGAATGGAAGGTCCGAATTGAATATTTCAAAGAGTTATATAAAGGTATTGAAGCAGTCTTGAGTGTGAATAAATTTATTTTGATAAGAATAACTACCAAGGTACAAATAAAGAGCCTTTTCAAGCGGTGGCATTTCAATCAAAATTTTAAAATAAAAGAACAATTATTGTGACATGTACATAAAAGTTAGACATATTGTTGCGACACTTTTTGTAGATAATGATATGTTCTGCAAAGTCGTAGTACATTACATTATTTTGTTCTGTAATCAATAGTTTTAGCAGCGCACGCGATTTAAGGTATTTTTTAGGTCATTTAAATACACCTTGGGTTACATTATTGGAGTTTTAGTAAGTATCCCTAATTTTGTTTGAAAATATAATTTAGTTTATGTCACTTGGAGATAATGTAGCTTCCCAACGGTGAAAGAATTTTTTAAATTGGTCTTGTAGTTTCGGAGCCTATTCAATGCAAACAAACAAACAAACAATCAAATCTTTCCTCTTTATACATAATATTAGTATAGACTTCAAGTACAATGTACAGAGGCGGACTTAATGCCATAGGCATTTTCTACCAGTCAACCTTTAACCTTTGTCATATTAAAATGAAGGATTTCTAGAAAGTCAAATTATTTCTCGGGCCTAGTGACTATTTGTGCTACTAATTAAAATCATGGATTGTTCGTA
Source organism: Standfussiana lucernea (assembly GCA_964057025.1). NCBI lineage: Eukaryota > Metazoa > Arthropoda > Insecta > Lepidoptera > Noctuidae > Standfussiana > Standfussiana lucernea. The sequence goes on from OZ059806.1 coordinate 4,802,371, forward strand.
ACATAACCTTACTTGTCCTACAAAGTAAGTATAAAGGGTTTTGCTTGAAGAAAAGTAGTTCCTGAAGTCAAACGTGGCGATATTTTCAACAAATACGGTGAGTAGTCCCTAGGTATTGTTTGTAGCTTCATCGTCATCTGGAATACGTACCGGTACATATAAGTTATGGACATATAGCATAGCATGTCATACTAAAACCTTAATACAAATATATTATTATCATTTGATCTCAAAAAGCCCACAAAGCATGTACATCAATAGTTATGATCCCTAATATTCTCAAACTAGTCTTCCGCGTCTTCATCTGTTGACAGCTGCAGCTGCAGTAATTAAGTTTTGATTGGCTGTTTAGCTGGTGAATGATTTAACTTGATTGACGTTAGTGAGTTCGTGGTTGAAGTTTGTGTAAATTAGTGTGTAACTTGACATACTTATCGCACTCGAGGGAGAGGACTATTATATTACTCCGATTTTGCGAGCTATATGTTTATTGTTAGCTCCCTTAAAGTTATTACATTAAATATGATTTACAGTCGCAATAAAACACGAATGTAAGGAACGAAAATCAGAAAAATACATTTTTATTTGTGTTTGTTTTGTCGCAGCTCACTTATTCGATATTATATTTTTTTTTGCGTTGAATCAACACGAGTCGTTGTTACTTTTTGATAATATGTAACTTTATAGTAAATAGCTCAAAAACATTATGACTTTCATTAGTGTACATGAATGTCAAATTATCATTCCAATGTTAATTTGAAATTCATGTGCAAGCTGTCGTAATTTTTTTTTTTAATAAATGCATTACTTCGTCTTTTCTCCTCTCGTATTTATGTGTAAGCTGAGTAATACTAATAACACAATGTATGTTTAATCTTTTTTATCAGAGTTATCCTTTTGACATTCCTGCATAGGTAAATGTCACTATTACTTGCGGGTCTTCCTGTCTTTTTGATCCAAGCGAGAATAACGTCGAATGAAAGCGTTTGTTTGTCTTTCAACATTTTAATTAAATGAGAAAGCAGTAGTTAAGCGCAGGAAGCAGAAATATATTTCTATAAAGATTATGACAAAGGAAAGACTCTAGCAAGACATATCACTTTACATAAAAGTTCGTCAACATATAAGTTTTATGATGCATCAGTTAGAAGTATTTACAATTAAAAATAATAGTGCTACCCGGAATTTGGCCATTAAAGCTCTAACTTAGTGTCTTCTTAGTCAAGTTGTAATGGAACGCCTCGAGAAAACACTACCGCCACAAGTTTTAACTCAAATTTTCTTTCATTTACGATCGTTTTCCATTTACCGTTTCATTCATATCAACATCTACCTTAATAAATTATCATATTCCTTGCTGGTTACATATTTTTAACGTAAATTTTTCGCCCTGATCCGGGCTGGATATTTGAATGATTAAAAGCACTCATGTGCCAAAATCTCAATCACCTGTTGCCTGTGACTCTCACATAATTTCGAAACGAGTAATTTTTGAGTTAACTGTTTCCTCTTTCTTTTTTTCAATAAACCTGTAATCAACTTGTCTTTTTTTCACATTCTTTGTCTTTTTTTTACATTCTCTGTAAATCTATGTTCCCACTATAGTTGACTGAGTGGGAAAGTTGGCGAAGCGTCACATACCAGCTAATGATTGAAATATACGCTCCATCAGATTAAATCTGAAGTTCCTCATAAGTCATAACTCACATTCATTTCGTCATTCATTTCGAGAGGCAGAAGGAGTAGGAGAAAAAATATTCTTTGTAATATTGTTTTTCAAAATTGTGAGTTCATTTTTAAAGAAATAGAGAAACATTCAATATTTTGTTGAACGTTTTAACGACGTAAAGAGAACAGGTGAAAAGCGATGACTAGGTGTAATAGATGCGGAGTACGATTGTCACCCAGCATGATGCATCTGGCTCACTGCATTATCTGTGTCAGGTAAATAAGCTCAGATATTTCATTATTGCTTTTGATGATAATAAATGGGATTGTTTTCGAATTGTTGCAGAATTGCATTCGTCTGATCTCGATGTAATGAAAAATCGACAAGCATCAACCAAAAACTATAAGATATGGAGTTATTTTGTATCTATGTTGTGTTAGAAAAAGTTCGAAGACGATCCTTACAATGAAACAGAGCATGCCGCAGAATTATTTTTGTTGTAATTCCTATTAGAATGAAACAGGCCGTTATGGGTATTAATAATCACACAGAAAATAGAAAAACAAATCAAATGAATTGCATCGTATAAAAAACAATTTGCAGTAAATCATTATAACAAATGAATGAAACGTGTGAAACGGGCGAGTGCAGACAAAAACATGAATAATATATAACGCGAGAATTGGTACAAACATATTATGATGTTTGTGAAAATAAATAATATATCAATTGTTTCTGTCTGCAGTTAACAATAATTTCCAAACTTTTTCAGTAAAACAGGATTTGTCGTCGCAAATGTTCTTATCTCCAAGTCGAATGCTTGTAATAATCAGCGTGGAGCCGACATCTGTATGACGTCATAATATGTCATGTGACATCACGCCTGTAAGGTGCACTGAAATGTTAAACCCGTTTTATTTTATTTACGGAATGAATGTAAACGCTTTTCTTTTATAAAAATAAAAACTTTTTCTTTCTATTTAATCTGACAGTAAATGTCAAGTGTATGTCTCAACCTTGAATATTTTCACTGATCATTAACACTAAAAACGGTATGTTTAGCACGTTCACTATTTGTTTTAAGTTCCCGATATTTCGAAATAAATAAATATATATATATATATATAAACATATATATAAACATGGTCAATATCCCGTTTTAAGATAATGATAGTGATAGTGACTATGTCAGTTTAAAAACTCATCTAAACATAATAATAAAATTGTAACTGGCCGATGTCTGTACATTGAAGATATTGAAAAATATATATAAATATATGGGGGTTCTTTGTTAGAGCAACAGAAGCAAAACAACAGCTTTTCGATTTTTGTCTGTCTGTCTGTCTGTATGTTTGTACGCGCATCACGCAAAAACTACTGCATGGACTTGAACGCAGTTCTCACCGCTCCACTGCTAGATGCCTAACTTAAAATATAGGCTACATTTTACCACAGGAAATGATCTTTTTTCTGTTATACAAATACCACGCGAACGAAGTTGTGGGCAAAAGCTAGTATTGAATATTTTCGTTTAAGGTCCGTGTGACAGTATTTTATTTATATAAAAAGAGACAAAGATAAACGTAACAAGGTAACATTTCACAACATTCTTTATGATACGACGCTACACATTCTGCAGTTTGCTACAAGACAAGAGCGAGCATAATATGTAGAATGTCGTAGTGACGTTTCTATTTTATTCTTATAGTACGTGTCTTATATTCTAAACCTAAAGTAGTTCAAAGTTATATATAAGTAAATTTAAGAGAACATGAACTTTTTTTTATTTTTATTTATTAAAATAAGGTTTTCTTTCAAAACAAGAGCTTGAGTATGTAGCCGTTTTAGACAAAGCTTTAAAGCTTTGAAATCCCACGTATGAACTTGCATACTTATGACAATTAAAACAACGAATAATGTTATCTGAGAATACAATGTAATTATGGAGCAAGGTTTTTTTGCAAAATGCTAGCTCCAGCTTAATTTTAAAACCTAGACTCAAAATGTATTTTCATTTTGCATAAATAAGTTTCTAAAATTACGAAAAGAATAATCCTGAGGATTATAACTCAATCCTGAATAAGTTAGGTCGGTAGCGGCCGGTGGGGCGAAGGTGAACCGGAATATCTGCCAGTGATTAGCTGGACATTATGCAAAACAACTGGTGAACGAACCGTATTACCATTAGAACACACGTGGATGCTGCGCCAAGATAAATTTAAAATAAATAAGCATTTAACTTCGATAGAAAATTGTTTAAGAGAAAACAATGTATTAACACATGGTGGAACGGACACCAACGCTAAAATGGTTACAACGTATTAAGTACATCATTCTGAATCAATATCAAATCATAAAAATTTAAATGTGGGGGCACATATAGGAAAATCATCAGTTTTAAATCTTCTGTTTCCTACATGCAATACCTACACGGTCAAAATGTACTCAACAGCTGATTTTATTTTTAATAACCGACCAAAAGTTTATATGTGGGGGGGTTCGAATGATGTACCTACTTACTGAATGCCTACGTGGTGACCGTTTAAGCGTCTGTGTCCCTTCCACCTTGTATATCAAAATATTTCGTTCTTTATTTCAGGTAACCAAAAGTTAATTTTAAACCATCAGTATTGCAAAACATCTTCAGTTTGTGATTTCATCCTCCATTGATTTTAAACAATTCACCCATTCGTGTTGACAGTTCTTGAATACCTATTAGTTCCGTCGTTCTAATTCAACATTTCCTTTTCCTGAGATATTTAATGTCACAATGCCAAGTCGAGGTATTCACATTTTGCTTTTCGTTTCATAGAAGAACGGACGCGGAGTAAATAACTTGATAATTATTTGTGGTGGGTGAAAACGTGAAACTTTGACAATTTATTTGTTTGTGGTCTGTCTCATTACAAGTTGTATTAGTATTTTGTATAGTTGTCGGTTCGAAATGGTCTGCTATCGTTGCAATGTCTTCGAATGCGATTTTTATTATAAATGAAACGAAATTTCACATAATGATTCTGTTTCTAAAGGTTAGATATGTTACTAAGAGTATCATGAAAATCAAAAAACATATAATTTTTTAAGAGTCTATAGAAGCTCAGCTCAAATTCTAATTTGGCCCCCACTTCCCCGCGCCACCTCACTCTTTTATCGCGATCGGCGCGATCGCACACAGCTCGCGGTGACGCGCGCGGGCACACGAAGTCGAAGCGATTTTGTTAGAGTAAACTACACTATTATCGGACGAGTACTAAGTACTTCATAAAATTATCAATCATAATTTAATATTAACTTGTCATTATATGAACATAAAATTGTACATCGCAAATTTAGTTTCAATGTACCTACTAACGTCAATATGGAATCACTTACCATGTGTTAGTACAAGTATTTTACTATATTTTGTCTTTAAAATCATGAAAAACAACAAATCGTAAAATATTTCTTGCTCTTACTATGTTATTTTTGTTTTCAAATATCACAGCGACTGTACTATTTTTGCAACAAATACATTGCCCCTTAACCACTACCTAAGTTTGCCGCTAAGTGACTGGACAAGCAATGTAAACATCACAAAACGATACTTTATTAAGTGGATGCATCGCGGCCGTGGCGTCTTGAAGCAAGTTAGTGATGTGCTTGTGCAGATCGACTAACGTAGGCTATCGATCGATCGATAGGATTAGATCTCTTTGATAATATTACGTTTTACCAATTTGAGCAGTTCCCATTGAATAATGACATAAATTATTTCTTATCAAATCTGTCATGGAAAAATATATGAATTTAAGAGTACACTATTTGACAAAAAGTGCCACCCCAGTAATATCAAAGCGGCAAGTGCTGCACAAATACTTCCACTTTACAGGTCAGTGAGTAAGCACCCTAGCAGGGTTCAACAATACCTACTGTTTCAATTTCGATACGCTATGACAGCTTAAACCAACGTAACCGGATTTTTGATTATGTTAATTAATAATATTTTTTTTAGCTACATATTGTTTATTTTTATTATAATATTTTCTGGACATGCAGTTTATTATTTATTTTATTTTGAGGACCCCAATTTTTTTTGTACAATAATAAATGTAAGATTCGATAACTTTCCGATTTAGTCAATCACTAGCGTATATGTAAAATAAATTGCTTTTGCACAGCACAACGATAGCAACCGATGTTTTTGTGTGGGTAAGTTGTACGGTGCATGGTATATACACGCTGTGATTGATGGGATAAGGTTTATAATTGATCGGGTAGTACGTTCTGTTTTAAGAAATGCGGATGTGTGCGTGACGGCGTACTTATTGCTTTTGCTGACCTCTCATTGTACGGAATGCCTATACAATGTGAGATCAGCTTATACTGGAAACGTATAGTTTGATAATTATGTAGCCGTGGGTACGAATAACAGATCAGTTACATTTTTAGGTAGGTAGAAGATACTGACGAATTTACCGGAACATCATCTTTATCACCATCGTTTTCAGTACTGTGTAATCGACGTCTTCTAGAAAGATACATTATAATTATTTAGCTAAATTACCAAGGTACGTCAGTAAGTTCATACATTTTATGTATGTGGTAGGTAGAACTACAGTCGGATAAGTAAGTTACAGTTTTGTTTCTTGTAGTTAGATAGGTAGGTACTTACCGAACATACCTATATTTTTTATTAGGTATTTCTAAGCGCTTGGCTGCTGCACTGCGGGTCGCGGGTTCGATTCCCGCACGGAAGAAATATTTTTATAGCCTAACGATAGTTGTGAAGATTTGTGTTTGTAATCGCACCGTCTCCGATTCAGGAGAAATCCTGGAGTGGGACAACATTATAAAAAACAATTACTAAGTACTTACTGTAGATACCTATATTTTGTTGTAATATAATTACATATATTGTCAAAACAAAACTATATAGGTAATTTTTATCTTTTTATTTTTTATAAAAGTTGCCCCACACTGGATTTCTCCTGAATCGTGGACGATGCATTTGTGATTGAAACTTACAAACACAAATCTTCACATGCAGAAACACCTGCGACTCGTAGCGCAGCAGCCAATCGCTTAGCCACTGCACCAAACGTGTCGTATGCTGTCTACCTATATGTTTGTATATAAATAGTAGATAGGTAAATAGATACTTATTTCATTAAGTTTATCATATGTTTGCCTGCTTCTTTACGCCAACCGTTATTTCCCATTGCGCCACACTATAAACCTAAGTACATAAATTTTAATTTTACGTCGTCTTGTTGCGTAATTGCGAGACTGAGCGCGGGTGGCGGGCGGCAGAGAACCAACTTCAAGACGCCGATAGTTTAGGTATTTTCTTTTTAAGGTGAAAATAACAGGAATTAAAAAAAAATAAAAAACATAAGACCTGCTTTATAGGTAGTTCAGTTAGTATGCCAAGTTTCATGATCTAATTTTAAGTATTTTTTGAATACCAGCGGTTTATCGTTCGGTTTGGAGGTAACTTTGGAATTTTTTTCTATCGAGAAAATTTTATGGAATCGTGTTTTCGTCAAACATAGGACCTAGCATTAATCCTCAACTTTACCGTATATTTATTTCAAAATTAATGCTGCAGTATTTTCGGCATAACAGAGGATCATGCTAAGCCATCTGAGCTACCATAGGCCCTTAATCGACCTCATATCGGCCTGCGCAAAAAGTGGTCAATAATTATTATAGAGACAGTCTGTCGTGCTCACCCACGAGTCACAACACACGTGCCACTGCAGCCTCACTTCCGATACTTACTGCCGGCCGCCATTGTACTCGCCACACTATAATACAACAGGTATTGTTCGACATCTTTTCAAAATTTTCACAATCTGAAAATGTTTCACCCACATCTACTACAGTGTCGTTTGGGGCACAAGACTGTTGTGTGAAATATTTTCAGTTTTAAATAACAGGTTCAGTAACGTAAAAAACTATTCATTTTTTATTACCTTTTCATTATTTACTACCTTTCCTATTCATTATTTACTACCTTTTCATTTCAAGATTAACAATATTCTGTGACCTGTGAGGCATTCGTGGAACTCATCTTGTATGTACAGTAGGTACAAGTTTTTTCACGAACTGTTTTTATAATTTTATAGAACTGACTGCTATCGTCCAACTCATAGTCATAAGTGAACGTAATTTTGTGTAACTAAGTTGAAATGAAAATTCAAAATAACAATCAATTAATCAAACACAGTTTCACAGTATAATAATATGCATTAATTTTCTCAACAGAAACAACATTCGTGTGAACTATGATAATGTTTACGTATCCAATTATGTAGATATATTTGTGTCGTTGCCCTTGCCACATTCTGCCTACAAATATCTGTGCCTATAAATACCTACCTACTGCGTGAAATTTATGATTTTTAAACACAACATTAATGTATTTAAGCGATTCGTGCATCTCAGCAGATATTTGTGAAATTGTACAGAATAGGTGAGACCATAAATAACATTTTCTTTTTATTGACACATGTATTCTTTCCTTCAATTCTTACCACAGAGTATACGCTGTCTCATCGCGACCTCATCAATTGTTTCGCAATCAAGTGCTAGCAATTCATCAAGCTCTCGCTTGTAATCTCCTACCTCCGTCTCATTGTAGATACCGCAATAGCTTGCAATGGTAGGATTATTCTGACGGTATGCTCGGACAGCGCTGACATCCGACTAATTTACGACGTCATAACTCACTCGCCGACACTATGGCTGTGATGTTGTTTTGTAATTGGTTGGTTTATAATGAACACTTTTAGTAACGTTTTATATGGTGTCATGAAAGTCTATTGTGTGAGTAACAAGTTTTGGGCTCAGCTTTGTGTTTCAGTAAGTTAGCTGTACACAGAATGAAAAGTTTACTGTTTCGCTGTCCAGGAACTACGGTATATTTTTGCTCTGAAATATTTTGGAGCATTCATTTTATCAAAGCGTTCAGTAAATATTGACTTTTCACCGATACGAGTTCATAAGATTTAAATTTTAGCACATACATACGTGGGACACTCAGAAAGTTTTGCGACACTAAAAAAAATTGTTCTACAGGTACATATATTTTTATTAAATCTTTTCAAAGTACTCTCCACCAGCCTCTATACAAAGATTCATGCGTCTGAACCAGTTTTCAAAACACTTTTTCCAGTCCGCCGCAGACACCTCGTTTACAGCCTGCTCGAACGCAGCCAGCGCATCTTCCGGCGACGAAAATTGTATCCCCTTGAGCTGATTTTTTATTTTTGGAAATAAAAAGAAGTCACACGGTGCTAGATCAGGGCTGTAAGGAGGGTGACCCAGGAGTTTGACTGGTGTACTGTCCAGGAAGTCCCTCGTTTTGAGTGCGGTGTGTGCAGGCGCATTGTCGTGGTGGAGCAGTAGTCCGCGGAGCCCTGTGTTTGGTCGCTTGTTGCTCACAACAGAAAAAAACTTCTGGTAAACATTTGGTAGTATACCATTCGGCGTTGATGCTTCTTTGATCTCGTAAGGGAATTGAGGCCAAGTGGCCAGTCAAATTAAAAAAGCTGGCGATCAAAATCTTCCCCCCGCTTCGAGATCGCTTCACTTTGGTAGGCGTTGGTTCATTTTGAAACACCCAAACTGTCGACTGGCGCTTGGTTTCTGGATCGTATTGATAAATCCAGGACTCATCACCTGTTACGATGTCGTAAACACGCCGAGACGAGCCTGCTTCAAATTTGTTCAGCATATCACGGCACCATTCCACCCGGGCCTGCTTCTGAGCGTCGGTGAGGTAGTGCGGCACCCAGCGCGATACTATCCTCCTCACGCGAAGATGCCCGTGTAGAATCTCGTGAACGCTTCCCGATCCAATCTTTAATATGTGCTGAATCTCCTGATATGTAATTCGCCTATTATCTTGGATTAAATTTTTCACTGCTAGCACGTTTTCTTCCGTAATAGCCGTCAAAGGGCGACCGCTTCTTTCTTCATCCCCCAAGGTTGGTCGACCGCGCCTAAATTCGTTATACCAACGATACACGGTTGCCTTGGAGGGGCCTTCATCCATAAATGCCATTTGAAGTCTATCGAACGATTCATCCGGTTTCAGGCGACACTTGAAATCGTAAAAAATCATAGCTCTAAAATGTTCCCGGCGCAGATCCATTTTTCAGTAAGACACGATACTTTGAATTGGCTCGCAAAAAATGTGGAGGGAAATTTTGAAAATGGAACACACATATTTTTACTTACAAGTAATCATATTTTCGAAAAAGATTCTAACTGGCCAGTCTCCCATATATAAAAACTATTTATCGCAATACTTTCAGAGTGGCCTGGTATTTCGTGAAAAATACAAAAAGTCAGTTTCATAACAATGAAAGCTGCTTCATTCCACTCTAAGTGCCTAAAATACGTTGTTAATAATTTAAGCAAATGAACGTTAATTCTAATGAGAGAATTTTGTATTAAGAAAGGAGCGTTAAGTGTAAATATAATTAATTGAAGTAATTTTGGATAAACACGAGAAAATTTCGCCTAAGTAAATAGGTACGAGAGAATGTACGGTAATGAGCGGTGTTAACGTGGATGTAACAGCAATATTAGCTTTCTAATTCAAGTTGATTTTCCTCTTAATATGTGGAGGCAGATAGATACTTTGTGATTCTCATGTTTTTAAACGTAATATATATAATAATTATAACAATGCAAACTATTGTGTGTTATGAAATCTAGTTCACCAATAGTTGCAACAATCAATTTTTAAATACACTTTCTCGAATACTGGCACTTATCACACTACGATTAGGTTCAACATGCAATCTATTTCACACTCAAGTTTTTTTTGTGTTATTTTACTGTTGTTGTTTTTATTTGTTTCATTAAAAAAAAATACTTTATGAATTCAAAAATATCAGTTGTTTTTTCACTTTAGGCTGTTTAGAGGCTTCATACCTTTGCTTCTCCTTCAACCTGCAAAAGCAAAGCGCGGAAAAAAGCAAATTAAATCATAGTTTTCTAATAATTCATGGCAACAATACTTTTCGTTCTATTGTTTTATTTCTTCGAAAGTGTATTGAAAAACGTCGTTTTTAGTTTGTCAGTTCTCGGCTTCATAATACCCTCGCCTGCGGCTCGGGCGTGAACTTCGCCTCGGCTGCAAAAACGAAGTTTCCCCCCCTGTATCAATATATATATTGGCTCAACTCAAGCCACGTGTATATCAGTAATAGACGCATCATAACCGATTATAGACGTGATAGCCACTGTTTAGATTCTATTACTAACTTACTTTACATTTATCACTGTATGAGTACGTTTGTTCATCATCATCACCTTTATCACTATTGTTATAAAGTTGATTATAGGATAGGAGTGAACGAAAAAATGAACATAATTTGAATTAAACTTATGCGTCAGGAAATAAAGCTTGTTCACAGTGGCAGTTGGAGCACAATTTACTAAATTGATGTGAGATGACAATAAACGTAACAGAAAATAAAATAAAAATTGAAAGAATTTAAAAGGTACCGTTTGATTAATAATCAATGTTGTTATTACGCTGTGTTTTGTTTCTAGAGTAAGTGACGCGGACTATGTAGAATTGTGTATAATCGTCGAGATAATATAAAACGAGACTAGACGCAAGCACTTATTAAACTTTTGACCGCCACGGACGCCTATGGACATCAAATCAAAAAGTGCTCACGACGCCATGGGCGGTATAACACGTCTAATTTGGATGCGGTGAAATTGTGGCTTGGAGTGGAGGGCACGCGCGTGCTTTTATGCTCTGGCGTTCAAAAGGTTAATCGTTTCTGTATACAGTGTAAATTCAATCTTTAAGTTATTCAAAATACATACTGTGGATGAAATAGCAAGCAAAGCTAATATATTTCATAATAAGTATGCAAACACTGGGACTATGCACGTATTTGAGCAATAAATTGCTAAACTTAGTCGCAACAGTGGCTCCCTCTTGAATAATTTTCACATTTATTCTAGACGCGTCCTCGATGCCGACACTTCAGGGCAATGAAAGTGTAACTCGCGTTTGACTAATTGTTGTGGCGCATACAACAGACAAGTGCTGACATGTACTAGTGCGTGCTAGCAGGAGCTGAAGTTTTAGAATAAAGTAAAATGCTAGACTAGCGATGGAAGTATTGAATTGATTTGTTCATTGAAATAAATTCACTCTAGACTTCATATGAGTGGTTCACTTGATAAAGCCTCCATTTTAATTTGCACACTCAAGATTATGTTCCCAGGAAGAAAAGGCCCTTAAGTGCACCGTACAGACACGTGCAGACGAGAAACAAAAGTGTATTAGTTTGGGATCCATAACTAACTCTGTAAGTATGAACAGTCTAATTACTACACCAGACAGGGCATTTTTAATGGGGTACTGCTCCTGGTCTAGAGTGGAGGATCATAATAAAATCGTTTATTTCCACTATTCAATCCGTTAGTCACACAATGGCTGCTGTCCGGTCAATTATCCATAAATTAAGCGCGGTTGTGGCTTCCATGGCGAGGGTACATGTCATGTCGCTCCACACACCATAGTAGTTACGTAACTATGTGGATAATAAGCAAAAACGGTAAACGGTAAAGAAGTAAGTTAAGTAAAGTATTTGAAGAATCCATTTATTCAGTGTTCTGTATTTGAGGGAGTTATCATTGAAAAGAGTGATGACTAAGTACTACATGAATTCTTTTTTTTATGTAAAGGTAACTTGGAACGATGCGTAACGTAGGTAGTTGGGTAATAAAGGGGAAAATGTTAACTTGTTAAGTGTAGGATGTGTGTAGTGGCGGTATACGTGTATATTCTTCTGCTATTAGCGACATGATAGTTATACCATAATGATGGTGAAAGACGTCAATCAGTGCCTTTTATCATTTTAACTGGTCAGATTTGATTGTTTTCATTTTGATTCTCTTAAGAAGATCAAATTAACATCCCGATTACGTTTATCGACATTAACTGTTAACAGTTTTAAAGTGGAATTTACTGAAAGAAAGATCGTACCAAAATGAAACGGGTATTTTTGTTTTCCCGTGTAATGGCGGCGCGTTTTGTTTACTGTTCAGTTTAGCAAACAATATTATGAGTGCTTAAGCAAAGTCATCCGCACGAACAAGTAAGTAAGAATAACTGAAAAGTACCAATAGGAAAACTTCAAAATTACCATTTTCTTAAATATTATATTAAAAAGAACTGTTGCCAGGAAAGTCGAGAAAAGATTATTTTAAATAGTTTGAAGGTTTTCGAAAAGCTGACAATTATATAAATTTAATAGGAGCTTGCCTAAACTATCTTATGTTGGAAGTAAAATCTTATTTCATCGAAGTAACGAACTCTGCATAGGAAGAGATTGGATTTCCTTCTTGCTTCAATGTCAAATTCTAAGTTCTGTCGAGTCAGATAGTGTGGTTTTAGATGTAATTTTGTGTTGCAGCCTCCGCAGAATAAGGTTTACATGATTTATTTTCCATCTTAAAATGTTGATTTTTATTTGTTTTTTTTTTTAGATGGAAGTAATATAACGCAAGTCTGCATGATTGTATGTAATCTTTTATCAACAATCTCACCCCATCCGTTCTGTGCCGCATGCATGTTGCTCTACTGAGCTCACAAACAACGTCATGTTCGGATTATTTATTCGTTAATACTCGTAAAAGTTTGATATTCCTTAAACCTATTTTAAAGGATTTTTATTTTATTATAGAGTGGTGATCGCAATCATTTAAATGATGACTTGTCAAAGTTTACTGCAGTGTTCTGATTATGTTTCCACGATATACTTTTTAAGTTACCATATCAATCAAAGTAAAAATGGTAGTCAATAAACTCAACATCGAGCACATGAACTAATTTCCCGAAAATAGTTAATAAATAGATCTGGGGCGATCTTGATACTAAAGATTGTGTGTTTACAAGGACTTTGATCCACCCACAGTCTTCAGTGGTTTTCTAACTAATATTGTCGTAACCTTTTACGTAAGTACATTGATGAGAATCCTTTTCACAATAAGCTAGAAATGTTTTGGGCCTACATTCTAATTAATTAAAGTTAAATTCTAATTTATTGCGGGCAACGAAAACCTTAGTCTGTTAATGCTAGCATAATTAGTTTTTACACAAATAAATTACCTCAAAGATCCTTGTACAATATTTCTTTAGAGAATATAAGTTAAGTTTTCACACCAAGTTCATGAATTCTAAATGAGAAACCCAACAGAAAAAATCAAATCTTGAGCGGTCGGAACGATGTCAGATAATAGGCTTTTACGCCGTAATAGTTATGATCAAGCCAAGTTTTAATCGAAAGGCTCTCACGTTCCACAATGCTTGCCTATAGATGTTTATCCTCAACACTACCGCATAAACCCGTCGCTCACTGAATGAATAGCCCAATTACTGCGCACTTTTATTTTGCTCTCGATTTTAAATTCTATTCTCGTGTTCAGTGCATAATTGTTTGTGACCCGATTCCGTTTTCATCTAGTCAGTTTTTAATCGGCACACAATATTAAACGGCCTCCAACGTACGTCGGCACTCGTTTAATAATGAATACTGCAGTTCAGGCAGCATCGACGACGCCGACGGCGGATTGGGCACTGAGCAATGCTATATTGGTTCCGCAGATGAATTAGGAAACGTATGTATGTATTTATAACTGAACTAGCGACCCGCCCCGGCTTCGCACGGGTGCAATGTAGTATACTAATGTTTTCTCTACTATACAGGCTGTTGCTTTGCATCCTCGTAAAATTCAAGGAGGTAACTATGTTAATGATTCTCGACCCGAATCAATAATAAAATAGGTAGGTATTTTTTTCTTAATATCGGAAATCGGTAAGTGTACATAATCCGTATTAAAAGGCGGCCCTTCTAATACTAGCTCTATAACCACGCTTTCACACACAAACAAACGCAGACGTTTATTCGATAAACGGGTGATTCTCTACTTTTGAGAAGGGCTTCATTCTGAAATAATGTCAAATTTAAACAACTAAAAAAGCAGCGTTTATTATTATTGCCCAGGTACCGTAATTTAAATTGATTATTTACGTCTTTTATGACAACCTCCTGAATTTTGACGAGGATGCAAAACTACATCTTGTATGCACGTATTATACATATAAACCTGCTGTATTAAAAATCTACTAAAAAAACTGCATCAAAATCCGTTGCGTAGGTAGTTATAAAGATCAAAGCGTACATAGGGACAGACAGACAGCGGGAAGCGACTTTATTTTATACTATGTAGTGATAAAAATGTAATATGACTCGAATGTCGGATGAAATTTATCCATTAATAAAGTTGAAGTGATTATGGATGTAATAAAGAGTTCAAAGATTCTATTTACCTAACCAAGTCTAGAAAAACAACAAGAATTCATTACTTCATTAAATAATGACATAATGTTAGTCTCAGCTTTTAAATTTATTTCTCCATAGGTACCATTAACTCATCCCTGGTACCTACAATCCGTTGTTTGTTTAGATCAAATAACTAAATAAACGCCCATATATCTTAAAATCTAGTGGGTTCTTGAATTACCCCTAAAATATCAATGTACAAGTACCTGCCCTCCACGGTTAGATAACGCTTCTAGATACATAGTAAAGTAGCTTAGCAATCCATCTTGGAGCGTGTTTTAGTATTTAAGTTATCACATTATGCCAGTCCTGGGTCTGAATGAAAGATTAAACGACATTTGTTAACCAAACTTAAATGACTTTGGCATACGTTCTACACACATATAATGTGTTTAATGTACTTCTCTACTGAGCTACTTTATGGGTTCAAACTTTGCTTCAACAATGTTGAGTTCGAGTTAGATCATAGAAACTACTATTTTACATAGAACAACTGCCTATCTGACCTCCACAGCCCAGTTTGTACTGGGTTATACGATACCCCTTGTTGGTAAGACTCAAACTCAAACTCAAAGCATTTATTTCAATTAAACCATTACAGGCACTTTTGAATGTCAAAACACAAAAAATAAACTAAGCTACAGTCCCAGTCACAGGGCATAATAACTTGTGAAAGTACTGTAGTTGCCCATTCGAAAGCGTAGATCTCTATGGAGAAGAATGGGAAAGAAACTCCATGGACACTCTTTTAAATCATTATGTTGTTACAAAGTCTCGGTTACATCATTCATGTCGAGATTAAACATATATGTGAGAACGATGTAGAAAGACGTGCGAGTAAGAGCGTCCAGAATAAAAAGATAAAATTAACAATTCAAAAATACAATAATCCATGGCAGCTGCGAGATGACCAGTCACAACTGACAGCGCCCGTTCACGAACATGACGCATGGATCAGCCATCATTCAACTCAACCATTTTGGAGGGAACTAAACGACCTGGTTGTCAGACTTTCGGGCCACTGACTACCTGTAACGACTGTTACAGATCCACAAATGACAGCCGGGACCAGCGGCTTATCGTTCTTTTCGACGCACGAGACCCATCCGTGGACCAACCTAGGCAAGCGCGGCTTAACCTAAAGATAAAAATTAACTTCCAAAGTAAATGTTCATTTCCAATGCTATTTCATACGGGATTATTACGCCATTTGCGAAGTACAGTTTAATTTATTATTACATTATTCTGATTGATGGTAAAATCTTTAGTTGACGGCACGAGCGAAAAAGGTTTACCATACGACAGGCTTTTCCGCACCCTTTCAAAGATCAGATTTTTCAGCATTGTATTCGGCAAAGATTTTACCTTTTTACTACAGAAGAAAGGGTCCTGAGATTTTATACTCTACCCAAATATTTTTCATACGAAAGGATAAAGAAATATGAATTAAGTTAATCTTTATAAGGAACATGTTTGCACTTAAATAAAAAGCAAAAATAACAGGAGTCAAACAAATCGACAAGAGTCGGTGCAAACAGGGAACGTCCGAGTTAAATACATTTAATTAAAAGATTTCGGAAGAATGTGGAATAAAGAACGAAACTAATAATGAACTACTCACATTATGCCATTCATACCATCATACGAGAACTTACTTAAATTGCTCATGTTCATAATAATACAACTCCAAACATTTTCCATGCATTATCCGACGTACATTATTGTGAACCGAGTTAATAATGTGCGCGGTTTTTATGCGCCGCCACGAGCTTGGACATTATTTTGTAAATTACTTCATTTTATATTTTCATACAGGAATCATTTTTGAATATGATGATTATTAATGAACTTTCAGAAGAGGAATTGAACTGTTATTATTTTTAAATCAGTACACAACGTTGCTGAAGCGTAGCTGTGAGCTTGTCACATGTTTCATTGCTTATTCAATTTTCAGTTCCAGCGACCGACAGCGACAACAGGATTATATATTTTTTTCATGATAATTAAAAACTGCGAGTTGATTTTTTTTTCTAGTATTCTTTTGAATAAAATGAAGGTTTTTATTTTTTGGATGAGCTAACTGAAGACACATGTCATGGTTCTGGTGAGGTATTCGGGTGGAAACGTGTAAAGACGTGTTTCCCCCCACACTTCATATGGGATATGCAAAGTCAGTCAAATGACCAATCCATTTGACTGGTACTCTGATGTGATGTTTTCATTAAGTTCTTAATTCTGGATAAACATAATATTATCTCCGTTCACGGAAATGTTTCTAGTTACGTAATTATTTACCTGCTTCAATAAAGGTTATATTATTCAACATTAGGTTGAATTAGATCATCAACATCATCATTCTCTTTTTTTTTGTTCCAGGCCGGAAAATCCCCACGGATGTTTGGGTCTGTCAAACTCGAACTGACTAAAAACCACCCCGGTGTTCCCTTCCCACATTTGCACCGGGGACCATGGGAACCTGTGCGCCTTCTACGATTCCCGGCTAGTGCCGGCCCCGTCCGCGGGCCTCCTCAAGTTGGTGAGGTGTAGGACTCCCCCCGCGATCTCTAATAGGGGCGCGCGCAGAACACTACGCGCTACCGCATCGGGTCCAGTTATATGGGGGGGGTGGCGGACGTCCCCGAGTCCGCCATCCCTTTGGACCCGTTTAGGGGGGCTGGAAGAGGGCGATCATTTTCCTGCCCCAATTTTTTTGGGGTCGGAGATCGGTCATGTCTTTTTTTTCTGTCTTCTTCTTCCATACTTCTCTATTACTCGTCATCTCAGCTGTCACAATGATTTAGGTAAACATCAAAATCCCGATAAACAATCCCGTTAATTTTGACCAACCCATGGTTGGCTTGAGAATAATTCAGTTTTCCACACTCCAGAGATTTTTACTGTACAAAACTGACTGACTGGATTTTCTTGCAATAGAAATGAAAATCCCGATCCCGTGAAATAGAATATTGCAGTAAAATTGTCGACGAGTGTGGCTGTAAAATGTTATGTGCTCACATATCGTCCATTTCGTCCTCTAACGCTCGGCGCAGATAAATGGAACCATTGAATAAATACAAGTGATGATTTATACTGTGAGGCCTATAATACCATGGAAATTGAGTGAGGGAAATTAGCTATATCTTTTATTCTTCTATGTGATGTTTTGTTTTCCAAGTGCGTCATATAATGCCTAAGTTCTATAATTTTCTTAGTTGAAAGAGAACATAACATTGAACATTGATCGAAGTCATGTTAACCCTTAGTTCACCTACCTACCTACCTATTAAAATTACACTTATGACCACAATGAGTCCCAGGGACTCGAATTTTGATAAGTTGAAAAAAAATCAGTCATACATCTTTTTTTTACATTACACTATGGTATATTAATTATATACTAAGTAATATTTTGTTATCAACTTAACTTAAAATGCATATTTTTTTGAGTATTATGAATTTATCATTAACAGTCTTTAATAATGAACTGTTAGGTTTTACTTAAAAAAAAAACAAGCCAAGTGCGAGCTAGACTCGCGCAGCGAACAAATCCATACAAATTCCGTACAAATTTGTAGGTATTTTGTTATTGAACTACATAATTATCTACAGTTTTCGGATTTTTCCCTATACATGTGCTGAAAGACATTGCTTCTTGCCAAATTTCATGATAAATTTTGATTCCCCTGAGAGTGTCTAAATATACTTTTTTGTTTTTGCAGCATAAACGGCCGTATATTTTTTTTACGTTAACTTAGAAGTTTTATTTTTTATTTTCTTAGAAGTTTCACAGCTTCAAGGAACTATAGACCTTAGTATTTGGTTTTAATTTCAACTCGATACCTCCACGTGTTCCTGAAATAAAGGGTCTTCACAGACAAACAGACAGAGAGACAGATAGATGGACAACAAAGTGATCCTATGAGGAGTCCGTTTTTTTTCCTTTTGATGTACGGAAAATTACGTTACGGTACTTAAAGTGAAAAAAAAATATTCTTCTAAAAAATACATTATGAAGTATCGAAAAAAAAAATAAACTGGCGCATTATAAAATTTCAAAACGTAGATACAGGTTTCTTTTCTTGCAGGTTGTACAAAAGTAGTCAGAATTGTTTGTTTTTTTTTGCCATATAAAAGCAAATAATCATGATTATAGCAAAATATCGAAAACCACTTCACGTATAAAAATGAAATTTGGCAGGGAGGTAGTTTATAGTTAGTAGACGTCTGCTAAGAACGGATTTGGCCACAGGGCCGGATTAAAGAGCTAAGCGGATCTAAGCATTCTCGCAAATTTTATATAAGTTATGATTATTTTGTACTACCGAATTGGAATTTAGCAAGTCTAGAGTTTATGAGTAGGAGACATTAGCTAAGAAAGAATTTTGTGACAGCCTGGACTAAGGGGTCTCGCAAGTCAGGTCACAGGTCATAATCTAGGTTAGGCCATAGCATGCTTTTAGTTATACCTTTTAGTTGGATATATGAAAGCGTAATACTATTTACTCACTGACTTATCAAAATATATATAATAATCGAACTATTAAACTTAGAAACTTGATTTCAGGTAAGTAAGTTCTTAATACGGTAGGTACTAAGAAATGATTTGTGGAAATTTCACCCTCAAGTGGGGTTAAAGTTTGCATGGAATACTAGAGATAATAGGTAACAAACAAAAAAAACCGGTCAAGTGCGAGTTGGACTCGCGCACCGAGGGTTCCGTACAAACCTGTGGGTATATAACTTTTTTTTATATGACGAAACTAAAAATTTACGGTTTTCGTAATTTTTCCTATATCTGTACTATAAGACGTGACTTCGTACAAAATTTCAAGATTCTAAGTTCACGGGAAGTACCCTGTAGGTATTGATTCCCCTGCGAGTTTCGAAAATTTGCGGAAATTTGCGGCCTAAGTGGCTGTATCTTTTGATTGCGTTGACTTAGAAGGTTGATTTGTCTACAGCTTCCAGGGACAGTAGAACTAAGTATCATATAGAAATTTCAGTTTGATACCTCCACGCGTTCCTAAAAATGGCGTTAAGAACCTCCTGACAAAAAAAACTTATTTTAGGCAAATACCGAACCTGACGCGTACGAAGTCGCGGGCAACAGCTAGTATAATATATGTAATATAATAGGTACGTTGATGTTCATCTACGTTCTGTAAGAATATCATGTTCTTGAAGCCGATTTAATTTATTATGTCTGTTCCTGGTCGGTATCACACCAGTAAACTGACGAAAGTCTTTGCCGCTCGACCCCGGCAACACCCACGCACCGACAGAAAAATCAGAAACGGATAACTAAGTCATAAAAATCATTTCGTTTGGAAAAATAAGCTCGAGGAAAAATCGTTCTAGTATTTCGGGGTCAATTTAATTTGTTGAAGATTGTAGCTGTCTGTTCTAGAGGTACGGACAAATGAAAAAAATGGCTTCGGAGAAAGTATAATTGGGTTTTTTGAATTCGACTGAACATGAATTCCATTTATAAATAAGGAATATGGTAAACGTTAAGAAACGATTCACACACATAACATCACGCATGTAATCCCCGAAGGGTTAGGTAGAGGTGTCCTTGTAAAAATTGTGTGAGTTTAATAATCGTGTTGAGGTATCTTTGTATACTTTTATGGCCAAAACAATATTCGCAACCTTAGCCTTATTATTTGTTTTACCGTAAATTCAACAAAATCCTGAAAAGGCTAGCGATAAATAAAACATTCAGCTGGTACCAGCATGAACAATACCGGTAAGGTCAAGTGCGAGCAAACAGAAGCCGATATTCAAAGCCGTGAACTAACAGAACAAAAAGCAGCTAAACCTGGATAATTGTGGTCCGCGACGGTGTTGTACTTGACTCTATTGTCACGAGGCTCTGTTTTTTGAGGTTATAATATTACGCAATTATATCTAGCTAAGTTTTATTCAACGTAGCACGACTAGTAGATGACAGATGGACCATAAGAGTCACGTCGTGGAAAGGCCCGGGAGAGAAACGCCACAGAGGAAGACCGTATATGAGGTGGGAAGACGGCTTAAGAGAAACAACTGGCCTACACTGGATGCGAAAGGGCCAGGACAGAACCAAATGGAATTCTTTGGAGCAGGCCTACACCTGTGGAGGGGTTCTTGCAGATTTGTAAAAAACCTTTTAATAGATCAGTAGAAAATAGTGTTTTAAGTAGAATATCCATGTAAACTTTAAAACATTGCATGAAATTTACGGCTTTTTATAGAGTAGAGGAATACCAAAGAAACAATGGTTGGGCTGTGTGAAGGCTGATATGGCAAGAGAGGAGGTGTCTGATGAGATGACACGTAATAGAGAAGTATGGAAGAAGAAGATATGCTGCGCCGACCCCAAATAAATTGGGATAAGGGCAGGAGAATGATGTTGTTGATGATAAGGCTTTTTATTTTATTTTATTGAAGTATAATTTCTAAAATAAGTAGGTATATTTCTTTAGTATAAATGCCGAAAACGGTAAAACATTATGAAAACCGATTTTGTTACGCACAAAAGCAGGAATTACTTTCTGGAACACACTTATAAAAATAAGGAAACAATTCGTAACTCTCGTTGTTCGTATCACGTTGTTGCAATAAATATTACTGTGGAACATTTTATTACGTGAACGTTTGGTCCGAAATAAAGTATTCCTGCCAACATTTTTTTTAACTAGTACTGGTACTACTTATCTATTTCAAGAACATTTTCGTATCGGATATTGCTGGGTATAAAATGCTATGAAAGATATTACAATGTCAAACAAGTGATGCCAAAACTCCTCCAGAGTAAAAAGTCAAACGTACGTTACAAAATAAAAATACCATCAACGCATATTTGAGGCCAAGTGTCAGCAAATAAGCACAACACATCACACAACGTTGTTCGCATCAATGAATTATGGGAGTCTGTGAGAGGTGATTACTATTCCCGTCACGTCTCTGAGACACGAAACCCATTGTAGGTAAAAATAACAAAACCGAATATGCTAATGGAGGAAAACATTATACTTGAAGGGAAAATGTTCTGACAACAACGATACAACAATAATTTTACAATGAAATTTCTTGGCGTTCAGTTGTGGCGAAGAGGCATATTTTATTTTCGAATTATTGCTATGGTCTTCACGAATATATAATAATTAATCTATTAATAAAAAATCAACCGGCTTTTGAACGACATATTGCAGCACTTTTGATAACGTTAGGTGTGCATCATTTGTCTAGTCTTTTTCTCTGTTGGCGTCAGCACCCAGTCTAAGTGGATGCAGCTGAATATCAATATTTTACATGGAGCGATAGCCTATCAGACCTCCACAACTCAGTTAATATTGGGTTATACGATACCCCTTTGGAAAGACTGGTAGACAGACTTTCGGTCCACTGACTACCTGTTACAACTGCCAAAGAGACAAATAACAGCAGACGCAAACGGCTTCGCGTGCTTGCCGAGGCGCGTAGGAAACTCAATACGTAATGGAAACCCAAAGCTACGGGCTGAGCTTGGCAAGCGCTTCTTAACCTTAAAGATCGAATCGGGTGGTTGTTATTATTTAGCCACGAGCTCAACTGAGATTGGTTGGTGGTAGGTGTTTTAATTTCCAATTAACCCAATCCTTCACATGAGTGAAATTGGAAATGAATCGTGTGTGTAACGACTGTGAAATAAAAGGTTTTATTGCGTTTGCCGTCCAGTATGCATGTGTCACGTAGACGAACGGTCAATATTTTATTTGGCTCCAACCCGCGCGTTTCACGCATCGATGTTTTCAAATAGCGTTACGTAACGACTCGATAAGCTCGTAACCTCTTCCAGTTGCAGTTGATACTTAGCGGGTTTCAGCTCTGAGTGTGGGATACCGTGGAAATGTTGAATAAGTTGAGCTGTTTGTGTTCAGCTAGTAATAAATGGAAAAGTTTGCTTCATTACAATTTGAGTGCAGTATACAATTGACAAGTTAAGTTTAATTATATGCCTTTGAATTTGATATCATTTAATTTCATATAGTTCGTTTCACCGCTGATAAATTAATATAGGTTTAGAGCTCCAGACTCACGGAAAAGTATGTATATAAACTCTATAATTTCATTGAATGTAAAACTATCTTGTTCTATAAATAAATTAGTGTCACAAACAAAACTAGGATAATAAATTCCGATTTGCCAAGTCCAGAAAACGTAGTATGAGAAAATGTCAAGAATGTTTAGTGTTGTGTAGATGAAGAAAAGTGTCTTAAAGGTGGAATGAGGTATAAAGTTTAGTTTTTGTTTAAGGTAAAACTGAGACGTATTTGTTCCGGCTTCGTCGAGGCGAGCCACCTCGGTTTTTTGATGTTCGCAAGTTCGAGACACTATTCTTTACTTAGGTACTTCCGTCTAAGAATTAATAAACGTTACACTGCTCATGAAACCTTTAAAAGAATCTTATTCTTATCGGTTTATGTTTGAAATTAAAGTATGTGTACGGAAGTTATTCATCAATTGTGTGTTTATGTGGCCAAAACTATATAGAAGCCTTATTAATGCATATGATATGGTTTATGTTTAGTCTTTTCTCACTTGTCTTACGGCCATCCGTAAGATGGATGTATGCTTGTTACTTTTTCACGCAAAAACTGCTGAACGGATTTTGATGAAAGTTTGAAGAAACTTTGAAGTAAAATAGCTTTTATGAAGCCGCAGGGGGAAGCTAGTTAAATACTAAACCTTCCTCGTTGGTCTAGTGGTCCCAAGCACGACTACTGAGCATGTGGTCCTGGGTTCAACTCCCGGGTCGGGCAAAGTGTAAATGGATTTTTCCATTAGAAATTTCTCAGTAGCAGCCACTGGAGTCGAATTTGTGCCCGGTTGATGGCAATAGGCTCGCCCCTATTACATGGGACTTAAACATAAATGGCGAACTGTGGGTGTACTGTTAGGTACACCTTTGCTTCTCTGTTACATATAATAACATCATGTAATAAGAACAAGTGAGAACAAAATAAATAATTAGTTTCAACTTCGACTTCTAGTATCCTGCTCGCGTCAAACGTATAAACGTTAGCAACATTATTTCTGACGCTGAGCTGAGCGATGCCGAGCAGACCCCGCTTCGTTGCCAGCCTGCAACAACACAGACAACACCGACTGTATTGGAGTACCGTCGAAGAAAAAAATGATAAAAAGATATAGACGAAAATGTAGCCATTTATGAGATGTCCCTTGCGTTACTCGTGATAAATGTCCGCTTCATTTGTCTGTTTTAAGTCCTTTAATCCTAATCATTGACCCTCGTCATTGTTCTTAGGTGTCAAATTGAATAGGATCACTTTGGTTCGTCTTTTTAACCGACTTCAAACAAAGGAGGAGGTTCTCAATTCGGTTGTATTTTTTTTATGTTTATTATCTCATATCGTCAAGATTTATGAAACGTTTTGAAAATTTCTTCTTTCTGAAAGGATATACGTCCCGATTGGTTCCATAGAAATTTCATTAAAATCAGTTCAGTAGTTTGGTTTTTAAATCAAAATAGCTGGAAAAAATATGTCATCCAAGTAAAAGAAATTGCGAAATTGATACTCGACAAGGATTTGTGTGAGAAACGATAACTAAAAAGGGTAAAATAAAAACATTTTTGCAAAAAATAACTGACTTCCACAAAAACACAAAAAAAAAGGAAAAATAACTTTACTTTCGGAAATCGGTGGCAAAAAAGGCAATGAAGCAAACAATATCCCCATTTATTTAAAAGTTTTTTCAAGATATTAACTTTGTGAGCGTTGTCAGAGGTTTCGTATCAAAATAATTTGGCTACGTGACGAAGTTCAGTGGGGTCCGTTAAAGCAATATTAAGCTTGGCTGAAAACGAAACAGCACGAGTTTTTATGAGGGTTTTGCTTACCTTCATAACTTTATTATTTCATGTACAATATTGTGTTAAAGGTTCGCGCTGAAAATGGTTGCCTTTGTGAGATTGTGCCTTTATTTCTACCTTTTTAAGAAAGTTACCAAACTGTGTCAAAACAATATTTTGTAATACTAAATCATTGTTCAACCTGAAAATCAAAACCGTTGTGAAATTCCTGCATAACTAAAAATCGTTACGCTGCAGCGCTATCCCGGTGTCCTATTTCTGAACAATACCTAGCACTTAGTAAAAAAAAAACATAATACGTAATATGTGCGGCAGAGATGTAAAAATGCGCAGTTTCTGGAGCACATCCGCGATAGATTACAGCGTTGCGTTGTACATAAAATATTTTCAACTATAGTCGGCTTCAAACTGTGAGTTTCATCCCTGGAATCTACGAAGTTGTGTTTGGGTGTTATGCTACAAGAATTTTGATAGTACGCGTCGCAAGACGAATATATTAAGCTTGAGATGTGTGTGTGTGTGTGTGTGTGTGGATGTATGTGGTGTGTGTTGTTCTTGCCTTTGTATCGAAAGGCAGACATAGATTTCGTTTAATTTTGTTGTCTAAATCTGACTCTTGTTTGGCTCTACGGCTAGACACTGCTTAACATTTCCTGTTGCCTAAAACTTAAAAACAAAACAAACAAATAAATGGGAACTGACCATTGATTATATTTTGTACTTTGTATGTTAATGAAAAACAAAGTTACTGCTACATTTCAACGAAACAGCCCCGTAACTCAAAAGCTAAATGTCACATCTTATTCAAACCAATTTTTATTTAAAGTTCTTTTACGCTCTACAAACCTATTTTTTTTTCAGAATTTTCCTCTTCTCACTTTAGAAATGAGAAGGGGGAAAGGGGGGACAATTTTTGCGACTTTAGAAGCGAACATCTCATCAACCAAAAAGGCTGTGGATAAACACCCCGGACTTAGAATTTTTTTTTTCAACCGTCACTTGTATGGAAGGTCACCCCTATTTTTTTATTTGTTATTTAGCCTCACTTTTGTGTAGCGGTTCATAGACACCTGCTCTCCAAATTTCAACTGTGTGGTGTCAACCGTCTCGGAGTAAAATGGCTGTGACCTGTGCACTGTGTGGCTGTGTGTGTGTGATAAATGCCGCGAGTTTGAAGATAATAACATAACAGACATCTCAAATCTCGATGGACAGGTTTATAAAAATATATAGAAACCCTAATAACGAAAGGGTCTGCTTTTTATTAGGGTTTTTTTAAATATTTTATCAACATTCAGGAACAGTCCCTGAAAAACTTATTGTACCGCAATTCGATGCTGAAACTTGCGATCATTTGTCTCCGCGACGTTACCCGAATAAACTCGGACTGTTCAAGTAAACGGAACAGAAAATCTGTTTGGAGCATAGAACGTATTTTTAGTGGCACCATCCGCAGAAGTTTTCTTTTTATTGAAGCTTTGTTCAGGAAGTAGTTGAAACAAAACTTGGAAGTTTGCAACTACTCTTATTTGCGTGGTAGATACTTATAATGAAGTAAGATGTATTTCTGAAAGTATTGCGTACAAAAGCAAGTTAAGTTAGTAATGTGTCTACAAAGGACAAACATGAATCTCTCCAGGTTAGAGTTGAATTGTACCTGAGTTCAGAAGATAAACGTTACCCGCGAAAAGTCGCGAAGGGTCGCCATAAATAAAATGTCTCCATAAAACTTGCAGGTAAATCTACGAAGAAGCAAGAACGGCGTTAACGTGAGAGAGCAATATATTGAAGTATAATAATTATATTGAAAGAATAAAATAAGAATAATAATTATATTGTTAAGAAGCTAGTGTAGTCCTTAAATCTCTTGTTTTGAAACGCTAATGCGAAATGCATTTTAAATCAAAAACTTACGCATTTATTTCAGCTGATATGTGTTATGATAAGGGTAGTATGTGGCCCGAAAGTCTGACAACCAGTCTTACCAAGAGGTATCGTATTATATGGTGCAATACTGATACTAAATATAAACCTTCATCTTGAATCACTATCTATTAAAAAAAACCTCATCAAAATCTGTTGCGTAGTTAGATCTAAGCATACAGAGAGACAGACAGCGGGAAGCGACTTTGTTTTATACTATGTAGTGATGATTATGTTTTAAAAGAGATAAACCAATGCAATTCAGCCTAGTCCATATAATTATTTTAACTCGTTAACCCAACAATTGCGGAAAACCTTATCTTCAACTTTGACAAAGAAAAGGAAATATTTTTGCTAGAATATTTCCCGAAGAAATAACAAACCACTTAATTTGTCTTTCCCAGTACACAAGAACAATAAAATAAGTAACTCAGCAGGGTTTTGTTCATGTAAATTATTGTTATAATAAAACAAAGAAGATCTATTATTTCTGGATATAGTCGGATACCTTAGCTCAGATAGGAAGAATTACAGAGGAAAAAATAAGGTGCTTATAAAAGGAACGTTTTTAGTGAAAAATAAAGAACGAAGCCACATAGAACACCAAAACTTTTAAATCACAATACATTGACGTTTACAGATAATCAATATAGATTTAGAACTGTATTGTCAAACGCTCTGTTTTGCACCGATAAAGTTAAAAATATTGTTGCACGAATAAATCTGTTTTTGTTCTGCAGTTTAATTTATTAATTTACGAGCTGTTGCCCGCGACTTCGTTTTGATTGTTTGAAATTTTGATGTGTATGTGTGAGTAAAAAAAGGACAAAAAAGTAGCCTAATCTTGCTTGGTCTGGAATAGCATATTCTGTGCCAATTTCATCCACATCCGTTCAGCCTTCCTGGCATGATTGAGTAATGATCATCCATCCATCCATCCAAACTTTCGCATTGATACTCGTATAAGTAAGTTGAATAAAGGTCATCAACAGCTTCTATACTATCACTGCTCACCAAAAGGAATTACTTGGGCTTTAGTAATTACTTGCAATTTTCATAAGCAATAGACATGAATTTAAACGATGTTAGAACCGTCAAAGAAAGCAAAGATAGAATTCTATCTTTTTACAGTTCTAAATTCAAGCAACTATTAAACTACATAATAAAAATCGTATCTTAAATAACGACATTTACTCAAGTAAAAACTTTGACTTGTTTATAGATACGGGGATTAATGTCAGGAGTTCAGCAGACGCAAAATATTTGTTTTCTTGAAAGTTTTTCTTGTGATTCTCAATTGTAGAGCTACTTCATTTATGAAGGTGGTAAGGTATGACGAAATTGTTCGCCAGAAGTTCCGATTTGGCGTAACTCTACCTTTAAACTTTGGCGAAAGTAAAATAATTTGGTTTCAAACAATAAGAGTGTTACGAATCGTTTTCTCCTTTTTATAGGTAAGTCTGTTCGAGTCGTATTTTTTTCGTTTCAGAAAGTAAATTCTGCGTTTGTGCCTTTTGCCCTTTGTAACAAAAGCGGTTTTCATAATGTTTTTATCGTTTTTGCCATTTATATTAAAGTAATCCTACCAATCTTAGAAATAAGACTCAATTAGATATAATCGGGTATTATTACCCAAACAGGGTTCAACCATTATGCTAAGATTTTGTGTTTGGTTCGAGCTCTTTAGAAGTTGACCACGTCGCTCAGAATCGGAAACGTCTTTATAGTTTTTTAAGTTAAAGTTCACGTTTGGCACTGAAACAAGAAATTGGTTTGAATTTTGGTTTTTTAAGAGTCGTACAAAATATGGCCTCTAGATAAGATTGTTTTCCAATTTGTAATTTCCCCATAAAATAGATACAATAATTATAGGGATTCGTCAGATGTATGGTAGACATTCACGTAACTTAGGTATCCGTTAAATGCCAACAACGCTTGACTTATTGCCTCCGTACGAAACTTTTCTGTTGTTAACTTCACCTGTACAAGTGTACATTGTTTGTATACCAGTAAGAACACACAAGTATGTTGTTCCTCGATCGCATAAAGTATTCAACGTACGAATACACGATGGAGGATTATAAAGCCTATTATAATAACCCAAACAAAAAGTGTTTGCAAACAAAATTCAGAAAACAGCTCCATGACAATAGAGTCAAGTACAACACCGTCTCGGAACACAATTTTCTAGGTTTAGCTGCTTTTTGTTCTCATAGTTCACGGCTTTGGATATCGGCTTCGGTTTGCTTGCACTTAATTTTACGGCTATTGTTTGTTCTGAAACCAGCACAATATTTTATTAATGCTGGATTTTGTGGTATTTATGGTAAAACGAATAATAAAGCTGAGGAAGGAAATATTGTTTTGGTTTTAAAAATACACAAGGAAACCTAACACACTCAAATTAAATATTTCTCTTAAATGTATTTTTGCTTGACTCTTCGTGTATGTAGGTATGATGATTTATGTGAATGTTTTTTTTACGTTTACATAGAAAAGTGTAATACAAGTAAAGCCAACTCCAAAAGTCTAGCTATTCTTTCGCCGAAGCGATTTCTTTCTTTTGTCTCAAACATGGAGCTTTAGGAACACAACACCACAACCTTTTACAAATTAAATTGCCCCCGAAATACAATAGCATCTTTTCATCTTGATTCTTTTTCCAAACGAGATGATATTTTGTTACAAAGTTATCCGTTTCCGATTTTTGTATTGCGGTGTGAGTGTGATAGGATAGAGCAGCCGAGACCTTCGTCAGTTGACTGGTGAGGTACCGACCGTGAAAGAAGTATGTAGTTGGCGAGCAAAAATGGGTTCAAAATGATTGAGATTTCATTTTTTATTACGAGGAGACGAGACTAATCATATAACTGCCAGTAAGTTACAAAAGTGCTGTCACTTGATATCTTAAGGTTCCAACGTTCACTATAAAACTGTAGAGAAGATTTGAATAAGATGTTTTCGTTATTTTTTAAATAAAATAATTCTGGAAAAAAAACTAGTGCAAACAATCGCAGAAGACAAGTACTGATCTTTATAGAGGTGCCTTCACCTAACTTAATCGTACTCGTAGTTATTTATATTTTTTTTAAAGACATAAGGCACATTATAGTTTGCTCTCTCTTGTTACTTATGCTTATAAAATCTAACAATATATAATAATATTGCCATGTTGTTTATACGAAATTTTGTGATCTTTTTCGATTAAAGATTCTGGTAAAAGGATTGCCGGGTAATCCGAAAAGGACGTTTGACCGCTGACCCGTATCAAGTTTTATTTTAAGCCAAACGTTTGCAGATATGGAGTGGTTTCATGTAATCAAATAGGATACGTATGTTGGTCAGCCTGTTTGACTGCCTGGGCTTTGTATGGTTCATTATATTTCATTTCTTTGGTCTGTTTCCGTGAATTGTTTGGGTGAATTCCTAATTATATTCAAAGAAGCCCGAACGTAGCACGCTCGATTTCTTTCACATAAAATTATCGTAATTTAATGCGTAGCTTGAAGAGAAGTTTAATCATGAATTCTCACAATTGTATCATTCTCCGTAATCATGTTTAACATCAATCTAAACCCATTTTGTATGTTCGGAGAACCCAAACATAATACGCTTTACTCAAAATACCCAGTCAGACAGTTCTGAAATGTAAGCTTAATTTAACAGTGTTTACGAAAATAACGTTCAACCGTAGTAGCCTATCAAAACTACTAGAAAGCCATTTAGAAATATTAGCCCCCTAAACACAAACCAGTTTACCATTTTCCCTTTATTATCCAATTACCTACGTTCTATAATGAGTGGGCCGACGACATGTACCCTCGTCATAACCGAGCTTTATTTATGATATAATAGACCGGACAGCAGCCATTGTGTTAACAGATTGTATAGTGGAAATAAATTAAGTTTCCATCACGTGATTAATTTTATTAAATTTTGTGAGGAATGATATGAAAGATAAAGGAGTAAATGATGCCGTGACGGTTGACAGGGGAGAATGGAAGAAGAAAACGTGTTGCGCCGACCCCGAGTAGAATGGGACAAGGGCAGGCAGTTGATGATTGCTAGATGGAATACAAAAAAACTGCTGTTTACTTAGTGTTGCTCACCTATGTATGTACATTGAATGACTGAAAAGGTTGATTAGATAAATAAACCATTTAAATTATACAACATTATTTTTAGTATATGCGAAACCTGAATATGGTTTGTTCAGAATAAGTAACTAAATCGATTCCAATAATTTTTACATCTGTTATATTTTGTCCTGAAATATTACAAAAGGTTACGAGTTTGACACCGGGCGACACTAACTACCTATCCGCAATTATACGCGCACAACACATACAGTAGGCGCGGGCGCACACCGGGGCGGGGGTAAAACAACCCCTTCAGTCGCCCGGATGCTACAAGTTGACGCGCAAGCGTCACGCTCCCGTGCCGTTACATCACGCGATCGCGCGCGCGCGAACACCGTTGGCTTTACAGTTGTGTTTCGGTTGATCGTATATTGTAAAAAATGAACCCATGTCTTTCTCATACACAAACGTTCAGTACACATATGAAATGGTACGTACACTAGGGGTTTGTGATGATAACGTGTGGTGGTAACGGCAGTGCGGCGGTACGAGGAGAAATTCGGCATCAGAGCATCGTGGAACACAATGCTTTCCGCCACACAAAGATGTAGGGATTAGGGTATCTGTGAACCTACAGCCTGCTGTGGTTAATTAAGTAATGCGATGTTTAACACTTTTCATTCACTTTGAATGGCATAAGGTGATTTTATCACTCACGGCTGTATTTACGAATACAGTACATAATAATATCTACCGACACTTGACCATTACGACAGTCAAAAGCCAGCAGGTGTGATGGAAAATTTTATCACCAGTTGATTCCAAATTATTGTCAATGAGCGCGCGACGACGCTGGAGGCGCGGGCGGCGCGGGGCCGCGGGGGCACCGTGTGGTGAGCATGTTTTTGAACGGACAACCAGGTAACCTAACAAGCTTATAATTTTGTGATTTTTCATGATACAGTTTTGAATTTTTGTACATACATTCTCTACATAAAAATACTAGACACGTGTTTCGGGTTTCGCATAATGATACTAAAACTAATAATGTATAAAGATCCCTTTTCTAGTTTTTCTAAGAAAAAGGTAAAGATAAGGAAGAAGTTTCTCCGTATGCTCAAATTAGATTTATCTGCACTACTTCGCAAATTAATCTTAAGACAGCTTCCAGAATTCAGATTTCACAGCCAACACTGAATACAACTTCCAACTGAGCAAGTAAAGCGGACCCTTTTCTTCCTCTAATTAATTAGACGATATTATTTCAGCAATTCTTTGGCACAGAAATTCTCTATTTCTAAGCTCTATTGCTTTTATAATTGCAGACATAATCGGGTTGTCTAATGATAATTTTCAAGCCGTCGGGGTTTATACGTTAGACCTTGAGGATAATATGAAACGCAGAACTTCAACCCTTATTTAGCTTATTATTATCAATTAAGTAATTCCCTAATATTTATCTGTTAGTTATTGTTGAGAAGTTCAACAGAAAGTAAGTAAGTTAGGACTTTCTTAAGCTAAGAACTTTCAGTGAAAACCATTTCAGTTTTTGATAGACAGCTGGTCGTTGTCTTTGCATTTGCATTTTCAAGTGAATACAGTTCGTTTTGCGCCACTTTTATCATCATCAAAACACGATTTGGAAATTTCATTTGACAGTCTCAATGCAATGAGCCAAATGCATAATTTATCTGGGCTCTACTATCACCAATTGCGGGGACTGTGATACCGACATTAGATGACGACGTCGATCGGCTGCACAAAAGTTGCTCAAAATCTGGAGAGACCGCCGAATAACAAAAAATACCAAAATACGCCTCAGGAATACCCTGATTTTCCCGACCTTCCTCTATGGAGCGGACACATGGACATTGCGAATGCAGGACCGACGCAAAATTGACGCCCTGGAAATATGGTGTTGGAGACGCATGCTCAGGATAAGCTAGACCACCCATCGGCCTAACGTGTCAATACTGAAAGAGCTCAATATGAAACAAAGACTGTCGTCGCTTGTGCAATTATGAATCCTCAGATTCTTTGGACACGTTACCGATAACAATGATTCCATGGAGCTTTTGGTGATTCAGGGTAGAGTCGAAAGCACGAGACCACGTGATCGATCACCAACACGATGGACAGACTCCATCAAATCTGTCACCAAGATCCCTCTAGCAGACTGTTGTCACCATGCAGCCAATAGAGACTGGTGGATAAGGAACGCGAAGGCAGCGACCGCAGTTGTAGGCGACCCCCCATGACCACGACTACTCTGTCAAGAGTGAATGACTAAGAAGAAGAATTTATCATATTGTAACTTTAACTTGTGTTGATCCAACGCAAAAAAGTATAATATCGAATAAGTGAGCATCTACAAAACAAAACACAAACAATGTGTATTACAATATTTTCCTGTTTTTCCTTCCTTGCATTCGTGTTTTATTGTGACAGTAAATCATATTTAATGTAATAACTTTAAGGGAGCTAGGAATAAACATATTTCTCGCGAAATAGGAGTAATAAAATAGTCCTTTCCCGCGAATGCGAATAGTACGTGAATTATACATTACGAGTAATATACACAAGCTACAACCACAAACGCAATAACTTTTATCAAGATAAGTCATTGATGACCTAAATAACTAATCAAAACCTAATTGCCACAGCTGAGTTAGATCATGTAGGTAATGAGCCGCGGTATGCTAGTCTGTAAAGGTATCATCTTCTTCTTTATCGTGTGGTTAGTGCCTAACCTGGTGTCTGAGTTTTTATACCGCCCATGGGCCTCTGACTTGGCTTTACATGCCGTCGAGAAATATCTTTCAGGCATGCTGGTTTCCTTACGTTGTTTTCTATTACCGAAGCATGTGATAAATATAATACGCACATAATTCCGAAAAATCAGAAGTGCGTGTCCTGGGTTCGAACACGACACCTATGACATGGCAATCCAACGGTCACACCACTAGACTATCACTGCTTCCTAACATACTTCTTCACTTACCGTGACAATTATCTTGATAATTATACCTTGATATTTAATTACTTATCTTGATAATAAAAATAATAATTAATGAAACAATAACTTACGTTATTGGATGCACTTCATGTGTATCCGCGCGTGCCCAAAAGCGTAAAGAAACCGTTAGAAAATCGAGAAACTGAATTTTTGTGCATTCGTGTTCAGGTTTTTGGTTACTGTTTCACTATACAGGACCAGAATGATAGTTACGAAACGAATAAGCATGGATAATTATCAAAGAAAATATTTATCTTTATAATTTCGAACCATGCTAGTCTGTGAATTAATATTCCGGAAGCATGAAATTGATGGAAATACCCTGTGTGAATTTCGAGATCGATTCGACTCGCAGTACATTATTTCATTACTAAAGCTAAAAAAGCTTCAGGCGAACTGTTTATTTAAATAAAATAAATGTCAAGACGATTTTAGAGTGGGTCGAGCAAACAATCAAATCAAGCAGATATTAAATTGGCAATATTATCTTCTATACAAGGTGTTGCTTTGCATCCTCGTCAAATTCAAGGAGGTAACTATGCTAATGATTCTCGACCCGAAACAATAATAAAATTGGTAGGTAATTTTTTTATATTTCTTTCTTAATATCGGAAATCGGTCAGTGTACACCACCCGTATTAAAACGCTGCCTGTCTATTACTAGCCCTATAACCGCGCTTTCACACACATAAACAAACGCAGACGTTTATTCGATAAACGGGTGATTCTCCTCTTTTGAGAAGGGCTTCATTCTGAAATAGTGTCAAATTAAAACAACTAAAAAAGCAACTTTTATTATTATTGTCCAGGTACCGTCATTTATATTGATTATTTACGTCTTCTATGACAACTTCCTGAATTTTGACGAGGTTGCAAAACTACACCTTGTATAGGCTTGATTGTTGGCTCGACCTACCTACTCGTAATATCGGGCTGACTAATATAATTGCAGCAGACAGCTAACCTAACTAAACTATTTTGTTTCTGTTCCTTTGCCACAAAGGACTTTGCGAAATACTTTTGTTTTAAAAAGCATGTTTGCCTTTTGTTCTGCATCAAAAATACAATTGCTATAATCACGATAACCAGACAAAGAAAATAACTAATTCATTTTCCGAGTAGAACTGATTTTTTTTTTCTATTCAGTGTAATTCTAATTCGTTTATTTGGAAATTCAAAAGCTTTTCAGGGACAAATTATTTGGGAATTTTGACTTTTGCGGATTATGGGGAAAATAGAATCTTTTGGTGTAATGTAAATAAAACGGTCATTGACTACCTCGTTGGTCTAGGTGGTCGCGAGCGCGACTCCTGCTGAGCATCAGGTCCTGGGTTCAATTCCCGGGTCGGGCAAAGTGTTATTGGGTTTTTCCATCAAGCATATCTCAGTAGCAGCCACAAAGTTTAGACTTGTGCCCGGTTGATGGCAATAGGCTTGCCCCCTATTAAATGGGACTTAAACATAACTGGCTCAATATGGGCACACCTCTGTCTAACCCTTCGTGGATAACTGGCGTGATGTTATGTTATATAAAACCGTCAAAATGCAAAATACAATTTCGTTTAAAGTTTGTGCTGTTTGGTACTGCAATAAACTGCTTACCTCGGTTTTGAAGACGAAAATTCTTCTCTACCCCGTAGCGTTCTTATTCGAATTCAGGTTTTTTAGGCTTTTGTAGTATCACATTCTACTTTGATATTCTTGATGGAAGGGACACCGACGCGTATACGGAGACCACATCTTCAGTGAGTACATAATTCTGAACTGGGGGGGTTCAATTAAATATACATAGAAAATTTTCATCGGTAATTTAAAAAAAAAATCTGTTCCATTTGACCGTGTAGGTATTGCAGTTTTGTAGGAAACAGCTGTTTTTTTGTTTGTAATAACCGACGAAAAAATTCCATGTGGTAAGTCAAAAGCTTTTCAGATGTAATGAGTATGTGGTTTCCGTTTTCGCGTCGGTGTCCTTTCCACCCCCTATATCCGCCCAACAGCAGAACTGTGTTCTAAAAATGAACGATTTTTAACGATTTTTTTGCCTATATTCTGGTAAATAAAGGCAACATCTGTGTGCTGAATTTAAAATAAACTGAACAACACGAAACATTTCACATATTTCATTAGAACACAATCACAACCCAGTTAGTACTGGGTAATACGATACCCTTTCGTAAGACTGGTTGTCAGGCTTTCGGGCCACTGACTACCTGTAACGACTATCAAAGATCTACAAATGACAGTCGGGACCAACGGATTAACCTGCTTTCCGAGGCACGGAGGAAACTCGGTAGTACTTTGGCAGTAAATATAAACCTCGCTACAACTTCAGTCTCGTTAATGCAAATAGGAGCAATACTTAAAACTTAGGATTGGTTAGAACATCAGGTACATGTTGACACAATATAGGTATTGTTTAAATGCATCATCACCCATTACTCTGGCGGTTATTCGACAACATTCATCATCAGTGTGGAGTGTGAAGCCTACCTTTGCAAGAGATGTCATCAGAACAATCGATTGTTTAGCTAGTTCAGCATTCGTCTGTTTATTTTTCTTCCCACACAACATAAGAAGCAGGAGCTTGCGCTGGCTTCGGACAGCTCCGTGTAGTTTCCGTATTAGTTTGCAATATATGACGTGAAGAGAAAATGTATACGTCCAACAAATAGCTACGACCGCCACTCGCTGACAACCCCCTCGTATATGCACACAGTTCTTGCAATAAGATTTAGAATGTTTGAAGTGAGACCCTGTTACCAAAACCACCGACTGAGTTTTCTAACTAACGTTGTTTGAACACCTGTATAATATCCGCATTACAAGCATTTGCTTAAATCACTGTTAGCAATGCTAATTAGCTAATTTTGCAAGCATTATGCTTGTAGCACTTAAGAGGGACGCTGAAATTATGCAAGCGCAGCTACATGTAATTTATGCTGAATTTAAATCTAAATCAACGTAACCAAAGCTTTTAGGAATGAGTACGGTAGTAGCGTAATATCCTAATCCAGATTATCAATCAATTAAAAACACTCGGTAAACAATGTTTAAGAAAAATGAACTAAATTCACCTCAAATACCTATAAATCACCTGTAATATGATTGACGATGTAATAGAGCAATCACTCGTGTAACGTATTCCGGGATCCCACGCTTCCTTTCATTTGAAGTGCTATGATGTATTTAGCGCTCGCACGTGGTATGCGCTCAATGACATCTAGCAGTTGATTCCACTAAATTGTCGTATTCGTCAAATTGCGGTACGTGACTTGTTTTCTGATATTGGCGCGCGCTTGAACAAAAGTTACGATATCACTAACTTCAACAAACCGTTTCGGGTTCCTTCGGCTTCTTTGAGTGTACATCCATCCTTAACAAACGTCAGTACTGTTATGACTGGACATGAAAATATATGAAAAGTTAAAGGAACTTACTAAGACTTACGAGCCTAACAGCCCCTACGACCCTAATCCCTATAAGCCCTACAGCCCTAACCTATCATATACCTAGAATGTGATAAATAAATATATAAATTAGTTCAGGATGTCTGCACCATGCGACTTAAGGTTACAGACGGATAGTGGACAGGATTTCCAGGTTCGGAAAGGGTACACTCACTGCCAATCCCGCAGATTCACGAGACTGATCAGAGATGGTTAAAGGTCTCTTGGCCACATTGAGGGGTAATGAGAAAAGAATATAAATTCAAATCTGATTTATTTACAATATGTAACAGCTTATATACTACTTTTTCCTAACACACACTATTGTATAAAATCTTAGTGTCCTATGCGTGTAAGATGCAACCAAGTCATAATTTTAACTGGGCCGCGCGTGAGCCAGGCCGAGCGCTGAGTTAACGTCCAAAGGTGGTAACATTGAACATTGAGAAGTCTCATTCGTGTATATTTAAATGTTTTTTCCTTGCGAAATGTTTATTGCAAAAGGCATTATCAATATAAGAGATATATATTTGTTGATATCAATTATGCCAAGGGTCTTTCACAATATTCGATACTTAGGTACCTACCTAATTTTACCTCCATTTATAAACAAGAATTTAATAATCACGTTACAATGTAGCCCTAACAAGTTATTGAAAACGAACCTGCTAAGTAAATATTAATTTTCTTTCGAATTTATTTTCGCATTTTGATGGCTTTCGAAATTGTTTATCGATCTTCAAATGTACTTTTTCTAGGTTGCTCCATTTGAAATCTTAAGTACTCGATGTGATACTTCAAACAAAAAACAAATGAGGTCAACCGCTTTGAATTTATTTGAAACAACGATTGAAAAACTTACGTTATAATATATTTATACTTTTTTTGATCAATCACTTTTTTTTAAAAGCAAACCGCTGAGTAAAAGCGTTATTTATTATTAGTTTTTAGGGTTCCGTACCTCAAAAGGAAAAAACGGAACCCTTATAAGATCACTTTGTTGTCCGTCCGTCCGTCCGTCTGTCAAGACCGTTTTTCTCAGGAACGCGTGGAGGTATCAAACTGAAATTTCTATATAATACTTAGTTCTACTGTCCCTGGAAGCTGTAGAAAAATCAACCTTCTAAGTCAACGCAATCAAAAGATACAGCCACTTAGGCCGCAAATTTCCGCAAATTTTCGAAACTCGCACGGGAATCAAAACCTACAGGGTACTTCCCGTGAACTTAGAATCTTGAAATTTTGTACGAAGTCACGTCTTATAGTACAGATATAGGAAAAATTACGAAAACCGTAAATTTTTAGTTTCGTCATATAAAAAAAAGTTATATACCCACAGGTTTGTACGGAACCCTCGGTGCGCGAGTCCAACTCGCACTTGACCGGTTTTTTTTTTTTGTTGTTTTCATACCGCCGTAAATACAATAAAATCTGACGTAGTACACCTACTCGTATTTTTGTCTCTACAAATAAAACGAATTATCAATTTGTGGGTTTTTGTTCAAATTATCAGTCACCTGTTGATTCTATTATTTCATTTGCTTTTAAAAATATTCTTCACGAGACGATTATAGGAATAATGTTTTCATTTTTTGCCAGCTCGATGTTTTGTTTTTTTGTAATTGCGTTGTTCATGTCTTTTCTTTTTTTTTATCCTTGTCGAAATAATGTCAGCTACCAAGTTTAATGCTATGCATAATTTGATTTTAAATATGTGTGCGGGGTTGATCCAGGTATAATTTCGGGAAGAGTGAAAAAATGCGTTGCTTGATTGAATGTGCAATTTTATTCCGACATAATCACAAAATGTAGGTAGGCGGTCGAGAAGCATTAAAAAATAAACCGATTGGCCATAATCCACGTAGCCTCAACATTATGATATACGAATTGCTGTAGGCGCTTGCGGGAACATACCCCCGGGCGTTGAAAGCCTGCCTTTCAACCACTAAGAATCCTCAGACTCCGGATCTATAGGCAACGGACAAATCTTGCTGAATGATCTGCGTAACAGACCACTACAAGTCTTGACGTCTGCCACTCTGACTACGCCGTCTGTCCCTGGATACGTAGCAACGATCCGACCCATTTTCCACTTGAGTGGGGGGAGGTTGTCTTCCTTTAACAGGACCAAAGAATTCAGCTTCAAGGAGCCCTTGCATGCTCGCCATTTCGTGCGAAGTTGGAGTTCCGATATGTATTCCTTGCTCCATCTACTCCAAAAATGTTGTCGGAGAAGCTCAATACGCTCAAATCGATTCAGAGAATTGATGGACTGGTCTCGATAATCAGGTGACGGCAGCGATGTCATAGGACGTCCAATCAAAAAGTGTCCGGGTGTGAGCGGCGTCAGATCCTCGGGGTTCGATGATAACGGCGTCAGTGGTCTGGAGTTCAAAATTGCTTCAACCTGAACCATCATGGTGTATAGCTCTTCGTAGGTAAGGTTACAAAGGCCCAGCACTCTGACTAAGTGATGCTTGGTTGATTTAACACCAGCCTCCGCAAGGCCAGCGAAATGAGGGGAATATGCAGGAATAAAGTGAAATTTAATTCCTTCTTTAGCCATTTCCTCAGATAGCGAATCGCAACTCGCCTTAAGAAACCTAGAAAGGTCATTAGATGCACCAACAAATGAGGTGCCATTATCTGAGTAGATATTTGTCGGCTTTCCTCTACGTGAGATGAACCTCTTTAATGCCATAATGAAAGTATTGCTTGTTAAATCACCGACTAATTCAAGATGAATTGATTTTGTAGAAAAACAAACGAAAATAGCTATATAAACTTTTACTAATTTACAGCCACGACCTTGTCGAACAGCTGACTGAATAGGACCTGCATAGTCCAAGC
This sequence comes from Standfussiana lucernea, assembly GCA_964057025.1. Lineage (NCBI taxonomy): Eukaryota > Metazoa > Arthropoda > Insecta > Lepidoptera > Noctuidae > Standfussiana > Standfussiana lucernea. The sequence goes on from OZ059806.1 coordinate 4,842,577, forward strand.
CTATATTTTCAAAAGGAAAACCTGCTAGAAGTCGCTGCTGTGGTAAATCTCCCATAATAGGACTTACAGTTTTACCTCTAAATCGGCAACAACGAACACATTGTTTACAGCTCATCCTAGCTAAATTGCGACCTCGTATGGGCCAGTAGGTATCTCGTATCGACGCCAACAATAACTGGGGTCCAGCGTGAAACAATCTTTTATGCTCATAATTAAAAAGTAACTTAGAAAAATGATGGCTAGATTGAATAAGAATCGGGTGCTTTTTATCATAAGGAAAATCTGAATGTTGTAATCTACCTCGAATTCGCATTATATTATTCTCGTCTAGAAAAACGTTAAACTTATTTAATTCACTTTTCTTGGGTAACGATTTATTATTAAGTAGTAATTTATAGTCTTTAAAAGATTGCCTTTGAGATAAACATATAATAAAGTTTAAAGCCCTTTCTAGTTCATGCACAGAAAGAGGACCGCGAATAGGTTGTTTTCTACATGCGTCAATAAAACGTATAACATAGGCGACTGTTCGCTGAAGTCTTAAAAAGTTTGAAAACCGTGTAAAATTAATCAATTCATCAAATTTATTGTTATTGAATAAAACATGCAAGGTGACATCTAATTTCATTTCAGGCAAAATTTCATCATTAAAATTCATTAATTTGGAAGGCCAATAAGAAATTTCATTCATTAAAAAACTAGGACCGGACCACCAATCATCTAAACTAGGTAATAAATTAATGTCTACTCCACGAGACAAATGATCAGCAGGGTTTTGGTCAGTTGGAACATGTCTCCACTCACACGAGTAAAGTATCCCAATGATTAACAGGTTCATTTAAGGATTCTAGGGCACGTATGTTTTTGTTAACAACATCAAGTAAACCCTTTAAATTAACTGAAGACTCCTTTTGAAGGGTGTCGATTTGAAATAATGCAGAAACATGATGTTGGATAAGCAGGTGTTTGTTATCAAACCGCTCGCAGAGAAGATTCCACGCTACCGAATAATTTGCAGAAGAAAACTGAACTGAGTTGATCACCACAGCAGCAGACCCTTCTAGGGATGACCTCAAATAGTGAAATTTATTTATTTCATCCATATCGTCGTTTGAGTGGATGAGACTAACAAATGTGTCGTGAAACTCTAACCAGTTAGTATAAGAACCACTGAATTTCGGCAACTGAATAGTCGGTAATTTAACAAACTTATGATTGCTAGAACGCGACATTACATCACAATTATCATTAGAATCTCCTTTCCTATTATCGTCCAACATTTGTTGAGCTTTAGATAGGGTTTTGTAATAAAGAGATTCAAACTCCTCGCGTTCCGACATCTGACCATCCAAGTCATCTGTGCTACACTCCAGCATTAATTGCACCTCATCATATTGCGCATACAATGCCTCGAGTCTAGTAAAACGTAATTGCAACTCGCTTACCTCAGTAGGGCTCAAGGAAGAAGGATTCAAAGAATTGAAATAGTTTGAGAACATTGTCACCTTTCCTTTGCAACTCGCTCGTTTCCTAACGAGATCTTTATTGTCCTTATTTAATTCCTTATCCTCTGGCATTGCGTAAGCTGGTGCAATCAACCTGGAATGTATATAAATAAAGTTATAGCAACGTTTAAATTAATGAAGCAGCCTGAAATACGTACATGATTAAAATTAACTAATTAACACTAACTTTAGAGTGAATTTACATAAATAATAATTTAGAATTTATAATAAACCATGCGTCTTGACGGTTATATTGTACTAAACTTTAATAATAACACTGCAATTGCAATGATTTCTATTGTCTACCTGTGCTAACTAATATGATTACATAACTGTCTCAATAACTGTAAAATTATTACACCGTAAAGCAAAATAATGCAGTTGCTATAAAGAACTACTCTTTAACAATGTGTAAATAACAAAACTGAACAATAATTACTGATCAGTTAATAATTGTATTACAATTTGTAACCATTCACAGAACAAAGAAAAATGACAATAGGTATTTCGTACTAACCTGGCTATTAACGGCTGACTTACACTAATTATACCTGTTAAATAGAGTGTTGGGTACACAAATTTAATAATAAATACGCCTTTTCTCAGCTATTAAGTATCCAGACCACGTAAATTCCAATAATCCTCTGAATGACGTAGCAGAATTCACCGGCCACGCCGGGCGTCGACTATAATTTTTGATGTACACCAATTCTTCAATCCCTTTGTAACAATTCGCTGATTGGAGTAAATATTCTTCAAATCTCCACATCCAGGCGTCGAAGGACCATGTGCGGGGTTGATCCAGGTATAATTTCGGGAAGAGTGAAAAAATGCGTTGCTTGATTGAATGTGCAATTTTATTCCGACATAATCACAAAATGTAGGTAGGCGGTCGAGAAGCATTAAAAAATAAACCGATTGGCCATAATCCACGTAGCCTCAACATTATGATATACGAATTGCTGTAGGCGCTTGCGGGAACAATATGTGCTTGGCATTTTTCAGCTTTGCGTTGCTTGTTCTTTGTCGAACAGACAACATTTACATAGTAAATAAAATAATTAAATTAAAGTGTGAGAAAATATTTGTATTGATTTCAAATGCTTTATCTTTCATCAAGAAAAAGATACAAGAAATATTTCTATAATTTAACGAACTCGTCGATTTTGTTAATTCTTATTGAAACTATTGGTTACTAAGCCAGTATTATAAATCATCAAGTTTTAAGCTATAATACGCACTATGCATTCTTTTTAACTAGAGAAACTTGTAACTATCTAGCAAATGAATTGCCCTCGTCGGACCTCGGAAAACGTTCTAAACGTAATGCATTTACGGATAATAAACTACGCTCAGAACCGTTATGGTCGAACAAAAGCCGCTACAATGGTGAGCCTTACAATTTTCCGGCTGTTAGTCTTGATATTTTCCTTAGAGCCCACTGACATGTTTGTGACCAAGTAACCGTGATAATCTAAACTGCAGCCTTTGACAAGAAAATAAAACAAAATGAAACATCAAAAGGAATTGCTAACATGAAGTTTTTCGAGCGAGTAAATCATAGATTAGATACGAATCCGGGTAAAAATAAAATTCGTTTCCGTTCGGTATCGATTTTCCTCAGAACCAGCTATGAATAATAAACTCACCGAAACATCGGTAAGCTGAAACTCGTTTTGGCATCATAAAGCGTACAAAATGTTAACTCCGCCTTCATGCATGTATTTGAAACATTACGAATTGGAAAAAAAGGAATACGTTTCCATAGCTGAATGTAGGTTAAACTTTTTCCCTTCTCGTTCCACCTCCTTGCTCTTCATCTCTGGGGAGTACAGATGTTGAATTATAAACGGCAAACCTTAATACAGGTTGTTGAACTTTTAAAACAAAATGTAATGGATATTTATAAACTTCCAAAGCACTCGGTTCACCAGCAGCGTGTGTGGATGGAGGTATTACAAAGCGAGTAATATTGTGTAACCAAGTTATATTTTAGATTCACTCAGGATCATAATATGCCCAAAAGAAAACATAGGCCATTCACGCTACTTATCATAAAAGAAATATAAAAAGTCGTCATTGCGTCGCATCTTTTAACACCTCGCTATGAATAATTCTACTTCGTTTAGGTACCTACATAAATTGTTTCCGGAAGACATAACTTACAGCAGGACTCCCCGGCTCCTCGCCTGTAATATTCGCTTCCACGAAGTTACTTTGTTTTTAGGTTTATTTGTTTTTGCGGTACTGTTTTATGGGGGTTTAGAAGGATGATGCAGAATGCAAATTGTCTAAATGTAAGTTTTTTAATATAAATCGCGGTCACTTGTTAGATGATTTAGTCTTCTGCAGCTACTTGAGTACCGCAACATTCCCTATTTTTATGAATTCGTTCCGCTTGATGGACCGTTCTGAAGCGCATGGGTTTTAAAAACAAAAGGCTTTCCTATTCGTGTAATCTCGGTAAGTCTAAATGGATTTCTTTATGAACTTTAGTGAGTAAATTAACTTTAAATATTTTTGTTTCAACTTTATGTTTTGCAAAAAATAAATGTCCCTATCTTTGATCGTATATGAAACACAAATTTCAAATTACGTGAATTTTAAAATTTACAATAAACTAACTTCTTAAAAAAAACACCCTGGCTTAAATAGAACAGTATCGACATATACAAAAAACTTTATTACAAGAAACAGGAAGGCATTAGCAATTGAAGATATTGTTTTGCTAAAATAAACTTGTTGTTGCATAATGCATGTCCTAAGATTCTGAGATTTTTAGCTGGATTTTCCAAGAAGTAAAGCTCTGGGAGAACGACGCAGCACTCCCGGACGACGCGACGATAGAATTGAAAAATGTTCGCAAGATTTTAAAAAGCTCGTTGTAAGATGTTATTGTTATACTCTTTTAAATTTAGATTCGGATTTTATGTATACAAGGTGTGGTTTTGCATCCTAGTCAAATTCAAGCAGATAACTATGCTAATGATTCTCGACCCGAATCAATAATAAAATGGGTAGGTCATTTTTTAATTTTTTCTTAATATCGGAAATCGGTAAGTGTACACCACTCGTATTAAAGCGCGGTCCGTCTAATACTGGCCCTAAAACCACGCTTTCACACACACAAACAAACGCAGACGTTTATTCGATAAACGGGCGATTCTCCTCTTTTGAGAAGGGCTTCATTCTGAAATAGTGTCGCATTAAAACAAAAAAAAAGCAACGTTTATTGTTATTGTCCGGGTACCGTAATTTATATTGATTATTTACATCTTCTATGACAACCTCCTGAATTTTGACGAGGATGCAAAATTAAACCTTGTATAACAGCCATAAGTTAGATGAAAAAAAATATATAACTTTCGTCCAATACATCATGCACTGCGGCGTAGCAACGGTTTAGAACATAAATGTAAGTAGTTACTCATTTTAACTAGTAGTAATACTAAGTTCAATAGTAATACTAAGGCGGTATTTGAGACTATTAACAGCTAGTAACTGAACCCGTCAGCTCATTACTTAATGTTTCAAATGTTCTCTCTATATTATGTATGTAGGTACCGTGTGTACTCCCCTGCGGGTAACTCTGTTATCTGGACTGCTTTAATAGTACGTTGTAAAGTGAAACGTTATTTAATATGTTAAGAGCATTGGTCCCTTTGAAAATTACCTACCTTGTTTGAATACGAGAAGAATATCGAGAAGAAGACTATAATAATATATTTCTTACCTTTGCACTGACCTTTTGAACCTGAAGTTTTAACTATTCCGTGGCAATTGCGACTCTGAGCCGCTCACAGTCGCTTTACTTCATCCAAAACACGTATTACCTTAATTATTTCTTTAAAATCTTCAAGGCTACACGTCTTTTGGGAAATATTATTTAATACCAAAACTGAAAACATTGCAAAGTTCTTACATTCAGTCATAATGCTACTTCTAATTTAGATAAGTAAAACTTTGAACAGTATACTGAGTTCACGACCTCACTCCGTATTGTAGCGTTAAGGTCAATTCTTTGAACTAACTAATAACAGGCGCTCGGGTCGATCTTTAGGTTAAGCTGCGCTTGCCTAGGTGGTTCTGTGGATGGGTGACCACCCATTACATACCGAGTTTCGTTCGTGCCTCGGAAACGCCTCGGAAAGCCTTTGGTCCCAGCTGTCATTTGTAGATCTTTGACAGTCGTTATAGGAAGTCAGTGGCCCGAAAGTCTAAGAACCAGTCTTACCAAGGGGTATCGTATTACCCAGTACGAACTGGGTTGTGGAGGTCAGATAGACAGTGGCTCCATGTAAAATTCTGGTGTTCAGCTGCCTCCGGTTAGACTGGAAGCCAACCCCAACATAGTTGGGAAAAAGCTAGGTAGATGAGTTTGGTTGCGAGACAATTATACTCATTGCATTTAGCTTCCCTTTTTGTGTACGATATATTATATAAAGGTAAAATAGTTTATTTCCATCAGAAAATAAAAGAACCATTATCTCTTATTTGCACTGAAAGCTGATAAAGAAATAAGTGCTTCAGCTTAGCGGACGATCGTGAACCGTTATCGGCTTACATAGTGAGAAAGTAACTAGTTTATTATAACTTGGTCAAAAATGTCTCTCGAGTGTTCCGCACTGCGGTATAGTTGCTACTAAATATCCTGTCTGAACACGATTTATTACAAGCATAGTTTATTAAGAAAAATCACGAAATAAACTGTAATCAATGAGAATGTTCACAAAAGCTGGTACATAATATGCGCAAATAGTAGGTTAAGTTAATTAACTGCCTTGCCTCAAATTTCACATAATGTGTGGTGGAGCAGTTAATTAACTTTTCATCTCATTTATGCTCATAAAACAGCCTGATTATGAGCTCTCGTATACGCCACAATAAACCTAACTAAAAAGCGTTAAATGAATCATATAAACCTGGTTTTTACCCGACTGCGCCAGAAGGAGGGTTATGTTTTTCAAGAGTATGTATTTATGTATGTAAGTATGTACATATGTATGTATAATTGTTTGGCACGCTCTGCGGCTTGAACGGCTCAATGGATTTTAGCTTGAGAGGTGTCGTTAGATTCGTATTTACTGTGAGAGTGACAGTGGGTATATCAAAATAAAATAAAAATAAAACAAAATGGCGGATTTTTGGCGCCAAATTTAAATGTTTGGCATGCTCTGCAGCCGGAACGGCTGGATGGATTTTAGCTTCAAAGGTGTCGTTAGATTCGTATTAATTGTGAAAGTGACACCGGGTATAAATTTTGAATCAGAACACAACATAAGCTGGGAGTATCTACACGCGGTGAAGGTGGTAAAAATTTGATTGGTTAATCGCCTGCGAAGTCTTTCACATTTGTAAACTAAAAATGTGGAAATAAAAAAAAGTAATTTAAAAAACTAAAAAACGCGACTGCGGTAAAAACTTAAGTTAAAAAAAACACTAAAAAGCTAAGAACAAGCACATTTTAAATTTAAAAAAGTTTGAAGCAGGCGGGACCCATTTAAGTTTGAAAATATAAAAATGGAATGGTTCCCGCCTGCTTCCAACTTTTTTCCCAGTTCCCAAATCACGTCTCTGCGAGTTTTTGCCTAAACATGCATCGGGAGAATGATGATTACTGAATAAATTAATAATTTATCTATAATTCGCTTTAATATTATTGTAGTAGAGGAAACGAACTATTTTTAACAAGTAATTGTTATTTCAAACAACGAAGAGATAACATAGAATTTAAACGAGGAATCCTTGCAATTTCGCGTTTTTTTTTGTAATACGCCTCTTAACATACAACATTATTTTTAGTATATGCGAAACCAGAATACAGTTTGTTCAGAATAAGTAACTGAATCGATTCCAATAATTTTTATACCATGTTATATTTTGTCCCAAAAATATTTAAAAAAGGTTACGAGTTGGACACCGAGCGACACTTAGTACCAATCCGCAATCATACGCGCACAACACAGGCATTAGGCGCGGGCGCACAGTGGGGCGCCGTTCGGTGAGCATGTTTTTGTACGGACAACCAGGTAACATAACAAGCTTATAACTTTGTGATTTTTCATGATACAGTTTTGAAATTTTGTATATGGATTCTTTACATAAAAAAAACAACTAGACACGTGTTTCGGGTTTCGCATATACTAAAACTAATGTTGTAGAGTATTGTTTACCTTTTAACTTCTTTTCCATTATTTTAGTCCTGCTACTGTTAAGGTTTGCTTACAGTTTGTTTTTTTGTTTGCAGTTTTTTTTTTATATTATAGTAAAAATCAATTTTATTTAAATATTATATACATTTTGGGTAGTATATTTGTTGAGTTTAGTATTAACACAACACTGTTTATATTTAATATACTACTATTTGTTTTCGCAAATGTAGCAAATAGATACTAATTTCTCATTTGCGTTAAGACCATTATATTTATATTTTAGCAATACTCTAGCAAGATTTTTCAACATATCGTGCAGTTAAACGAGATTAACCTCATCAATAAAAACAGCGACGAAGATGCGTTGACTCTTAAGGCCGATAAAAATACCGGAAATATACCAAGCGTATAGTATCGTAAAATATCTACTGACAGGTAAGAATAGAATAGAATATAAATTATTGTACAATAAAATTACTCTTATTACTTTAATTATAAGCTCCGCACCAGATTCATTTCTGGTAGGTATGTCATGCTGTTGTTGATAGTGGTCGTTTCAATGTACCAGTCTAGAATATTATATGCAAGACTAAGAACAAGTCAAAGAGAAGTTTTGATATTCAAAACGCTCAAATCCCTAAACTTTTGAATAAAACAATCGCAGTGTCCATGTTGTGTGACACTTCCGACACTCAAGTCTATTCAGCGTCCGAGCGTTGCTGAGAGCAACATACATTATTCACTGAGTGCCGCACCAGCTCCCATCTGTAGCTTCTTATAGCTTATTTGAACTCGCTTGAGCTTCAGCTAAACAGTTGGCACGCGTTACATTTTTTATTCCACCTCCTTGCACGGTATTTATTAGTGATGTTCCGTCGGATTTCCCAATCGAATCGAATTTGAATTATAATAGCAACGGTATGTACAGGATGAATGAAAATGTGTTATCGATACGAATGCGAGCGTCACCGGTACCTAACCATACTACTCGAACCTATCTACATGGAATAAAATGATCTTGCGTTATCTAGGTTGGTATATTTATATATGGGAAAATATGGTTTTAGAATGAGAAGAAAGAAGTCGAAAAAAGGAAGGAGGTTATCAAAGAGCACCTATCTTATAATGATCTTGTTCAAAATTCTAAAATTAATCAATACTTTGACGGTCCACCCTAGCTTGAAGGTACTATGTTTGACCTACGACATCATCCGTCGTGCTCTTACCACCACCTGGGTGCCAGCTGTTTTAGAACCCAACGGCTTAGCACGCAACGATGGGAAGAGATCAGACGGTATGACCATAATGCCTTGGAAGTTGGGTCGACCTTTGGTGTGGGATGCAACCCTTTTGCCATCCCATCTTCCTAGCACGGCGGGCTGTGCTGGGGCGGCTGCTGCAGGTGCTGAAAACCTCAAACGTAAATACAATAACCTCATTGGTAGCTGTGTTTGAGCCGTTTGGGGTTGAAACACTAACGCCATGGGATCCGAGTGCGCACCTCGTCTTTCGAGACATCGCCAAGCGGTTGGTCGACTCTTCTTTTAACCAGAGGTCTGGCCTATTTTTGGGTCAAAGAATCAGCATTGTCGGCACTATTCCTGTTGACGAATTTTTTTGACGCCCTTTAATGTTTTTCGTCTTTTCTCTAGGTACATACATATTTGTACTATTATTTTAAGTTCCAGTACAATAAACATTTTATTCCATGTAGTACCAATTCGGTTTGTGAAGAGATGCTTCCATGTCATTCTTAGATAGCGCGTGTGGGGAAAGTATAGCGACGTCTTATTCGCCGCCAATGCCATCTATGATATGAGATGGTAAACGTTAGTCATCACGTGCTTTGCCTTTCACGAAAAGTCGTTTTAAGACTTCATAATTATTTAGTTTTTGGAAATTATTGGCGGAAATAATTAAACGTAATTCAATCGAAACATCCAATAATTATGTTTTGTTCTTAAAATATAACCCAACACTTCTATCGGGCACAGGTCGATATTGGTTAATTAATACCTACTCATTGATAACCTTCCATTATACGCGGAGCTTCGGTTGTCAACAGGTGGCGAGTAAGTGGAAATCCCATTCCCGAGCAGTCTCTGAATTAATTGAATAAGATTTGGGTAACCTAACTAAATTAAATATCCTTAAAATATTTCTTGTAAACTTGAACCTTCCAGTAATTCGATTTAAAAAGACAACGATAGACATAGAGTCCCAGAGAGGAAAAAAATTACTTTTTATGGAAATAGTAGAGGTTGTACAACAAAATGGAAAGTTTTGACTAGAATGAACTTTCTTGGAGACTAGGATGTCACTGTGAAGTACATTCATATGCGTATGAGATTTTTATTTGCAGTACTGTTTTTCAGTTGTAGTCGTTTTCTTATGTGTTTAGCCTTAACTTGTTCGTCTACCCTTCCAAGTAATAAACGTTAAACGTTATCGTTCTACAACAAACCGGCCGCATGATGTCGTGTGCACTCAGCAGTAGTAAGCTTATCTGTAATTACTACAGAGAGGTTGTCTATGTTGCTAGGTAATCTTGTGTCCCATCTCAGATCATTAGGAGCTCGCTGTTCGCAGGACCATTATACAGCCGACGTTCCACGCTGTTCGCCATTTACCTGTAATACACATCCGTGCCTCGGAGAACACGTTAAGCCGTTGATCCCGCTGTCATTTGTAGATCTGTGACAGTCGCAGTAGTACAAGTAGTCAGTGGCCCGAAAGTCTGACAACCAGTCTTACCTAAGGTATCGTATTACCCAGTACGAACTGGATTGTGCAGGTCAGCTAGGCACTCGCTCCATGTAAAATACTGGTATTCAGCTGCATCCGGTTAGACTAGAAGCCGACCCCAACAGAGTTGGGGAAAGGCTGGGTATATGATGACACATCAAAGCATGTTTATACTATGTAACAGAAATGTCATCTGATCTATATTTAGTTATAAATGGAAAATCTACACAACTTTAAACAAATCACATACTTTACAACAAAAATTCGATCAGAATTTATATCGTCATCCTAACCAACAAAATCACTCGGTCTTACAGCAAGCAGAAAGAGGACGTAAACTGTGATACTAAATTCCTATCGCTTTTGGGCCTTTAGTAGTGTTCGTCTCATGAATACAAAATCTAGGATCGTGTAGGCTGAAGCCTGAGCCTTGAGCTTGTAAGTGTCTTGGTCTTTTGAAATTGAGCCACTCATCTATTGGAGCCGTAACAGAAAAAAAAGCTTCTATACCACTTTTTAACGATATAATCATCGTGTCTACGCATAACATGTCCGTACCACTTACAGGTGACAACTAATACTATTTTATAAACTCGAGTGGCAACTACTTACTTTGCAACGATTTGAGTAAATAAGCTGTTATTCTAAAATGCTGAACAACAAAACTCCCCAGACACAGATGTGCTCCAAATAACATGTTGAAAATTCACGCGAGAAGTTTCATGAAACAGTTTGGAAGAAGCAATTTTCAGGTAGTATTGCATCGTGAGTCCCTGAGGCAACATTGTAGCTAGTTTATATACTTTACCTAAATCTTTTCTCTATAGTTAAGCAGTAATATTAGTGATATTGTGGCGTTATGGCTCAATAGTAATTTTGTCAATGACAAATAAATAATAAATAAATAAAATAAGTTTATTTCATATCATTTTGGCTTACATTGCATATCGAGGAGTCTTCATGTAGTTGAAGGCTCCGCTCAATCCCTTACATTATAAATATACAATTATGTAATTAACAAAAGAGTGTGTGTGTGTATGTGGGTGTGTATATGTGTGTGTGTGTGTGGTTGAAAAAGTGGGAAAGACAGAGTTTGAGTGTACAGGGTGTGATTAAACATTGTTATAACATCAGTAAATATCTTCTATTTAAAAAAAAGGTTTTCAGTATTAAGTCACACGTTGCAAAAATAGCTCTGTATCATCATAATTTAAACTATGCAGCCATGAAAATAAACTCCTGGTTATTATCTCTTGCATCAAAACAAAACGACATTCTACTGTCATGTTGACCAAATCAAATATTAGAGATCTTTATGTTGTTGTCACTATGGCGAATGCTACGTATACCTGTAATAGGCATACATAACAGTACTTTTATATATATTTTTTATTATCTCCTATAAATCTTTAGTATGTATTGCTGTTGGTGTACCAAATAAATAAATAAATAAAAATCTAACAATTTTTTCTTTTATCTTTTCAATGAAAATAAAATCTCAGCACACGGTTTAGTAAATACGAAGCTCTTGTCAGCAATTTCTGTGGCAAACGTCGCAATGTTAGAAGATTTCACCAGTTTTATACCCCATAAAAGGCCTTCAAGGTTTGTCCAGAACCCTCACATTTTTAGGAGGCACTAGTGCCCTTTGCAATGTGTGTGTAATCTTCACTGTACCCTACTCAAAAAACGGTGCATTGCGTTTTAGGCATTGTGATTGTGACACATAAACTAAACCAAAATAGACATACTTGACTCACTTTCAGAGGTAGTTTCTTCTTAAACTTATGTCGGAGATTCACACTTTCTTCTTTGGAAGTAGTCACTTATGATATTAAAATCTTTATTAAGCCGCCCTTAAAAGTTGTAGGTAACTAATTTTCTTCTACTACTAATTGAGTCATGTTAGCCGCCAAATTACTTCACTAGCAAAAAGGGAATAAATATTTTATCCATCTGGGGATATGCCAAGTCTAATGTCGTGCCTGGTTCGATATTTGCAGTTCTTCTTATAGATTATCGCAGTGGCTGACGAATATCTTCATAAATAATTCGACAGGGCGTTTCTTTGACGTATGACTTGAAATGAGAATGGTGCTGCCAAATACGCAAAAACCCTGAACAGACTAGAGGGCACACAGCTCAGGGCGCTGGATCTGTTGTCCGTGTACCGGTTCAACGTCAGGTATGAGGTGCGAGGAGCAGCGCAGTCACCGGGACCCACTTCATGCAGCGCCATCGAGTGCAGGCTGCTGGAACACTGCTATGCCACAAGGGATTATCAGTGAGTTACAATACGAAAACTTAATTAAACATTCAATTTATTGCAGTTCGATTTATTTCCGAGTCAGTCAATATTTTCCGCGTCACAGGGAGTTCTACTGTTCGTGTTTCTCTGGTTACTCCGGAGTGGACTGCGGGTCCGCTGTGCTCGAGGAACTCCAACATGTGTCAGAACGGCGGCACCTGCAGGTGAGTGAACTTATGGCACATTTTGTATGGCTCCACCTCGTTTCGACGTCTTTAATTCAGATAATTTTGTTAATAAAACCATATTTATATACCTATCCTATAAAGTTTCACTGTTCCGAGCAAATTATTTTGTTCAATATCTTAAATGTTGTACAGAAAAGCAGAAAAACGTATGAAGACCGAATTGCCTTTTCTTTAGCTAGGTTTTTATTTTCACAGAAGAAGTCACATCTGTATGTAAGGGTCACATTTAGTGTTTGAAACAATTCCGCTTTTTGTGTCGTGTATTCCCCTTAATGTCGTCCGTATTTTGTTCTGGAACAAAAAGGGGTTAAAAATAAAATAGGGAAACTTTAGTTACGTTTGTTGCGGAATTTCGAGCACATTCTTTTAAATGTAGACAGAGAAGTTTTGTAAATGAGTATTTTGTGCTAGAGCTTTATAATATCGACTATCTAAAGTATTGTAGAAAATTTACCTCATCTATTATCCTTAATGTACAAGTTGTATGACATGTATCGACAGACGGATGGGTCCGGCCGCCGTCAGCTGTATCTGCGCGTCGGGCTACACGGGCGACCTGTGCAAGGCCAAGCTAGCTCCACCAGGTGAGGATTCCAAGTCGGTTACTTCTAGTACCACTATGACAATAAAACCACTTTAATGTAATGTATGTTTATGTTCATGAATGCGGTGTAGAAGACTGAATGTGAAGTGTGTAAGCAAGGAACAGCTTGTGACTGTACCCCGAAAGATACAGACTTCTGTGAGTCTGAGTGTTTACATTAATGGGCATGCTTGATTCCAGATAATACCAGAAAGCGGTGGTGAGTTCAATTAGCTATTTAGTACCTGCTTTGTGTGGTGAGGACAGAGACACCAAGGCCTGTATAAGCTGTCCTAAAAAGCATTTTCCAGCCGTAAAATAAAATGGTTTCTCTGTATAATATCCATGAAAGAGAACAGATTCTAAAATGTTGTATCTCTCTGTTTTATTATTGTAATGGAGACATAAGAAATAGTTGCTGTAAACTCTCGCCACGTTACGTTTTACGAGCCCCATTCTTACAATGGTGCTCAATTGAAAGGAGTGAGTGGGTCGTTTTATATTCTACAAGGTATTCCTATTCACTTTGAGCGATACGTGGTCACTTTAGATTTGAGTGTGGTTTGCTTAACTTTGATGTACGCAAGCGGAAACTTGGGAGCAATAGATGGACTGCCAAGTGGAGTGAGGCTAGGTAGGAGGTATTGGGCTAATGGATATTCAACCTTAAGGTATGTTGGAGTCATATTATGTTGAAAGGATAACTACCTAGTATTCTGTAACTTCGCAAAGTAAATGATAGCTTAACTTATTGTTTAAAATAGTTGAGCTATTCCATTACCGTATTTTTTGCTGATAAAAGGTGAAATTATATCATTCTACAATTGGGAAAGGTACGCTTATGTTCAAAATCACAATCATTCCTTATAATGTAGCTATACTGTGTATAAAACCGTTCATTCATCTGCACTATCAAAGTGACCAACTTTGGTGAAGCACTCACATCGTGTCGCAGTCGGGCAGCTGAGACTTGGCGCTTAATTAGAGCGCGCTGGAGGCGCGTCCAACTATATCCTTTTACTGTTCACTGAGTCAGACGTTTTTCACTCTTGAAGATATATCCGTAAGGACTACAATTCAGTACTTACATTCAATTTGCGTACAGCTCATCAAGCTACTTAAACTGTTCGAATAATGCGTGGATTTCCCAAGTAGTTTCAAATAAATGCTCTATAAATGTTATGTATCCAATATTAATTCATACTAAGTCAAAAATCTTCCGCTTTTCATTTAACGAAAAACTAGATATGATCTCGTAAAGTGCGCGTTATACATTCAGGTTCTGATAGACGTGGCAATAACGGTCGAACATTGACCGTAATAAAATAATATTTTCTCATTCACACAAGTATTTTTGTTCCAAAACCGCAGTTATGGTTAGTTTTACCAAACCAAGATTTGTATAGCTCATTTCATTGGATGTGATTAATTGTTTCTTGGGAACGTAATGAAATTACAACAAAAATGTTGAGTGATTATTTATTATTTCTTACCCGAAAAAATTATGTGCGCATGATGTATTTTTGTTGAAAAAATTGTCTGGTGAAAATGTCTAGGAGCTTGATTAATGCGTTTCATTGTATAAAAAACGAATGTGTTTGATGGGGATGAAGGGTGAAATTGAAAGACGCTTCTGATCTGAATGATAATGTTAAATTGGATGAAATACACAAAATTGGGGAATATTGAAAGGTGCCATATAAAGCTTTTTCACAGAAAAGTTGTCTAAGTCTGAAATAATTGAAGTACCCTATAGCCTTCGTTCCAGGCCAAGACTATGCTTCTTATACTCGTGTGGCAAGCTAAAACCTTGGAACAAGAGAAACAGTGCAGTAGGCGTAAATATTTTAATTAGGGAGCGTGCCAGAGTTTCAGACAAAAAGCTCGAGTAAGATCTCGATAATGTTCTTAATGTTTACTCTGTACACTCTGAGAGAATTCGTAAATGAATTGGGCACTTAAGTATGTTGCTTGCATGTTCAGTTTTAAAGATATACTATTTTATCAAACGAAGGCAGATAAGGCTCTAGACGATTTTTGAACGTATTGAGTAGTATTCGCAGGAGCTTAGCTACTTGCCACATCAGTACTGTACTGTAAAGTTATTTATTTATTTGGTACACCAACAGCATTACATACTTAACATTTATAGGAGACAATAAAAAAATATATAAAAGTACTGGTATGTATGCCTATTACAGGTATACGCAGCATTCGCCATAGTGACAACAACATAAAGTTCTCTAATCCTAATACTAATCTTACAATGTTAATACAATATAAATTTTACTTAAAACTAAATGAAATGAATTATCATGATACTCGTATGTATTATGAATGCGATATCTTTCTCTGTGTTAGTAACTGATTGGGCGTAAGTAAATTGTTTAAAGGCAAATCAAATAGGTAATCTACTCTTCTCTCTCTCTCTAACTGATCTTCTAAACTTGTTGAGAGTAACACCAAATAAATCGGTTTCCATTGATGTGCAGGAGCTATTGTAGTTTCTACATATTCGTAGCAAGGGAGCGTTAAGACCGAGGTTTGATTTGATTTGCGAAGTTATATACAGTCGTTTAGTTACCTTCGAACGATGCCAGCATGGCACCTAATGGGCAGGTCTAAACGTTATGATAACCCTGAATAAGTGACACTGAAGTGTCCCATTAGAGTGTTTGATGTAATTGTCGTGTATGTGTGAGGCACGTGTGAAGTGTGTGCTGGTTATAAGTTATAGGTCTCGGGAGGGCAGGTAATAATGTTGGACATTGGTTCACGTGCGTGTCCCCGAGGGTAGACGTGATCGGTTTGCGTGACGACACTTGCTTCCACGCTGATAAACCTACCATAACGACCGGAGTTTGGTGAGTGGGTATGAGTTGTATTACAGAAAGCAGTAACGAATAAAAACAGAACTTATCTTATTAACCGATACGTTTTTCTGAGCTCAATTGATATTTTTCTCATGAGTAAAATTTCTGTATATTATATATATATAAGAATATTTTAATTGACATAAAAAAGTACACAGATAACAGGGCGTAACTTAATTTAAGCGTACAAATAGCAAATAAATGATCAATGACCCCCATGCTAAGTAAAATCTGTGTTATAGGGGTATATATACAAATTAACTATATAGATCTGTAACATACAATATATTAATGTCTAACCGAATGGAGATCTCCGTATCGATATCAATCGCTGTCACTTGACACTAACGTTGTTGTATTGTATTACAGGAGGAAGGCTTATATCGGAATTCAATGTGGTATGTGTTGATCAAACAACAATGTGGGTTGTTTACGTGTTGCATAGGACTTAAGAGGCCTAACTAACTAGAGGAAATCGACGGTAAATAGACACAATAATAGATTCTAACTCCTACCTGTAGGTACATTAGGTAGCAAACGTAATACATTTGTTTACTAATCGCTTTTGTTTGGTATTTATCAAAGCACAACACAGTCTTTTAAAGATCAAAATAAAATTGCATTATCCTGTAGTGGTAACAATGAGACATTTATTTGCCAGTCTGTAATTACAGACTACTACACGGTGTTACGCGGAATTATCTCGGATCACCGACAGATGTGACATGGAACTAATGTAATATTATCAATTTGTCTCCACTGCACTGTCCTTTTTCATTTTTTTCAGTTTGGCGTTGATATTGGTTGCACATACGCGACAAAGTGCGTCGATTTTTTGATTTCGAGTTTGAAAAGACTTTTAACACACTCCATATAAGAAAAAAAAACAACATACTGGAAAAACTTTGTAAACATGAGTAAATTATGTAACTTTTTGTTTACATAATGAATGTAATCACATACCAAGTCAGAATATATTAGAGGTACTTTCAGATATATTTGCGCTGGTTCTTCTAACTTTAGCCATGGCTAAATAAATTTTGAATGAATATTTGGAAATGTCAAGTAGACTTAATATGCGAGAAAATCATTAAAAAAAATTGCTTGTTTACACATGTTCAGCTATGTATCGCATTACAAACTTTTTACTATGGGTAAACAAAGATATGTGAAGAAAAAACAATTTTCCTGCTTGGTTAGACGGAAAAATATAGGTGCGCAGTGATTTTGCCCTGAAATTCGCTTTTTGTATCCTCATACAAGAAGCGATTTCTATTTATTTTTGTGGTTTATATTTTTCTAAAGAACTTCTCTTTCGGAGAGGGAAGTGAAGCCTTTCGATGAACGAAAATCACGAACGAATGTCACTTTAAAAATATTTTTAGTGACATCATTTTTTTACACGTCATTGCCAGTGCAACTGTTGAGCATGACGTCCTGTGTTCGATTCCAGAGTCGGGCAAAGTGTTATTGGGTTTTTCCATCAGGAATTTGTTCTAGCAGCCGCGTAGTCTGGATTTGTACCCGGTTGATGTCCTCGCCTCCTATTACATGGGACTTAAACATAACTGGCGAAATGTGGGTGTACAGTTAGGTAAACCTCTGCCTAACCCTTTGTGGATTACAGGCGTGATGTTATGTTATCTTTTTACTTTTTTCAGCAAAAGTTAGCGAAGTGTTTTGGTCGAATTTCTCTGTTAGTTAACCCTGTCTTCGTGTTTGGCTAATTAGGCAATGTCTATACAACAACTAGATTTTTTATTGAAGTTAGTGCAGCTGACCACAGCTTTAATGACATACCTACGTCTCTACTGGCAATATCAACAACAGTATGTCATCATAATGTCTTCTTGCTGGCGACCGTGATAACATCGTAACGGTAACCATAGACATCTGAAAGAAGGCACACTACGCAGTTTCTAGAATTATATCAAAGGTTGATAAATAATAATATCCATTACCAAGAGGGCTTTCTTTAAACTTGTCAAAGTTCCATGAAAAGATCGTACCACATAGGAACTAGTAAGTTGGTAAGATTCGTGTCTACAGATCAAACAAGGCGTTAAATGAATTCAAGAGAATCCACAATAAGCTCCAAGAATCATCATCTGTAGCCTTTTCCCAACTCTGTTGGGGTCGGCTTCCAGTCTTACCGGATGCAGCTGAATACCAGTATTTTACATGGAGTATCTGACCTCAACAACAGAGTTAGTACTGGGGTAATACGATACCTCCTGGTAATACTGGTTGCCAGACGTTCTGGTCACTGACTACCTGTAACGATAATCAAAGACTTACAATTGACAGCCGGGACCAACGGCTTAACGTGCTTTCCGAGGCAGGAAGGAAACCAGGTATGTATGGGTGGTCACCCATCCACGGACCAACCCAGGCAAGCGTGGCTTAACCTGAAGATCGACCCGAGCGGCTGTTATTATTTAGCCAAGAGCTCCTCTAAGTAATTCAATAAGTTCCAAGAATAATAAGAGATAATAACATGTCTCATTATTCTTGAAAGTTATTGAATTATTTCAGTGGCTTTTAAGAATTTCAGATGATTCCCGCAACACTTTAGAAAAATCTGTTAGTTTTAACTTAAGTTCAGTCAAGTACATTGTGATTTATATTTTGCATTCTTAGAACTTTGAATGTCACAGATGATTGCTGAACCTTAACCTCTCCAATCATAGCTAGGCTTACAGAGGACGTATTAATAATAAGGCAGTCCTAATTATAGCAGCAACATTGAGGTGCAAGGTGATGGATGAGTTTTGTATATGACTTGGGTTGAAGATGAGGAAATAAAAGTAAGCCATCTTTGAATATTACAAAGCTCAGGTATAGGGGAGTGGGAACTATTAAAACAATTGCGATTGAAAACACAATAACATAGTGCTCGACTGTTTCGTTGGCTGAGTGGTAGCAAATGCGACTGCTGAGCATGGGGTCCTGGGTTCGATACCCGGGTCGGGCAAAGTGTTATTGGGTTTTTCCATTAGAAATCTCTCAGTAGCAGGCACGGAGTCTAGATTTCTGCCCGTTTGATGGCAACAGGCTCACCCCCGATTACATGGGACTTAAACATAACTGGCGAAATGTGGGTGTACAATTAGGTACACCTCTGCCTAATCCTTCAGGGATTACAGGCGTGATTTTATGTTATGTTACGAGTACTCGGAAAACGTCCACATTCAAATTACAGCGAAAATTAAAGCTTGAGGTCACCGCAGGTTTCCAATTTCCATCAATTTCCCTCAACATCGGCGCCCCCGGAGTACTCTGTGCCGGATGTTCGAACTCAACTAACGAGAACCGCTTTTATTTGCATTCTTTGTACTTATGCTTACAGTTGACGTTTCATTTTATTTTTTGACTTTTGCATCTATTTAATGCCATGATTCTGATTCCGAAAAAATGTTTGTATCAGTCGATTCGGTTTCTGGGATAGTTTGAATTTGGATATTTGGATTAGGTTATCGCCAAATCGGGGTTTTTAGTGGCGCTATTCAAAGCTAAGCGTTTATACCCATTTTTATTTTCCCAGGTCTTACCTAAGCCTGCTATTTTATAACGAAACATAAACCCTCCCTGGTCTTAAATAAAGCCTCTACAACACTTACCTACGCATCTGTTAGCCAGTCACGAAAAGAAAATCTCAAGTAGGTAACTTATTCCTTCAGGTAATTCTAACTCAAAATAATTATGGCAATGTTTCTCCATCGTCTGTTTTCAGGAAACTTAAAGGAATATCGTAGAGCCCGTAAAACACCAGAGCAAAAAAGAATGACTCGTAACCCTTTCATTCATCACTTTGAAAAAGAACCCTTTTAACATCGGATAGTGTAGCTACTGCAGTATTAGGAGCACCTCCGTGTAAAATCTGAATCAATGGTCACCTTATGTGAAAATATTGGCTGTTTTCCCGAAGCATAAAACTTCTTTTTATTTTTTGTGCCCCTCGAGGTAATAAAAAATGACGAGAAATCTGTTGTTGATGAAACTACGGAAACCCAATTAGTACAACCATCGTCGCGTTGGTGTTGTGATGTGACAGAAATCAGATGTGGAGTGTTAATTGTGTACTCATGTCAATATGTTATTCTGCCACGTAGTTAAAAATAATTGGCATGTTCTTGTGTGGCACCAAATTAATTCAATCAATGCTATTAAGAACTTTTTAGTTACAGCAGGCTTTTATAATGTAGCTTTAAAATCTTTCGGCAATTATTTTGGTACCTGCTTGATATTGATTTACTTTGTTAAGTAATAGCAATTTTTAATATAACTATGTAGAAAACAAAAATAATCAGCCAATCACGAGAATTTGTGCCCAACTAAATTGTGTAATTGCTGTAGAGCAACACCACAGATATAAATATTTTGAACTCCTACGAGTTCAAGATATTTAGGGTAATATCTGTGGTGTCGTAATATCTTTAATAATGATCCCTGAGTTTTATACGGCGCTTTTTTCCCTTTTACTATAACAATTGATTTTACAGCGTGTTTTTCTCCGAAAGTGGGTCTAATAGGACCTCTCACTTACACGATACAGACATATAGTATTTGTTGATGAATAGTAACAAGTATTCAAGTTATATTCTTTTGTTGCAAAGTTATTTTCTTTTAAATGTATGTCATAAGATTCATGACTACCGTCTGTTGTAAACAAACTCCACCGCTCTCAAGTATCGCTTCTTTTCAATTCTTTTATTTTAATAAGCTCGATCCCTCATCGCAAAGTGCTATCAATCTCTTTAAGATACTTAAAATTATTCTGCCTCTCTGAAAACCTTTCAGACGATTAGTTTTATAGAAGCCGCAGTAAAATTTGTAACAGCACTTTTAGAGACTGGTTTCCGTCTTTGGCAAGTGTCCAAAGTCCATAATACGGTCAGTGGCAGAGGGATGTAGTAGATACCGTTTAAATAAATAAATAAATATTTCCAGCCTTCCGTCGATTTGTGAGAAATACGTGCAATATCTAGTAGTCGATTGTTTAAGTCGACAGATAATTATAACGTCTGTATATGAGTTAGTTATAAAATAACACCTAACTATATTATTGCAACTAAAACATACTTGTAAGGATAGGTAAAACATGGAGAGGTAGGCTCAAAGGATTATAATAATTTGAGAAAATGATAACTAAATTAATAACTACAGTGGGTATGTTTTGTAAACTGTACAAACCATTCACGAAAAATAAAATAGCTTCTAACCCTTGCACGAGTCACAATAAATCCGAGCCCCTGTTAGTACCGTCAAAACATTTTCAGCTTACTGTTAAAATAGGAGACTCGAAAATAATGAATCACGTCTATTTGTTCGAGGAAAAACCTCTGCTAGAAATTATCATAAAGCAATATGATATGGTATTAAACACATCTCCTTGTTAATCTTACAACACTGAAGGCTTTATTGGCTTTCCTAATATAGGAAAAGTGAATACTTCTGACTAATGTTTCCTGTTATCTTTGCTCTTCATTTGTGTGAATAATTCTCCAACAAGGTTTTCATTTCAGAAAAGCCGTAAAAGCTTCGTTATCTTCCAACTCTTTAAGTGATTCAATGACTATCATATTCTGCTAAGTTGTAGGTACCTTGTCTTCTTTAACAATCTCTTGATTTTGACCAGCTAGGAATTGGCTTTATGGTAGCCATCCGCCAACGGAACTTTTGTCCAATTGTGAATTCTACGATTTCATGGAGAGTCGCAATGGGATAAAGACGATCTGTGCACTATGATGTTGGCTCATTTCTCTTAATTGCTTTCCAGGACAATAGTCCATACACAATATTTGATGTTAGATGCTTATCATTACTTGAACGATGCTTTTAAACTTTATTTAGAAATCTTCAGAAAACAACTGGAACACAATCAAACTCGAAACGGTTTTGTTTGGTCTCTGGGTTAATTTCGGGTTTTTTGGTCATGTTTAGTGTAAGAAATTATTAGATATCGTATCCATTGTGAAGAATACAGCGGTAGGAATATTTTGGTCCGTTTAACATTAGTTTCTTTTTTCAACTGCAGCCATACAGAACCTGCATAAATAAATAGCTGTTAGCATCAATACGTAAGCAAAAATACGTACTTGTTTGTAACAAGTACGTTTTATATGAGACAAAATCATGCCGCATTGTTTACTGTAAAACTATTTATAGTCCCGCATAAAGTGTAGTCCAAATATTTACAATCGTTAAAAGTTGGTACTTAGTGGTGAATTTTTAATTAATTTTATAGTCTAGTACCCTAAAGTAACCACAATTTGGGTTCCGTACCCTTGGTTAATTAATGGATAAACTTTGATCTAGTGTGAGCAATTATAAAGCAGAATTGTCCGACAATCATTAGTTCACTACGAATTTTACATGGATTCTGTAACATGAGAAAGATTTTACTACCACAAGGAGCTTTGAGTAACTTCGTGATACATAAAACTGAACCCGTATGCCCGAAACAGACAAACACAAGTCAAACATTTTTATCACGTAACTTTATGTTACGAGTTACAAATGTACTATAAACTGTAACATCGATTGTTTACAGCGTGTCTCCTAGATAACACGTCACTGATCAGTAGCGCTGGTATCAAATGGTACACGTGAACACAATGTGGGGAACAGATTCAAGCATGGTGGCGTATTTGTGTTTCGTACACGATGTGAATATCGATGACTTTGTCAATATAGTTAGAGCCGAACTGTTCAATATTGCTGCTCAATATTGAACAGTTAATCTACGTAAAATAAAACAGTTTAATCCTTTTTATAACGTGCTAGATTTATTTGAATGAATGCCACAAATATGAAAGAAACTCTAATTTATTAAAAATTTCGCTGTGAAGAGCCTTCCTTTCATAAGACTTACTAGTTTTTGTCCAGTGAGCCCTGCCTCATAAAATAAATAGGCTAAGATGTTTCTTCCAAACCATTTCGACGACGTTTATCTCCACAAAATATAAATCACATTACATTAACTTTAAAAACACAACTCCATTTACAGTTAATGAGAACCATTAACTCACATTTCGTTCGAGTCGTTTAAAAACCCTATAATCTCTTCCTGAAAAATGGGTTTAGAAAACAGTTTTATCTTTGTTCCGAAGTTTGTCTTTCACATAAATCAGCTCTGCTGTAAAAAAGTACTATGTTTTCCTCTCAGTCCCAATTAGCAGTAGGTATTATTCGCGTTCAGGGCAAATTTGTTGTAATTAGGAGTTAAAGTGAGTTTTATTTTACTACACTTTAAGTTTTAACTCCGGTACGTATCTAAAAGTTGGGATTCTGCCTAAATACCATTCCACACCAATCACTGAGTGAACGGGACACTGTGCTTATTACCTATCGTGTATGTATTTAAACAAAGACGTGTATCTATCTACACCATAGGTTCCCAACCTTTTATGAACTACCAACTCGCCTGACCGACTTCCTGAACATGCCAGATATGTACGAGAACTTGATCTTTCATACATATTTGATAAGTTGGCTTGTTCAGATATAATCATGTGCTGTTACTGAGGTGGGACAAGATTGGAGGTATCAGAATTTTAATAAACAACAGATGAAACAGCTCTGTAGATAATATAACATACTATATTTTGTATTTTCTACAGTTAAACGTTCGTTTAGTTTAATTTTACTAAGAAACTTCATATATTCGTACTCACGAATTAATTTTACAACTAAAGGGATTCGTTCGTGAAAACTCAACCATACAGAATATTGTCGAGCAAATAATGCGATAATGAAGCGGTTTTATTCGTGAGCACCGATTAATGATTTGAACATGCATTAAAAACATCGTTAACATTTCAAAAACAACCATTAAATGCAATTTGTTAACTTAATTGCGGCATAAAATGTGTTAAAATAATATCAGAATAAAAAAATATAGCAGTGAAAAGTAAGCATTAAGTAAAGTTTAAAGGTTAAGAAGTACATAATAACAAGTGTTGGCTGACAATCGGAACCGTCCCCAAAATCGCAAAGTTTCTAATTACAGTCACAATATTTTACAAGACATAGAGCAAAGTCAAGGTATCTGTGGACAGCCATTCTCCCTGAGGTAACCTTATTAAAACCCGAAGTTCTGCGACAACATCTCACTCTGATTTATTAGCTTTCTACGTGAAATATTACTCGAACTAAGTTCATGTAGACCTTTTGTAGGAAACAAATAATTTAGCGGTGGTAAAAGTTAGAACTAGAGTCTTGTTCTTTTACACTTTTCGTTACACATCTATAACGTTATTAATTAACTCAATTCAGAAACCCATGACAGCTAATTGGCAACAAAATCAGAACCAGCCTTACTAGAAGACTATTTTAGTAAAAAAAACCACAGAATTAAGCATTGAAATATGATATGAAATTGAACGTGATTGGTTGAGATTTATCAAAATCTATATCTATTTGTCGTTATTACATTTTCATATTGAGATAACTTAAAATATATGAATATTCTGATAAAATTAAGAGCGTTATTCGTTAACATTAGATACTTTAAATAGGAATTTCGACCGCCAATTCGATAAATTTCTAAAATCTATTTTAGGAAAATATTGTGTTGAAATATCTCCTAGGTAAATAACTATTCAATCGTTCAACGTTTCAAAAATAAGTATATCATTTTCTGATCTCTTACTTATACGAAAGATCCTGTTTATCCATCACGAGATATATTATATATGACCAAGCTTTTATGGCTTTATTTATTATCTAAGTTTCATCAAAACTTTTCTTGAGAAACATGTAATAGAAAAAGTTTTTTCATAAAGCCAGACCTGTCAAAAAAACATTAAATATGCTGGTGGTAATCTGACAGCAAAAGTTTCAATAACAGATAACCAGCTGAAGAATCATAGAACAAACAATATGTGAAGTTAGTCAGACAAATATTTTCCTGGTACCTTTTTTTTAGCCACATGCAGAATTTGCTTGACCTCGGCAGCTTCTAGAATCCTAAAATGACAGAAGCATTTAACAAGGGGTATTGGAATCTTCAAATGCTTGTGGTTTCCTCATTTCTTGTCTATGCAATTAGAAAGTTTGTAGTGTTTCGCCGACTTTCTGTTTGCAGTGACGCTATTCAAATAGCAGTATAACATTGATATAAATAAATTGTTTATATATTGTTTTTTTTTATGTTTAGAAATCACTAAAGATAAGATAAGATCCACATTTATTTTCTTTGTACAATTTCCTAGATATTGAATAAATTTAATAACTAATTTGCATTTGCGTGTATCTGTTCTACCTATTAACCAGTATTATTAATGATGTGCTATAAGATATCACACCAACATACCCAAATTACAACGGTTAACAATAAAATTCAAATCATCATCATCATTTTCCTAACTATGTTGGGGTCGGCATCCAGTCTAACCGGATGCTGCTGAATACCAGTATTTTACACGGAGCGACTGCCTATCTGACCTCCACAACCCAGTTAGTATCGGGTAATACAATACCCCTTGGCAAGACTGGTTGTCAGACTTTCGGGCCACTGGCTACTTATAACGACTGTCAAAGATCTTCAAATGACAGCCGGGACCAACGGCTTAACGTGCTTGAAGGAAGTTCACATCAAGTGTTAATAATTACCTACAAGTTAATGTTCTCGGATTAGCAACAAACAGACGCAGATCTGTTATAATATTATTTATTAATGCTATCATTGTTTACTCTGTTTATCGTCACTGTGCCAGCATTGATATAATAATTTTCATTTATGTACATGATGAAACTATTACATCTATTTTTTGGTAAATAATTTGGTAAGTGTACCTAAACAGTGAGCTCGAACTAGTCACAGAACTCACTCCAGTTTATGTGGTTGTGATGATCACCATTGATTTTCCAAAATACGCTGATTTCTGGTAAAACATAGTTTCCTGTTTGCGAAAGTTTCCTGTAATGGCTTCCACAAACATAATCGCTTTGACCCAAAAAACTTAGCAACAATGTAGATAATCTGGAAGATCTAATTCATTCAAGATTCATCACTTGGCAGGTTTCTCTATGGACATCCGCAGTCTCTGTGCGGTCAAGTGCGTGTTTAATTTCCGGTTAGTCGTGTACAAGTTGCGGGTAGTCGTAAAATTTGGGATCCAAGTCATGTTCGAAGAGATTCTGTGGTCGGGTCGCAGGTTTAGTTTCAGGATTTGTACAATTCTACAAAGTTGCTAATTGGTTTGGGTCAGCATAGAATTGTTCTTGTCTTATATTACGTTGCATGAATACCTATAATATTTAATTGACTACAATCGTAATAGGGTAACGTATTTTTATTAGGTAATTTGCACTGCATCTCATTTTCATGATGAAATCAAAATGCTTATGTGGAGAAAATAATGAAATTCACCGATCCCTCCCGGTAGCTTCAATTCATATGCAAAGTAAAATTGGCCAAATTCTTTTGCATATTTCGCACCAACTCTTGATGAGTTTTTGAAAAAGACTTCTCACAATGCGCTGCCTTGGATAACGATAGTGTGAAAATAACTTTACGTAAATACAAAACATATACGCACTTACACAGTCATTATAGACGCTTAGTGATTTAATGACGTCGCATTGAATTTGATACAGTACAGAAATATGACAGTCATTACTCAATGATGAATACTAATACATATATATACAAGGTGTTGCTTTGTATCCTCGTCAAATTCAAGGAGGTAACTATGCTAATGATTCTCGACCTGAATCAATAATAAAATGGGTAGGTATTTTTTTTCTTAATATCGGAAGTCGATAAGTGTACACGACCCATATTAAAACGCGGCTCGTCTAATACTAGCCCTATAACCGCGTTTTCACACACACAAATAAACGCAGACTTTTATTCGATAAACGGGTGATTATCCTGTTTTGAAAAGGGCTTCATTCTGAAATAGTGTCAAATTAACACAACTAAAAAAAGCAGCATTTATTATTATTGACCAAGTACCGTAATTTATATTGATTATTTACGTCTTCTATGACAACCTCCTGAATTTTGACGAGGTTGCAAAACTACACCTTGTATATATGATAACAATAATCACTTTTATTACAGACACGCATGTTAAATACGGATCCCTAATGGATATCGCCGACCCCGCACATTCCTACATGTTTACGCCAACCGCATAGAAACTGCAGCGATGACGTCCGTCCAGCCACGGGTTGCCGACGCAGCAAAATTCAAGTGTAGCAATTAGTTAATTTTAAGTATTTTTCTGTCATTCCATATTCTTACATCGAATAGGTTTCACCAAATTAATTGTAGTAATTTCTTTTAATTAAATTAGTTTTAAAATCACTTTGGTTTTTTTTCGATCCACCGTCTGCAGTTTACGTAATTGGCGCAGTCGGTAGGATACTCGCGGGCCGGTTCGCGAATCGCGTTAGAGTCATCTTATATCGAGCACCACGATCGCGAGTCACCCGGGCGACTATCAAGTCCCGTCACGAGTATCCAGAATCTACAAGAAAGCTGCGGAGCTGCGTGGAGAATCCAGACATCGATTCACGGAGAAGAGCCAGAGATGAAGTATATGTGAGTACACTAGAATCTTTCTCGTGTTGCTTCCCCTCTCTTCCTAGTTACTTTTATGTCCAAGATTTTTCACCACGAAGGATCTAATCGGCAGGAACCTGCTTCGCGACAGGCGCGCCGTAACTTAGTAGATATTAGCAGAGATTTAGATAGTGAATTAGATTTTGATTTAAATAGTTTATTTGAACCTAAAATGCCTTATGACCCCGATGTAATTTTCAAGGCCTTACGCCTTGTACCTGATTTTGACGGAAACCCCAATATATTGACGAGGTTTATTAATATTTGTGACCGGATAGTTTCTCAGTATGCAAGCGCTGAGCCGGGCAGTGAGCTAGGCAATCTATGTCTTTTAAATGGCATCTTGAACAAGATAACAGGGCCTGCCGCATCCACTATCAACTCAAATGGCATTCCTGAAACTTGGGCAGGTATTAGATCAGCTCTAATTAACAACTTTTCAGACCAGAGAGACGAAACGGCCTTGTACAATGACCTCTCGTTGGCTACGCAAGGTAATAGGACTCCACAGGAATTTTACGATCAATGTCAAACCTTATTTAGCACAATTATGACTTACGTGACGTTACATGAGACTTTACAAACGACTATCGAGGCGAAACGGACACTTTATAAGAAAGTAACAATGCAGGCTTTCGTACGCGGATTAAAGGAACCTTTAGGTTCACGTATACGTTGCATGCGTCCAGAAACCATAGAGAAAGCTCTGGAGTTCGTGCAGGAGGAACTAAATATAATATACCTGCAGCAACGTAATGATGCCCCAAAGGCTCAAACTGCTCAGAGCGCACCCAAAATCTTATACAAACCTCCGTTGATACCTGGCGTGCCGTTTAACGCGTTAAATGTTCCGCGACACCCAGTGCCTAACTGGCCAGCCCCAGTAGGACAGCGTGGCTACCAACCCCAGCCTCAGGCCTTTAAATTCAATATGCACAACCAACATCAAAACCGTATGCCTACTCGAACCCAACAAATGTTCCGCGCACCATTACCAAACTACAATCCACAAAGCAACGTTTTTAAATTACAACATAGGACTAATCCACCGCAAAATTCGGGACCGAAACCTATGAGCGGTGTCCAACATTTTGTTCCAAAACCACTGCCTATGATACCAGGGCATGACTGGCAACGTAACGGGAACCCACCACCGAATAACTATTTTAAGTCGCGCGAGTTAAACCTCAGCGAACTTGCTTTGCCTGATAGCTCCTATTATTCTGCTGACTGTTACTATGAGCCAGTATATGACTACTACACGGACGGTAATGACTGTTACATTGTGTGCGACTATGACTACAACACCAATATGACTGATTTCAATTTGACAACGATTTCCGATAATCAAGTAGCAAGTGAGGCAGAGCCACAGCCAGGCCCTAGCTGTGCTAATCAAAAACAGAACCAAAATTTTCAGTCGGACCAGACATCCAAAGAGCAAAAATAGACCTTAATCTACAGACCCAAAGACAGTTACCCTACATAGAAATTTCTTGCCCTCCTTTAAAATTTCTGATTGACACTGGCGCTAACCAGTCATTTATAAGCCCCGAGGCCGTACAAAAGTTTTTCTATGACTATCCTCTCAACTATGACCCTTTCGAAGTTACAAACGTACACGGCGTTAGTAGAAATGATCATTCCATAACGCTCCCGTGCTTCAATGAATTTAATGAGGCCGATAGTATAAAATTGTTCGTTTACCGTTTTCACGATTACTTTGATGGCCTAATAGGATTAGACTTATTATCCAAGTGGGAGGCTCAAATAGATTTAAAAGATTTCCAATTAGTAACGCGCATGGCTAAGAATCAAATTAAAGTATATAACTCACGCAATGTTAACCTGTATGAGGATATTATCCCTGCCAAAAGTTCTAAATTAGTTAAAATACCCATAAACGCCTCGGATGGCGAAGTTTTAGTAAACGAACAAGTTTTTTGTAATTGCATTATTCACGAGTGTCTTACCACTGTTACCAATAGTCGTGGGTATGTGGAGTTGGAGAACCCAACACCCAATGACGTTATATTTTCGTTAGACCAACCAACTCGTGCAGAACTGTTCAATGTCAAGTGCGCGCAAATAAAACAATTGAATCGCGCTGACGACGTATTATCGCGTTTGCGTACGGACCACCTTAATCCAGAGGAAAAAGCCAACCTCTTAACCCTTTGTTCTCGCTATTCGGATGTCTTCTACATGGAAGGGGAACCATTGACATTCACCAACAAGATCAAACATCGTATAAGAACGACAGATGAAATTCCCGCATATACTAAGAGCTATCGGTACCCTTTCGTTCATCGGGAAGAAGTTAGGGACCAAATATCCAAAATGTTAGAACAAGGAATAATAAGACCTTCCGATTCCGCATGGAGCTCACCCATTTGGGTTGTGCCAAAAAAAATTGACGCCTCTGGAAAACAGAAATGGCGTCTGGTAGTTGATTTTCGCAAATTAAATGAAAAGACAATAGACGACAAATATCCCATACCGAACATCAGTGACGTCCTTGACAAACTAGGCAAGTGTCAATACTTTACGACCCTAGATTTGGCAAGTGGTTTTTATCAAGTAGAGATGGACCCTCAGGACATACCGAAAACAGCATTTAATGTGGAACACGGGCATTTTGAATTCCTTCGAATGCCCATGGGACTCAAAAATTCGCCATCCACCTTCCAGCGAGTTATGGACAATGTCCTAAGAGGCCTTCAAAATAACATCTGCCTCGTATATCTTGACGACATTATAGTATTTAGCACCTCTCTTCAAGAGCATGTTGACAATTTGGAAAAGGTCTTCCAAAGACTTAGAGAATCCAACTTCAAAATTCAGATGGACAAGTCAGAATTTTTAAAACTTGAAACTGCATACCTGGGACATATCATTAGCAGAGATGGCATAAAGCCGAACCCTGACAAGATCTCTGCAGTTCAAAAATATCCAATTCCAAAGACCCCTAAGGAAATCAAGCAATTTTTAGGACTTTTAGGTTACTACCGAAAGTTTATCCCCGATTTTGCTCGCATCACCAAGCCTCTTACTCAATGTCTAAAAAAAGGTAGTAAAATCACTCTCAGCCCCGAATATGTCAATGCCTTTGAAACCTGTAAGACTTTACTAATCAATGACCCTATCTTACAATACCCAGACTTCGAAAAAGAATTTAACCTCACAACAGACGCTTCAAATGTCGCTATTGGAGCAGTGTTATCTCAAGGACCTATAGGTTCCGATAAGCCCGTCTGTTACGCTTCTCGCACACTCAATGAAAGCGAACTGAACTATAGCACAATAGAGAAAGAACTGCTCGCCATAGTTTGGGCAACGAAATACTTCAGACCTTATCTCTTCGGTAGGAAATTTAAAGTACTGACTGACCACAAACCCCTGCAATGGATGATGAACTTGAGGGAACCCAATTCACGAATGACCAGATGGCGACTCAGACTAAGCGAATATGACTTTACTGTAGTGTACAAAAAAGGAAAATTTAATACGAACGCTGATGCTCTCTCTCGCGTAGAAATCCACAACGAAGAAATAGATGAGATTAACTCAGTGATCGAAAATATTAGGAATCTCAGAACAATGATTAACGACCCAGCGAAGGTTCCACCCCCACCAGTAGACTCAACTGACACGGACTCGTTGACCGAAGGTACTAACGACCCCAGATCAATGGTCAACAACCAATCAGAGGTACAACCTCCACCAACAAACTCCTCGACTGACACTGTGCACACCAGTAATGAGAACCCAATTCTAGAAATCCCCATTACAGACGACCCTCTCAACAAGTTTCATCGACAGATTTACTTTACGATAGTAGGTGACATAAAACGCCGACCGACAGTAACCAAACCATTCGAAAATCACACTCGAATCGCAGTCCAAATTTCGGAATCCCACCTAGAAAGCGACATAATCAATGCTATCAAAGAATACGTGAACCCGAAAGTCAAAACAGCCATCTTGATTAACCCACCTTTAGCCATGTACTCAATAATACCCATTTTACAAGACAAATTTAGAAGTTCCTCACTTAACCTAGTATTAGCCAAGACAGAACTCGAGAATGTAAAAGAATACCTTCGACAGCAAGACATTATCAGACACTATCACGACGGTAAGACAAACCACCGCGGTATAAATGAATGTCATCTAGCCCTCTCACGAAAATATTACTGGCCAAAGATGAAGGAACAAATCACCAAGTTCATTAATGAGTGTACCATCTGTGGTCAAGCCAAATACGACAGAACACCAATAAGACCCCAATTCAACATAGTGCCTCCAGCTACCAAACCACTTGAAACTATCCACATGGACCTCTTTACAGTTCAGAATGAAAAATATGTTACTTTCATAGACGTCTTCACTAAATACGCCCAAGCGTATCATCTGCGAGACGGTACCGCCATTAGCATTATACAAGCACTATTACGTTTCTGTACCCATCATGGACTACCCTTGACTATAATCACTGACAACGGCACCGAATTCACGAACCAACTTTTCTCCGAATTTACACGTCTTCATAAGATAACCCACCATAAAATCCTACCTCATAGTCCAAATGACAATGGCAACATTGAACGTTTCCACTCCACCTTATTAGAACACATTAGAATTCTAAAACTACAAAATAAAGACGAACCGATAGTAAATCTTATGCCATACGCAATCATAGCGTATAATAGCTCTATCCATAGTTTTACGAAGTGCAGACCGTTCGACCTAATGACTGGACATTTCGACCCCAGAGACCCAATCGATATAGACCTGACTGAGCACATCTTACAACAATATGCGCAGAATCATAGACAGCAGATGAAGCAAGTTTATGAAATCATTAACGACTCATCCCTTGCAAATCGAACAGCCCTAATAGGCAACAGGAATAAAACCCGCGAGCCCGAAGTAGAATATGCCCCCCAGCAACAAGTTTTTATTAAAAACCCCTTCGCCAGTCGCCAGAAAGCTGCACCACGTTATACACAGGATACAGTACTCGCAGATCTGCCTATACACATATATACCTCAAAAAAGCGTGGCCCAATAGCTAAAGCACGGCTGAAACGTGTCCCTAAAACTAGACAATTGTTACAGGGTCCTGCTACTCCTGACAATCCATGCGACTCATCCTCAAGAGATAAGACTTGAGACTTTGGCCGATGGACCAGGACTGTTACCTTACAGTTTAGGACCGACCAGACTAACCACACATTACCACTCATTCATACAGTACATACAACTAACCGACATAGAGGATAAAATAGATTCCGTACAGACGCAACTAAAGACCTTTAAGACTAGACTTACTAATGAGACTTATATGCTTTACGAATATCAGATTGACTACCTAACTAATAAACTTAGTGAGGTACATCAACAAGTAAAAACCCTGGAACCTGTTAGAGTCAAAAGAGGTCTTGTAGATGGCCTTGGGTCAGTAATTAAAAGTGTTACTGGCAACTTAGATTATCTAGATGCCCTGAAATATGACGAAGCAATTAAAACTTTACAGAATAATGAAAATAGAATAGTATCAGAATTCAATAATCATATCAGCCTAAGTAAAGAATGGATGTCTCAACATAGTACCATCTTAGACCAAATAACAAGAAATCAAGTAAAGATTAATGCAACGTTAGAATTACTTCTAGAGAAAACTGCTTATACAGACTACAGTTTAATAAAATTTGCAAAATTTGCCCAAATTTTAGGAATCATAACCAATAATGTGGAAGATTTAATGCTTGAGATAATTAGGTTAGAAAATATAATGGCATTTATACGTGCGTCCAGCACCCATCACTCTATGATAGACATAGAAGTGTTAGGATCTATGATAAATAAGTTAAAATCGGTATACAATCGAGATCAAATTTTAAATTTAGAATTACGAGAATATTATAATCTTATTAAACCAGGTTCCTACTTTGTTGAGAAGAGAATAGTAATAATATACAGTTTTCCTATAGTCTCTAAAGACCTTTACAATTTATACAGACTATCCATAGTACCTAATAAGAAACAACTTGCCCTTATTCCTTCCTCCCCCTATATAGCAACAAACGAGAAATCATTCGTGTACATAGAGGCTGAATGCCCGAAGTACAGTAATATCCATCTCTGTGAAAAGAAGACAAGTCATCAAATCCGGACGAAGCCTGATTGTATCCAAGAGCTCATCATCAATCAAGGTCTAGAAGACACCTGCCAATTCACCAAGATTTCACTCTCCAAACAAGCAGTAGAAAAACTGGACGACCAACACTACGTTGTATCATTGCCACAACCGACCAAAGTACAGTTAGCCTGTGGCAGAAAAGACTTTAATATTCTACAAGGAAGCTACCTCGTCACCATACCCATGGACTGCTATCTGGAAACAACAGAATTCACAATCATCAACGACAGCAACGAGATAAAGGGACAGCCACTAAAGTTATCGAAGATCCCATATAACGACATGAACCAAACAACTGACTCCACTCGCATCATTGGCTTCAATTCAGTCAATTTGGAAGAACTTCACAACATCCAGAACAAAGTACTGTTGCAAAGCCCTATTCAGATAGACAAGACTCAATCGGTTGTCCTATATCACACAACCATACCATTTTACATCATAGTACTGTGCGCAACCATACTTATCATCTTGGTAATAAGCCGCAGATACAAATGCTGGAACCTTAGAACAAGCAATCAAGAAAAGCAACAGACTCTTAAGATACATACGTATGAAGATGTGACCAGAAAACGAGATGAACTCCCAGCAACATTTTCTCTCAATATGAGCAAATAGTTGCTGTTCTACGGGTGGAGGTGTTAAATACGGATCCCTAATGGATATCGCCGACCCCGCACATTCCTACATGTTTACGCCAACCGCATAGAAACTGCAGCGATGACGTCCGTCCAGCCACGGGTTGCCGACGCAGCAAAATTCAAGTGTAGCAATTAGTTAATTTTAAGTATTTTTCTGTCATTCCATATTCTTACATCGAATAGGTTTCACCAAATTAATTGTAGTAATTTCTTTTAATTAAATTAGTTTTAAAATCACTTTGGTTTTTTTTCGATCCACCGTCTGCAGTTTACGTAATTCGCACTTAAACAAACATACTAATAATAATATATATTGTTTGTTTATAATTGTATTCATAATGTCCTACCTTGATGTTACCTCCAATAGTTTATATACATACTTGTCTGTATAACAATACAGGATTTCAACTCTCAATATTAAGATCACGAGTTACAATTTCTTCAAACACATCTATTAATTTAACAATTAACACACTCTGTGAGCTGATAATACAATATACCTTGCAATATGCGAGATAATGTGATGTGAGACGTCATAATTCGATATATATATGAATTGCTGTATCTGGTGCAACTATTACGTGGAGTTGATAATTATAATTATGTTAAACTGGTGCAACACTAATGTGTTAGTTTGCATATACGAGATTGCCAGATTACTAAAGCCCTATCTAGTAATGAAACTACTAGTACTATTTTGGCTTTTACTTTCGTAGTGATGTCGCTACGACGTAGCTCGCACTGAGTTACGGCGTAGCTCACTCGTTACGCACAATGCGTTCTAGAACGAAACTAAACCATATTTTGGCCTACATCTATCATAAATGCTTTTAACTAAGCGAGGAAACGGTAGACCGAAGCCTTTTTCAATTTACAAACGAATACAGAGCTAATTGACATGCTTAACAATATGAAATTGTAATTCCATACCAAATACAATCAAATTACCAAGATATTATCTCATAATTATGTCATTGTACGTTTTGTACTTTTAGTCTTAATTTTTTTACTATACAAATACAACTAAAATATTAGTTCTATTTGTAGTTTGTATATAATGTACAGTCACGAGCACTAATATGTATACACGTAACAACTTAAATTTGATTTTCTCCTACTGTATCGATATTAATTTGAGGTTGTTGCTAACATAATATTTTGGTAGCCATAATATTACGAAACAGGTCTTATCTCAAAGTAGAAACCGTTTTTTCACGAGAAAATCGCTTTGAAATTTTGCTAAGTGTATACATATTGGTGCTCATGACTGTACATATGTATAACAATGAATAGAAATAGATTACTGTGTTACTATTAAAATTAACAAGATCTGATCAAATTTAATGAATTGGGAACCCTTAAACATAAAAGCTGTATTGATAGCAGATACCGATCGTACCTTCATTGTGAACTTGGTGGAAAGTTTCAGGTGTAGTCTCGTGGGTACTGGAACTGTTGATCAATAAATTACTTAAGTTCAGCCCACAGGTTTTGAACTTAGACCACGGTCTTTTACACTATGTATTGTACAACTAATGAAGGTTCATATAAAACTTATAACAATATTACCGGAACGAACTTAAACACCTACGGATTTTGAGCGAGCAACCGCGAATGATAACACATCAATATATATCGTATCAAATGACTCGATCTCCCATAATTGCATTCCGATGTGGAACATTTACTATGTTATTTTCACTTCGACAATAGTCGCACCGCACTGTGTCTGAATGTGGAATTAGATAAGGAGAATAGCGTTGGATGTTAGTCGCTGATTCTATTGAAATGGTTGCAACTGTTGAACATCACAACAACCGCTTATTGAGGAAATTCAATGATTAGATCTATCAATTCAAACTAAAGTCACAGTTTTCTATTAAGAAGTATGTAGTACAGTTTTGGCCCATCCATATGTGGTTTACGAGTATATTGAAAAAACTGGCCACTTGCTCATAAATGTAGAGATGCCAAGATAAAAACTATTTTGTTTTAATTTGTCTCTCTTTATTAATTTCGCTCTCTTCAATCTAAATTATAATAATTTAGGACCGTAATTACGGGAAAGCTTTATCTTTTATTAAGCTTCTTGACAATGCTCCTTTTTATTTTTATAAAACGGGAACTTTAATGGACTTCTAATTAATTAATCATTATAAAAATCAAGGCGAGCCATAAGAGATCAATAATAAATATGCGCAGAAATCAGTAGATAAAGCAAAAAAACAAAGTTGAAATGTATCTTGCGACTCGGCTTTATTTATCTGCCGCTTATTATCAGCTCTATAATTTCTTACACACAGCGGAATTATTTCGTATGCCACTGTTACAACAGTAAACGCACATTTTGAATATTAAATACTATCAGAGTGCATACTAAATGTCAACTATTGTTAGCATTTTCTATTCTTATTATCCAGTAATCAGGTCTAAAAGGAGGTCAAAAGCTTATTAAAACAAAGCCGCGATTAATCTGAAACTAAGCATTAATAATGGGACATCATCGTCGAGCAAGATTAGCATATCAAAAGCCGCATTGCCCGGTCTCGGGACAAACCGAAAGAGTGCGGGGAAACGGTGACGCAGAACTGTGACGTCATAGACGGTCGCTCAAGTACCTACTCTTTGGAGAAAGAGAAGTCGTTTACTACGACTACCAACACGACACCATTTTAAATGCTCGCCGATATTTAAATCTCTTAACACAATAATGTTCACGAGATTTAGCGTTTTGCCGAGATAATTAGTTATACCATTGTGAGTTGATTGAAATATACTTTTCATCCCACCATCTCGGAAAGAGTATTTTTAATCTTCAATATCTGAGTGGAAAAGCCGTTTTTATTCTCTAGAGGATAAAGTAAATTGAATTTAGAACATCGTGTGCACTAAGTTTGTGAATTAAAAAAAACATTAAACCTATTTACTGCTACCTCTATGGTGCCGAATATATCATACAACTTTTTTTTTAATTTGTTAAAAACTCAGACTCGGAACCTTCTTGGTGTTCTTTTTTCAATTTGCTTTGTACGCGGTTCTTTACGCGGCATTTTTTCACGTCATTGTTAAACCTTATATTAAAAACAAGAAACTTGAAAACAAATGAAAAAACTAAAATGAGTGATTCTAGCGACGAGTTAGTTTGCTTGACGCCAACAGAATTGACTGAAACTGTTAATAATGCGCAAATGAGCTTTCTCCCTCAACAATCACGCGAGAAGTATTTAAAACAGTACGATATGTTCAACACGTGGCGACTAGCAAAAGGAGCCAAAACTTTCTCAGAAAACGTTTTGCTGGCATATTTTATAGAATTATCCGAGAACAAGAAAGCAAGCACTCTATGGAGTACGTATTCGATGCTAAAAGCAACAATAAAGCTGAAAAAAGACAAACATATCGATACCTATCCTAAATTAGTGGCATTTTTAAAAAGAGCCTCATCTGGTCATCAACCAAAAAAATCGAAGGTTTTCACAGTATCTGATATTGAAAAGTTTCTTAACGAAGCACCCGATTCCGTATATTTGGCGGCAAAAGTAAGTCAGTTGCACATTCAGTATCTACTTAAGTATATTAATCTCAATTAAATAGTATACTTAGTAGATGTTGATAGGCATAATTATGCGTTCATATCAATTTTATTCATTTATCTACTACAATACTCTTTACGTTACAGGTTGTTCTTATTATTGGAATAAACGGAGCATGTCGAACTAATGAACTAACACAACTTAATGTCAAAAACATTGAGAAACATTCAGATGACTTACTATTAATTAATTTACCTAATACAAAGACAAAAAGAGACCGCAACTTCGTCATTCGCAAGGAATACGTAACGATTGTTGAGAAATATCAAGCCTTACGCCCGCCTAACACTCCAATCAATCGATTTTTTCTACAGTATCGCAATGGAAAGTGTGTTAGACAGCCTATGGGTACTAATAAAATTGGCAGTATCCCACGAGAAATAGCAACATTTCTTGAACTTCCAGAACCCCTGTTGTACACGGGTCATTGTTTCCGACGAACTTCAGCCACACTTTTGGCTGATTCCGGAGCTGATCTCCTGTCCCTTAAGCGCCACGGAGGCTGGAAGTCCAATGCAGTTGTAGAGGGATACATAGAGGATTCCATCCAAAATAAGTCTAAAATATGTGAAGGCATCGTAGGAGCCATTACACTGAAAGAGCCTCAATCGGATCCTTGGACTGGCCCTTCTACATCAAAAATAAGCCGTTATGAAACACCTAACCATCTCCCTCTCTCTCCAACATTCACGCCAAGGGAATCCGATGAATCGGTACAACTATTAAGTATGACAGATAGTTTACCGAAAAACAGTACACAAGTGACTAACACCAATATTACAGTACCAAACAAAAATATTACACTCAATTTAAATAACTGTAGCAACGTTACTTTAAAATTTTCTTAATTATACCTTAGTATTATTTTGTTATAATTTAAAGATTATTCTGTAATACTTACCTGTCATAATGTAATAATTAATACCTAAACTGAAATAAAAGTGTACCTATCTTGTGATTATAAACGTTTTTTTTTTTGCATTTAGTCATTTCCTCGCTGAGGTGGAATGAAAAGTTACGTGTTGCACTCGAGTGCAAAGATTTTTCACCTCGTGCTCTTTTGATTCCCTCGCTAACGCTCAGGATTCTAATTTTGAATCACTCGCTGCGCTCGTCATTCAATTTTAGAATCCTTCGCTTGCTCGGTCATCAAAATTGAACACGCGGTTAAAAAGCAACTTTGCACTCTTGTATAACAAATAACTATTTTTATCCGGGCATTTTTAGATCTTCTTCTCTGTAATGTTTGCTGTTTCAGGTTTGTATTCAAATTGGAGCAAGAAAGTTGATCCCGATGAAGTTAATTCTGCAATGCTTAAATGACATTAATATTCCGGGACTAATTACGTTAATTAAGAAGCAATTAAATGACGGTGGTGGTACTGTTCCTTTGCAAGTTTAGCAATGAGAACTTTATCAACTGCGACCCGGACAAGCTTTTGTGTACGACGCTTGTCGGAGACTATGTGGTTGAGTTTGTACTGAGAGTGACTAGCGACTAACGGAGCATAACAACACACAGATCTACATCTTAGATATTCATTGTGAAATTATTTTGATAGGAAGTTTTAGATTGCTGCTGTACTGGAAACTTGAGTACTGAAATTCTCTACTTACACTTGTAAAATTAGCCATTAGAAAAGAAAAAATTATAAAAGGATTCCTGAGCCGGTGTAAATTAAAATTTCTCATTGTAATTAATTCTCCCGTCGCAACATTCCATGGATTAATAAGATTCTAAATAAAATTAAAAGCAATTTTATAACGATGTCTTTGGCGAAAAGAAATCGGTTAAAAAAAGGTTTCAAAGCTTCTTTTTTTAATTATAAAAGGTGTAGTTTTGTATTCTCGTCAAAATTCAGAAGGTTGTCATAGAAGACGTAAATAATCGATATAAATTACGTTACCTGGTCAATAATAATAAACGCTGCTTTTTGTTGTTGTTTTAATTTGACACTATTTCAGAATGATTCTCCTCTTTTGAAAAGGTCAAAAGAGGAGAATCACCCGTTTGGGCCGCGTTTTAATACGGGTGGTGTACACTTATCGATTTCCGATATTAAGAAAAAAAAAATATAAAAAATACCTACCCATTTTATTATTGATTCGGCTCGAGAATCATTAGCATAGTTACCTCCTCGAATTTGACGAGAATGCAAAGCAACACCTTGTATAAAGAAAAATCTCGCCAAAAGAATTTCACAATAAACAACTAGTAACACCAACTCGACCTGCAGGATAAAACTTGAAAAAGAGATTTCTTACACACATTACTTAATAAGGGAAATATTTACATTGTACACTATTGGATTTAGGGAAGATTAAGACAGATTTAGTACGAAATCATCATTTCAGATTATAAATTCTGAATGGTCACAAGGGAATGTAAAAATTTATATTCAGTGTTTTGATATCAGCACATGTGAAAATATACCACTGTTTATATGTGCAAATAAGGAATTTCGCAGTATATACGAATGATTGTTACATCAAAGCTACTCTAGAATTGGCCGTAATTTGATATTAACTTGCTACAGTCTCGCACTAATTAAATTCACTCAGTACCAGCCACTAGTATGGCTTCGACAATCGAAATGGTAACATTAATTATTGAAGGCGTTAACAGGTGTCACTGCAAGGTTTCCTACTTCTTTCTTCTTTTGTGAAAACGGATTGTTGCAGAACGCTAAATAAAAATAAATAAATAAATAAATATCGCTAGACATTACACACAGCGCCATCTAGTGCCACACTAAGCAACGAGGCTTGTGTCGTGGACACTAGATAGTTGATATACTACATAGATACTTTTTGTTTGTAAATACATACTTATTATACATATAAACATCCATGACTCGGTAACAAATGTCCATGCTTAATCACACAAACACTTGCTCCTACCGGGATTCGAACCCGGAACCCTATGAACGTAAGGCAGCCTCACTACCGCTGCGCCATTCGGGTCGTCGCGCTATAACGCTATTTTTATAACTTTTTCAATTTGATTGCATTGTCATTCCGCAGCATATTGTAACTTTCCCTAATCAGCATGAAATTAATCCTTGATATCTACTTAATATATTAAATGATACGTCAATGAACAGCAATACGTGTCTTCGTAATTAAATTGGATCCTGTTTCTTTGTAATTTTTTGTTTTCCTCAATTACCCGGAACTCTGCTGAGCGAACTGCACGTCCGTGTCTCGGTGA